>CM065636.1:45601693-45816693 GCA_033220585.1 Dipteronia sinensis | reverse complement strand
AAGGGTTTCCACGTAAAAATCAAGTGTTATTTATTATTCCGCACTTTACACTTGATTTTGTATGTTTGATTTAATTAGGTTATTTGTTTAATATGGACTAATCGAAAAATTGGTAATAATTGATTAACAACCCATTCACCCCCCCCCTCTAGGTTGTAGACACACGCTTAGAGTGTATTTTCAATTGGTATCAGAGCAGGTTCCTAGACATACTTAGGTGATCCTTGCTCGTGATTGTGTGTCTTGCATTTGTGTGCATTTTGTTGGTTGCATTCATTTGCATTCATCTCATTCCCTAAACACTATGAGTGGCATTGAGATGATAGAGGGTGATTTGACCTCCCAAGTTGAGAGGGAGATATATGACTCCGATGAGGAGATGACTTTCATGGTTGAGAGATTTAAGAGATTTACAAAATCTCAAAAGAAGGGCATGACCTCCAAGGTGAAGGAGGAAAAGAAAAAGTCAAGGAAAGATGACCCTTGCCTTGAGTGTGGTGGAGTTGGCAACCTTGCCTCCATGTGTGGTAACTTGAAGTACAAGAAGGGAGGAGAAACTATGATCGCTACTTGGAGTGATAGCGAAGTTGAAGTAGTTGAAGAGTGCTCCACAAGCTCGGTTGCTAGTGAGATCAACTACTTCGCATTTCCGGGTTCCTACCATGAAGAAACTCAAGCCATCACCAAATGTTTATCACTTGAAGATTTCAAGATGGGTGGCCTTGAACTTGGAAACCGAAGAGGAGCATGCTTGAGTGAAGCAAGCCTTGATGATATGACTCTCACAAGCACAAGTGGGAGAAGCCTTGATAGTGATGGATCATGCTCCGGGAACTCTTGTGACAACAATGTGCATAACCAAGAGTTCATTGACTTTCTTCAAAAGTCCTTAAAGGAGAGAGAAAATGATATCCTTATATTGGAAAAGGATAATCTTCAATTAAAGGCTAAGTTAAATGACTCATTGAAGTCGGACGTGATTGATATGTTCAAATATGAGAAGGAGATTAAAGATTGCCATCAACGGATGAAGGCCATGAAAGAAGAACTTGCCAACAATGAAAACTCCTTGAAGATTGTCAAGGAAAGAGAGATGAGGTGCCTTGAAGAATTAAAGAAGGCCAAGGTCAAACAACCTCAGGCTCAAGGCAAGAGCAAAGCTTCATCCAAGCAATCTTCCACTCAAGGAAAGTCCACATAAGCCTTGGCATCCCAACCAAAGCCTAGGCAATCCAAGAAGAAAGGACAATTCCTTGAGAAGCCAACCACCTCCTTTAACAAGTCAACTATCAAGAAATGAGGTGACCATAAGTGGCATGCTCAACAAAGGTGGCATGATCAACCGGCTCAACCACCTCAACAAGCTAGACCACAAAGGTGCAACCAATCGGCTCAAGTTCCAAGGACAAGCCAACCGGTGCATCATCAAAGACATCCTCATCAACATGGCGATGCCTCGATGAGATCACAATGCTAAGGTATAAATCCTTACTTTGTACCTACTTGTCATTATTATGGTATGATTGGTCACTTAAGACCAAATTGCTTAAATTACATTAAGAGGTGTAGATTAGAAAGCATGAAAGAAAAACGGTTGAAAAATAGGGCAAGTTTGCATAAACCTAGGGAACCTAGAAACATGTCTATGACCACTAAAAATGTTAAAGTGGAACCTAGGTGGGTTAGAAAGAATGAACCCGCTTGCCTCAGTGCCCATATGACTCCCGTAGATGCAATTAGGTCCATTGGACTTGTTAGGTCTATAGGAGCTCATGTCTCCCATTGACTTCGTTGGAATTGACCCCATGAGGGGAACTCAAGCAAAGAGAGCAAACTTGCATGATTTGCCATATGCAAAAAGTTGATTAAATTTTATGCTCTTTTATAATTGCTTGAGATGATTGGTTTGTTGGAACCCAGGGTTACAGATTGCGCAGCGGAAGGTTTTAAAATTTTTTACGCAATCATTAAACTAACCCATTTGTACAGTAATAATCAAATACAATAATAAAGTGAAGGAATTTATTTTTCATACCTACATAGGAGGCTTCTTCACTTTGATACGAACTGCTCCTGATTTGAACCACGTGATCTTCCTCGCTATCTCCCAGAACTGGTTACAGCGTGTGGGCGCATCACGATATTCAGGACCTATATGGAGGAAGAAGAGAAGAACACACACACAAGAAACAAAAACTAGAGGTGCAGCACTTGAGCTCGCCACACCTTATAATTTTTTTTCTTTTTGTTTTTTGCTGTTTGTGTTTTGCTGTGTGTTTTTGGTATGTCACGATCACACTATTTTTCTTCTCTTTTCAAGTGCTGTGTATATCTTTCTCATTCGGTTCTCTCTTGCTTTTTGTTAAAAAATATATCTCATATATCTTTAAAAAACAAAACCGAAAATCTTATTTTGATTTTCAAAAAAATATCTCATATCCTTTTAAATTAAATATTTATTTTTGAATTCAAACATTTCAAATTCAATTTCAAATATTTAATTTAATAAAATAAAATAATCATATTATCTTATTTTATTCAAAATCAAATATCAACTAACACCCTCCATTTAGTGATTAACAACATAATAAAATAATCTTATCATTTAATTTATTTAATCACCATTATTCATTAATTAAATAATCCCATTATTCAATTAATTCCCGAATAAACACGTGTCACTTTCGTAACACAATTAATTGGACAATCCAATTAATTAACCGTGACCCTTGTTACCTAAATCGATCGGGTTAGCAAGGGGACCTAATGGACCCACAGTATTTTGAGCTCCAATAATCCTTAAAAATTATTAATTAAACTCTTTAATTAATATTTCATGATTATTAACTTCGGTGTTATTCCACTAAAAACTCGAAGCTGCACTCTCTCAACTGTAGACGTTTTTACACAAACCAGTAACTCTTAGTGTCCATCGATATAGCTATTACATATGGTATAATCCTCCACAAGTAGTTCATAATTAGAGCTGGGTCATAATATCCGTTATACCCCTCTAATCATATCTTTTCATTAAGTACCATTGATTCTCTAATGAATAATAAATCCTACATTCCTTACGGAATTAGGAGAGCGCTCATATTGTTCAAGCCCCGAATCAACCCTTAAGGGAACTACCATCTACTTCTCACAAGAAGGAGTGGATTCCACTATTGTGTACAAACCTTCCCAGCCATAAGCCAAACCGCGATCCTAACATACGGAGTATATTGATCGGGAATGCAACTCCGACCTCACCCATGGTATATCAAAGACCACGATCTAACCTGAAGGAGTCGATAAGACACTCAGGATTAAGATCACCCACATATAGCCATCATAAGTTGATATATATGAATCTCATCGTTAAACGGATCTTAGTGAGAGATTCATATAGATCATGGCCCAGTCCTATATGATCACATCATACAAGGTGCCTCCATTCTTATATCTACATATGAATGATCCAGGATAGGATCACCGTACACTACGAAATGGACCGCAGCTGTAGATTAACCACAAATAAAGTACCCAGCTTTATTTGCTATCTACGGACTCTTTAAATTGCTCGTTTCAAACTGAATCCATCTATATATGACACTCATATACTCAGTTCGAAATTACATCCGGCAATTTTGGATGTTAAGTGCACATGTTATATAAAGTATGACACAAAATGAATGAATATACTACTTCTTTTATTTATGTTCAAATTACATTTACATATTACAAGCTTTACGGCAAAAACCCCAACAATCTCCCACTTGCACTAAAGCATGTAAGTCATGTCTCGTAACCCTAGACCTTCTAGGTGACCTTCAAACACTTTAGCCGATAAGGTCTTCGTAAATGGATCAGCATGATTGTCTTGTGAGGCTATCTTGGTGACGATCACATCTCCTCTCTCCACTATCTCTCGAATGAGATGATACTTTCTCTCTATATGTTTCCCTCTCTTGTGGCTTCTTGGTTCTTTGGAATTAGCCACAGCACCACTGTTATCACAATAAAGTGTGATGGGCTTATCCAGATCTGGAACAACTTCCAGATCACTCAAGAACTTACGGAGCCAAACAGCCTCTTTAGCAGCTTCACAAGCGGCTACATATTCGGCTTCCATGGTGGAGTCAGCAATGCAAGATTGCTTTATACTTCTCCACACAATGGCTCCACCACCTAGGGTGAATACTAATCCAGACGTGGATTTTCTAGAATCCTTGTCTGACTGAAAATCAGAATCTGTGTATCCTAACGGGATCAAATCCTGTCCGGAATACACTAGCATATAGTTTCTCGTTCTCCGAAGATACTTGAGAATAGTCTTGACAGCAACTCAATGATCTAATCCTGGGTTGGGCTGGTAACTGGTGACTACTCCCACTGCATAGCAGATGTCCGATCTCGTGCATAACATAGCATACATGAGACTACCTACTGCTGATGCATATGGCACACGTCTCATATCCTCAACTTCTTGAGGTGTCTTAGGACACTGTTCCTTAGACAAGTGAACCCCATGTCTAGAAGGTAAATTACCTTTCTTGGAGTTCTGCATCGAAAATCGCATAAGAATCTTGTCGATATATGATGCCTGAGACAATGCTATGAGTTTGTTCTTACGATCCCTTATAAGTTGGATCCCTAGAACATAACTCGCCTCTCCCAAATCTTTCATTTGGAATTGGCTAGCCAGCCAGCCCTTTACATCAGACAACACTCCTACATCATTTCAAATAAGTAGGATGTCATCTACGTATAGGACCAAGAAAACTACTTTCTTGTTAATGATGCGCTTGTAGACACAAGGCTCATCAACGTTTTGCTCAAAGCCATAGGTTTTGATCACATCATCAAACCTTATGTTCCAAGATCTAGATGCTTGCTTAAGTCCATAAATGGACCTTTGCAACTTGCAAACCTTTTGCTCTTGATCTGGAGACACAAATCCCTATGGTTGCATCATGTATATGATTTCATCAAGATTGCCATTCAAGAATGTAGTCTTGACGTCCATTTGCCAAATTTCATAATCTAAATAGGCAGCAATGAATAAGAGAATCCGAATAGACTTAAACATGGATACTGGCGAGAAGGTCTCTTCATAATCGACCTCCTCTTTCTGGGTATAACCCTTGGCCACTAGCCTTGCCTTGAAGGTCTGTACCTTCCCGTCTACTCCTCTCTTCCTCTTGTAGATCCACTTACATCCTATGGGTTTTACCCCATTCGGTAAGTCTACAAGTTCCCAGACTGAGTTAGAGTACATAGACTCCATCTCGAGATTCATGGCTTTAAGCCATTCCTCTTTATCAGGATCTTCCATTGCATTCTTAAATGTCAATGGATCATCCACACTATCAGCAGAGACAAGATCTTGTCCTTCACTTACACCCAAATAGCGTTCAGGCTGTCTCACAACCCTCTCACTTCGACTAGGTGGTAGTGTATCCTGACTAGGAATTATCTGACTTTCAGATGCTAATAGATTAACAACTCTAGTTAACTGAGTACTGGTCTCACCAGGCTCCAACTCATTTAATACAATTTTAGAACGAGGTTTATGATCACTTATATAGTCATCCTCAAGAAACGTGGCATTTGTCGATACAAATACTTTGTTATCTTCAGGACTATAGAAGTATCCACCTCTGGTCTCCTTGGAGTATCCTACAAACAAGCAGACCACAGACTTGGGATCTAGCTTTCCAGTTCTATTCTTCAGCACGAGTGCTGGACACCCCCATACTCGGAAATGTCGCAAACTAGCTTTACGACCATTCCACAACTCTAGGGGAGTCTTAGGAACATATTTGGATGGCACTACATTCAAAATGTATGTCGCTGTTTGTAACGCATATCCCCAGAAGGAATTTGGTAATTATGAGAAACTAATCATAGATCTAACCATTTCCATCAGGGTTCTATTTCTCCTCTCCGCTACACCATTTTGCTGAGGTGTACCAGGAGCTGTGAGTTGGGAAACTATCCCATGCTCGACCATGAAGTCTTCAAACTCTTGGTCAAGGTACTCACCTTCACGATCTGATCGTAGTGACTTGATAGTCCTACCTAATTGATTCTCAACTTCGGCTCGGAATTCTTTGAACTTTACAAATGTTTCCGACTTTCGTTGCATTAGGTAGACATATATGTATCTTGAGTGGTCATCTATAAAGGTGACATAATACTCATAGCCGCTCCTAGCTCTAACATTCATCGGTCCGCAGACGTCTGTATGTATGAGTTCTAGTGGCTCTATAGCTCTAAGCCTTTTTCCAGTAAAAGGTCTCTTAGTCGTCTTACCTTCTAAACAGGATTCGCAGACAGGTAAGGTGCCAACCTTTAACTCACTTAAAGGTCCACTTTTTACTAGTCTGTCTATCCGGTCAAGGTTGATATAACCAAGCCTTAGATGCCAAAAATACGCGTCATTATCTGGAGAAATCTTATGTCGTTTAGTTTTAGGTTTTTCAACCTTAAACATTTCGGTGTTAAGCAGTGTAGTATGTATTAACGGTCTTAACACATACAAATTGTTTTCATTAATTCCTGAACAAATATTCAGACCATTCTTTTCAATAATAACAAACTTATTATTAAAAGAAACAGAATACAATTGTTCTAACAACTTAGAAACGGAAATCAAATTCCGTGTAAATCCAGGAATATAAAAAACATTGTTCAATAATAAAAAACTATTATTACAAAATTGCAATCTTATTGCTCCCACTGCTTTGGCCGATACGACATCCCCCGACCCTACACGCATGGAGAAGGCTCCCTCATCTAGCTGTGTCCAAGAATCAGTCCACTGCAAAGAAGAACAAACATGGTTAGTGGCCCCCGAATCAACAATCCAAGGTGAAGAATCATCTTCCACTAAACAAGATTCAAGAACAAGTAAATCATATTTACCTTTCTTCTTCTTCTTGGCTACCTCCTCCAGGTACTGAGGACAGTTCCTCTTCCAGTGCCCGACCTTGTTACAATGGAAACATTTTCCTTTGTCTTGGTCGGTGGAGTTGCCTTTCTTTTTGCTTTGGGCTTTCTTGGGTTTGGGCTTACCCTTCGCCTTCCCAGCAGACCTCTTCCTCTTATTGTTATTGGAGGAAGATGGTTCGGCAACATTTGCCTCACCGGTCTTACTTTTGCTGTCCTTGGTCAAGGACTCAAAATTAGCGAGCTCATTGAGCAACTGTGTGAGACTAAACCTTAACTTGTTCATCCCGTAGTTGTTCTTAAACTGATCGAAACTCTTCAGAAGAGTCGTCAATATGATCCCCGCCATTGACTTCTGCCGTGTTGAAGTAGGACATCATGCTCAGGACATGTTCCCGAACTGATGTACCTTCCTTCATGCGAGCGAGCATAGCGGAATGAACAGTTTCGTGTCGGTTTTGCTTGGAGGGCTGCCCGAACATAGCTTGCAATGACTCCATAATTTCAAATGCTATAGTCATTGCTTCGTGCTTTGTGACAAGCACGTCTGTCATAGAAGCTAACAGATATGTTCGGGCCTTCTCATCAAATGAGACCCATCGCTGGTATGCCTCACGAACAGTTCGTGTGGCATTGGCAGTAGGCACCGGAGGACATTCCTCCGTAAGCACAAACTTGAGGTCTTTGGTGACCAGTATTGCATTAATGTTAAGTTTCCATTTTGTGTAGTTATCACTAGTTAATTTATCGTTTGCAAGTATTTGCAATAGTGCAGATGACATGGCTGAAAAAACATAAATTAAAAATTCATTCAGTCATACATTCTAAACATGTGCTAATGTTCGGCATAAAATTAAACATGATGCATGAAAATGTTTAATGAACAAGAACAACCCTAAAAACAATGTTTCTATGCCACGACAATCCAACATACCACAAGCAAGTGCCGCCTTAGGGTCGGTCAAATTCTTGCATGTTGGATCGAGACCTTCTCAGTCAAAGGATATACCAGAATAACTCTTATGCCAATATCATTCAACCATCGTTTATTAGGTCAGGTTTTTAATTAACCAATTTAATTAAAACCTTGTGAGTGTAACCCATCATTTCAGATCTCAAGAGATTAACTCGATAATTGCCGCCTTAGGGTCGGTCAATCCCGAAATCCCCTCCGAAATCCTATCTGTTAGGAAGTCAACCTTGGTATTGATTCTTATGGAAACCCTCCTTAGGGAGGACGAAAACAAAGCCGTCACGAGGCCCCACTCGAATCTCACGGTGTTGAACTAATGATGGAGACCGCGGGATATAATGTCATATATCCCTCTCCCACTCACTATTTTATATTAAGGGTTTTCTATTAATATTAATGCACCTAGATTATACTAGATTAACGGCTAATTTTAATCTAAGCGTCAAGTGCATTAATCATAAATTATTAGAATCCTATTCCAATAACTAATAAACTAAATTGATTTTTAACACTTAAAAAAAATTTAGTTCATTAGTGATAATTCAAATCTATGTAAACTGTTTACTAAGACTAGAATTATTATTACATGTGTATTTACCAAGTTTTAACTATTAAAACTAAACACATTATTAGGTCCAATTATTATAAGGAGCTTAATCAAATTAATCCTAATATATATTTTAAGGACCCTACTAATCTAAGTATTTAAACTCTTTAATAAAAAGATTAGTAATTAATGAGATTTACCAAGTTTTTACTCCTAAAAACTAATCCCATTAAAAATAGCCAATTATGTGAATAACCCATTTTAATCAAATTAAAAAAAAATTAAACACATAATATAGATGGCTATTATGCATGTATGATATATCAACATATATATATATATATGTGTAGGCACAACTAATTAAAATGACATGTATATGCGTGGCAACGCTTAATCATCAAATAATTAAAACATACATGAGTTGACCGAGTGTTGTGGATTATTTAACCTAAAAATTGGAATCTAATTACAAAAAAATATTTCCAAGGCATCCCTTGGTCTTCTTGTAATTTCCAAGACTTCTAATCTCTTCAGGTCATGTGCACTGGTAGCATCGCTGGTATGCATCACTGGTCAACATGCGCTGAACATGCATGCACGCTGCTAGGTGGCATGCGCTGGAGGTTTGCACGCTAGAAGGATGTTGTGCGCTACAGGCGCGCTGGTGTGCATGAGCGTAGGTAGGACATGCGTGCTGGAAGGAGTGCGCGCGCTAGTCATGCATGATCGCTGGAGGGCGCTGCTGGTCTGCGATGCGCGCAGTCAACGTGAAGCGCTGGTCATGCGCACAGTCTTCATGAAGCGCTGGTCATGCATGCTAGGCATTTGCTTGTCTACGATGCGCACACCAGGTCTGCATGTGCAATCTTCATGCGCTACCAGGTCTTCGATTACACATTATATATATATATATATATATATATATTTTTAATAATACAACAGTAAAAAAATATATATAAAACATTATACAACCCAGAAATACTCTAAATCCACAATACCATAAAAAATTACGATCAACCATGTTTTTTTCATTAAACAATTTAATTAAAAAACATCATACACTCATCAAAAAAATATGTGCCTACACATTCATACATATCAGGAGTAATCGAATTCGATTATACTGTACAAAAATTGGCTCTGATACCAATTGTCGGAACCCAGGGTTACAGATTGCACAGCGGAAGGTTTTAAAATTTTTTATGCAATCATTAAACTAACCCATTTGTACAGTAATAATCAAATACAATAATAAAGTGAAGGAATTTATTTTTCATACCTACGTAGGAGGCTCCTTCACTTTGATACGAACTGCTCCAGATTTGAACCACGTGATCTTCCTCGCTATCTCCCAGAACTGGTAACAGCGTGTGGGCGCGTCACGATATTCAGGATTTGTATGGAAGAAGAAGAGAAGAACACACACACAAGACACAAAAACTAGAGGTGCAGCACTTGAGCTTGCCACACCCTATAATTTTTTTTCTTTTTGTTTTTTGCTGTTTGTGTTTTGCTGTGTTTTTGGTGTGTCACGATCACACTATTTTTCTTCTCTTTTCAAGTGCTGTGTATATCTTTCTCATTCGGTTCTCTCTTGCTTTTTGTTAAAAAATATATCTCATATATCTTTAAAAAACAAAACCGAAAATCTTATTTTGATTTTCAAAAAAATATCTCATATCCTTTTAAATTAAATATTTATTTTTGAATTCAAACATTTCAAATTCAATTTCAAATATTTAATTTAATAAAATAAAATAATCATATTATCTTATTTTATTCAAAATCAAATATCAACTAACACCCTCCATTTAGTGATTAACAACATAATAAAATAATCTTATTATTTAATTTATTTAATCACCATTATTCATTAATTAAATAATCTCATTATTCAATTAATTCCCGAATAAACACGTGTCACTTTCGTAACACAATTAATTGGACAATCCAATTAATTAACCGTGACCCTTGTTACCAAAATCAATCAGGCTAGCAAGGGGACCTAATGGACCCACAGTATTTTGAGCTCCAATAATCCTAAGAAATTATTAATTAAACTCTTTAATTAATATTTCATGATTATTAACTTCGGTGTTATTCCACTAAAAACCCGAAGCTGCACTCTCTCAACTGTAGACGTTTTTACACAAACCAGTAACTCTCGGTGTCCATCGATATAGCTATTACATATGGTATAATCTTGCACAAGTAGTTCATAATTAGAGCTGGGTCATAATGTCCGTTATACCCCTCTAATCATATCTTTCCATTAAGTACCATTGATTCTCTATTGAACAATAAATCCTACATTCCTTACGGAATTAGGAGAACGCTCATATTGTTCAAGCCCCGAATCAACCCTTAAGGGAACTACCATCTACTTCTCACAAGAAGGAGTGGATTCCACTATTGTGTACAAACCTTCCCAGCTACAAGCCAAACCGCGATCCCAACATACGGAGTATATTGATCGGGAATGCAACTCCGACCTCACCCATGGTATATCAAAGACCACGATCTAACCTGAAGGAGTCGATAAGACACTCATGATTAAGATCACCCACATATAGCCATCATAAGTTGATATATATGAATCTCATCGTTAAACGGATCTTAGTGAGAGATTCATATAGATCATGGCCCAGTCCTATATGATCACATCATACAAGGTGCCACCATTCTCATATCTACATATGAATGATCCAGGATAGGATCACCGTACACTACGAAATGGACCGCAGCTGTAGATTAACCACAAATAAAGTACCCAGCTTTATTTGCTATCTACGGACTCCTTAAATTGCTCGTTTCAAACTGAATCCATCTATATATGACACTCATATACTCAGTTCGAAATTACATCTGGCAATTTTTGATGTTAAGTGCACATGTTATATAAAGTATGACACAAAATGAATGAATATACTACTTCTTTTATTTATGTTCAAATTACATTTACATATTACAAGCTTTAGGGCAAAAACCCCAACATGGTTGTACATATGCTTATATATTATTTTCATAATAAGTGTGCAACCTTGCTTTACTTGCAATCCATGTCATATTTTAGTTCAACAATGCATTTGTGGACTATGAGATTTTGATTAGGAAAGTACATTTGAATGACCCATAATTTAACTCCATGACATGAGAACTTTTAATGACATGCTTAAAATGATATGCATGAAATGTTTTTGATTGCTTTAGTGCAAAATATGTGTGAAAGCAAATGAGAAGACTAAACCCAATAAGGATCCAGTATCCATGCAATAAATAAGGATGTCTCATCCAAATTTAGTCTTCTCTCTCTCTTTATTAGTTGAACAAGGCTATTATCATACGGGTATCCTACCCGGAAAAATCAAAAAGGGTGCAAAAGTCACTCATGTCTTGTTTTGCTTATAAAGTTTGATATAGTTGCTCTTTAAATTGAAATTCATTTTGAAAAACTATATCTTGTTTGCTTATGACAAAAGGGTATAAATTGGTTTGAATTCTTTTGGAAACCCTTTTGATGTTTGCTTTGCCAAATACCATTGCTTGAACTTGAATGCTATATGTCTTGCATGCAAAGCAACAAATTCACACATTTTTTTTTTAATAAAACTCCTTGAATCTCTCTCAATTATTTAAGTTGCATAAAGTTTATGAATATGATTATGCAATGTAATTGTGCGAATAGCTCTCTTTGCTAAAGCAACCCGATAGGGGGAGCTCCTTTGCCTATCTTATGACAAAAAGGGGGAGAAGTCTTGAGAGATATAGGGGGAGCATTGTTTATGCTTTAGGGGAGAAATCATGAGGGAGAGTAACCTTTTAGGGGGAGCATTGCACATGCATTCTTTGTATTGCTTTATTTGTATTTAAGTGCAATGCTTGTTTTTATTTGTTCACCTCACATGCACTTGTTCTTGGAAAGTGCTTCTTGCTATTGTGTGTAGGTACATTTATAATTCTACAAAGAGACTGAAGATATTGAAGATTTAGATTCTAGGTATCTCTTTTGTAATGTAGAAGTGATTATGGACAATAGCTTTGTTTTATTTTGTGAGGATTGTTTGTGAGTGGTTGTTTTGTCATGAAATAGCCAAAGAGGGAGATTGTAAGGACCTCAATTTTATGATTGGCTTATTTCATGACAAACCACACCACAGTGGGGATGATTGTGTAATAGGTAGCTTAGGTCCGGATTGGCTAGCTTCCAAGCATCTCCATGACTTCAAGAGCAAAAGGTATATTCACTTGACTTTGTCTCTTGAAGAGTTTAGGTGCACACACACACTTCATGCATGTTTTGTTTATCTTGCATTTGTGTTCTTTATTGTTTGTATAAGTGTGCATCCTTTTCTAAAACACTCACTAGCTTGCATTAGATATCATATTAATTGTGCTTCATTGTGTGCATCTCACTCACTTCACACTTGCACAACATTCATGTAAGATAGACTTTTTTCTTGAGTGTTAAAAAGGAATTTTTCCCTTTAGCGCAGCTTAGACCGCTCGGCAGGCTCTGCTTGCACCGCGACACACGGAGCGGTATTCTCCAGTGCGTCATGCGCGACGTGGACCGTGACCTGTGCACTTGTACGCACAGCGGTCCCAACCGTGGTGTTGTCCAGACGGTGAACTGCTGTATGTACCGCAGTCTGGACACTTACCTGAGCCGCGGTCTAGCAAGCGGTTTTGACGGGATTCAGTTTCCCAAGTTTAAAACGATGTAGTTTTAACTAGGGCTTCATATATATTCTTCCTCTTCTCTTCTTGGCCGACCAAGAGCTCAGAAAATCATTTTTAGAGAGAAGTTAGAGCTCCTAGAGAGAGAAAGCTTCAAGAAAGCATCTTTGACTCTCCAAACCCAAAACCCATCTCCATCTTGGATCATTCAACATCATTTGAGCATGGGTCTTCATTGTTTCATGACTAGGTAAGCAAGAACTTCTTTGAATATCATTTATTATTCTTCTAACTCTAGATTAGGTATTTATTGCATGATTAAATACCTAGACTCTACTCTATTGCATATTTATGAGTCTTGATAACATGATTGGGTTTGTATTTTGATAGCTTAATTGATTAGGTCATTTTTACCTAAAAGCTAGGTCATAAATATTCATGTGTGATTTATCGATTACTAGGTTGAGAAATTGTGTTTTAATCAACTAGTTAATGTTCATGAATATTTGATTGTGTTTGTTTGTGATAGCTTGCATTATTAGGTCATATAAGCCTAAATAGCTAATCCATAAATGTTCATGTATGCTTAATTGATGATTAGGTTGACTTTGTGCATCTAGTCAAGTTTATGAATGTTTATGTGAATTTAATTGACAATTAGGTTGTTAGAATTTCTCTACAACTAATTGAGACCTCATGTGTGTACATGTAGGCATTATTTGATAACTAGGATGTTGTATTGCATTATCTACATCTAGTTAAGCATTGTATGTTTGGTCTAACATACATTGTGTTGAGCATTCATTGATTGTTCACTTAGACCTTATACTCTTCATTGAGTCAAAGTCTTGTGGCTTCGAGGTGAAGTTGCACAAGCATTGAAGTCTTGCAACCAAGTTGTGGTTGGCAAGCATCGGTCAAGAATCCATTGTAAAAGGCCTGCGGGTAGAGTAGGAGGTGCTCACGCCAAGAGTAGTGTATCAGTGGATATCACTAGGGATTGAACAAAGAGTGGCGAGTGGTAGTGTCCATAGCCTGAGGTTATCTAGAGTGAGAGTCCGAGTATCACTTGAGGGTGTAACTTTTTACTCATATAGTGGATTTGAGGATCGTGTGTGGCTAGAAGGATAGCCCTTGGTTTTTCCCTTTGTTTAAGGGTTTCCATGTAAAAATCAAGTGTTATTTATTATTCCGCACTTTACACTTGATTTTGTATGTTTGATTTAATTGGGTTATTTGTTTAATATTGACTAATCGAAAAATTGGTAATAATTGATTAACAACCCATTCACCCCCCCCCCCCCCCCCCCCCCCTCTAGGTTGTAGACACACGCTTAGAGTGTATTTTGAAGGACTCCTTTTTACTTGCTTTTCAACTCATTTATATCGAATCGATTTTCTATTTTTTCTGGCTCGGCTAGCCTACCTAGCCGAGTCATTCTCCTTTATGAGACGAAAAAGTCAGGCAAAACCAAAATAAATAAAGAAAAAATGGATTCCCCGAGCAAAAGGAGAGAGAGGGATTCGAACCCTCGATAGTTCTTTGTTCCGAACTATACCGGTTTTCAAGACCGGAGCTATCAACCACTCGGCCATCTCTCCGAAAGACAATTTCTATTTTACTTTTACCGAATAGAACATGGCCATATGAGTGGATACCATCACTATGTCTATCCGTACTATCTAGAAAATAGATGGATGCATGATCCAGCACTTTCATTTTTGAAGTCAAAAAAAGGTACTCTCGACTCCATGTCCGAATAAAAAAGTGCTAAAAAGTTGTATATACGTTATATAGAATCAATGGATTCATGTTAGTAAAATCCCTCTATGATGCATTTTATTCAAATTTTTTGGCTGATAGAGGGATCAAATGGTATAGTTATTTTTTGGGGTAGCTTGGAGGATTAGAAACATGACTATTGCTTTCCAATTGGCTGTTTTTGCATTAATTGTTACTTCATCCATCTTACTGATTAGTGTACCCGTTGTATTTGCTTCTCCTGATGGTTGGTCGAGTAACAAAAATGTTGTATTTTCTGGTACATCATTATGGATTGGATTAGTCTTTCTGGTGGGTATCCTTAATTCTCTCATCTCTTGAATCTATTCGTTCCAGATCCAACAATAAACCGGCCCTTCCCTATAATTTTTTCTTTTTCGGGTTGTGAGACAGATTCAAATTGACTATAAGTCTCCAAAATGCAAATAAAGAAAAAGAAAAAATTATAGAGAGGGGTCCGACTTCTGGAACTTGAATAAAAAAAAAATAAATAATAATATTTATATTAATCTAAATAATAGAATTCTAATAGAATAGAATTCGAATATAAATTCGAATTTTAAAGAAATTTGATATATATTAAATAGAAATCAAATAAGAAATCTATTCTATAATTTTTAATAGATTTAATAGAAAAAAAAAATAGAATAGAAATAAGATATTCAATAAAATTCAATAAATAATTAATAATTAATTGAAATTCTTATTTCAATATTTAATAATATTGAATTTGAGTTTGCTATTCGCTTTTATTAAATAAAATGAAAAAAAAAATGGGTTTTGAATTGTTTTAATTGGTTGGGTTGGATGGTGGAATTTGATGGAATCCCCCTGAAGAGAGTATCTGGCCTAACTCTGGATAAACATTATCCGGGCATTTTACAAAAAAAAATGCGGATATAGTCGAATGGTAAAATTTCTCTTTGCCAAGGAGAAGACGCGGGTTCGATTCCCGCTATCCGCCCAGGATAAAGTAATTTATTTAATAAGATAAAAGAATCATTATAGTTGACCGTGATAGTATAGTGGTTCTATCCCAACAGAAAAAGAAAAGTGTTAATTAATTACTAGTTAACAAAATCAAACCTAATTTTTTTTTGTCAAAAAAAAATTGAAAATGTTGCGGAGACGGGATTTGAACCCATGACCTCAAGGTTATGAGCCTTGCGAGCTACCAAACTGCTCTACCCCGCGATGAAGAAAAGAACTGGGAACTAATGAACAACCAAGGATTATTGATGTTAGGATTATGCTCAATAATAGCAAGAGTGTAATATTGTAATTGACAATCTTTTCATATTAATAAAGTGATTTCTGGTTTTACAAAATCTTATAGCATTTATAATGATAATTGTCAAAGTAAATAATCATAAGGTCAAAAGACTATGAGAAAGGAAGAATTTTTCGTACATCTGGATATGTATAAGGTAGACACAATTCTATAGTTAGTCTTGAATAAACGTTCACAACTTAAATTAAAGGTTGGGTACCTTTATCTTGATGAAGTTGTAGAATTCTTTTGCTGGCATTTGAGTGGGATCAAATGAGTTATGATGAGTCTAAAATCATGGAAAGGGTCTTCGAGTAAAAGAATCTAGTGCACAGGGGTGCATTGAACAGGATCACAATGAAATATTTTATCTAGAACCGTCAGTAGATACAAGTCTTTTCATTATGAGGACAATCGGAGAGTCTATCTTAATCATGAGATAAATGATGGACTTATGATTGCAAGTGTTATCATTTGACCTATCAATGAGTACGATTATATAGCATAGTCTATCCTCGATAGTTTGGTGGTATACATTAGTTAATCGATAGAGGACTTCATTTATAGATATGGACATCGTGGCTCAATTTATTGAATGAGAGTATAATATTATCATATGGATATTTTGAGGTATTGGATATTAAATCTCAACGTTGAGTTTTCGATAATGTCTATTGAAAACATGGCTTCTGGACAAGTCAAAATATCCAAGTTCAAAATGTGGTCATATGAGTAAATATGGTAACTAGAAGAGCTATAGGTGGTCTATGAGCTCTTGGCGATTACTGATATTATACAAGAGGATACACTATCTCCAATAAGATTGTCTAGGGTATGAATGAGAAACATCTTCTTATTCTAATTTATTGAAGAGTTCAATTTTAGCTCTTTAGTGGAATGAGCTAAAATTAATAGATCGGACCTAAGTGAATCATTTGTTGATTGTGATTAGGTTATGTCTATTGAAGCTTAAATTTAGATAGCCCGCCAAGATCCCCAATCCACACAAACTTGCATGGATCACTTGATATATTCTACCGGACTAATTCATGGGTCCATCTAGAATTGTATTTAATATATTAAGAATATAATTTGTACATTATTTATTTAATGGGCTGCTCAAATTATATTAATATATTAATGAGAGGCATGTGGGCTTGTTTCTTTTAGTAAGAATGGGTCCAGTTCACATGTGCGCTTTTATTTAAAGCCTGAATGGATTAAATAAAATAAGAAAATAATATTTGGCCCGTACTTTTTGTGTGTGGGCGGCAAGGCTATAATAATAGCCTAAAATATTATTTTATTTAATTGTTTGATTAAATAGAAATTAATTAATTGATTAATTAATTATTTAATGAAAAATCAAAATCTTTTTCTGACTAGGAATTATGTTTTCTAGTAGTATACTATTATAGTAGTGTAATAAATATAAAAGACTTAATATGGTAAGTAGATAAATAAAGAATTTATTTATCTAATCAAATAAGGAAGTCTTTAATATAATCACAAACACACTATTTGAGTTGGATTAGGAGTCTTGGTGTGGAAAAAAAAATCTTTTTTGAAAAAGGATTCCTTGTCACCAAGTAAATCCACCTAGAGATAGGATTCTTGCCCACCAAGTAAATCCTCTTTAGGAAAGGATTTGTATACCTATATATATATATTATTAATTTCGGAATTAATAGGGATAAGAAAAAAAAGTTTTTTTTTTTAGAGAAAGAATTTTTTATTTTCTTGTTTTTAAAAAAATTCCAACTCTAGAACATAGTAAAATTCGGCCAAGAGGAAGAGAGAAACATAGTTCTAAATTCGATAGTGCACTTTCAAGCCTTTACATAAAAAGGTTTTGTGCACACTTTCGATTTAGGTTCACGCGAGTTTCAATCATAACGATTGTGAATTCAAAAGTGACTGGAACGATCTTTCTAAGCTCTTAGAGTTTTTGTGATGAACGATCAGGAAAGAAGATTTTTTTTTTCCATTCTCAGTTACGCAATTCAAAGAATAGGGAGACCAAGCTCCTAGGTGATTCACGTTCGTGATCGGATTGGAAGATCTTGTTGAATACCATCGACACTAAGTCAATCGGATCACGCGACAAGAGGTATGATATCTTTTGAATATATGTATGTTTAATTAATTAAAGGGTTAAGGTTCAAATATTGAAAAAATTTTAAACTATACTAAATTCGTTTCTAGTCTCGCTTCCGCTGTGTTTTCGTATTTTTCCCTACAATTGGTATCGGAGCCAGGTTATACCATTTAATTAATTAACGTATATATAAGTGAATCTATTTCTTTTTATTGTGATAATGCATGTTTTAGAAAGAGATGACACTCTAGGTATTCGCATATATAATTACATGTGGCATGTATGGATTTATATATGTTATTATAAAGTGAATTGTTATTGCTCGATTTTGGTTCTAGAATTTCAAAGTATTTTTGTTTCGGAATTGTAACAAGAAGGGTGGCATATTATCGTCATAAGTTCCTTCTTTGTAGTTGCTAGATTCTCTATTTTTTTATTGTATTAAAAAATACTGCAGTTTTTTTTTGTATAAAATAGTGCAGTTTTTCTTGTGTAAAAATTACTGCAGTGACTTAAAAAAAATACTGCAGTAATTTATTGTGTAAAATCTGCTGTAATACATTCAAGTTTCGAAGATTCGAAGAGTTGAAGAATTAGAAGCGGAAGAGGAAGCAGTTGTAACAAGCTTGGTACCGTGCACACCATGGCAACAAGCGTGTGTGCACGTTAGCGTGTAGCTACGCTTGTTAGGTGCATGGGCTGCACACGGCAGCCACTTATGTGTCATGGGCTGTGCATGACAGTCCTTTGGGCATAATGGGCTGCGCATGGTGGCCCTTTATGGACCCAAGGGGTGTGCACACCCAAAGGTGGCAGCCGAGGGGTGAGGAAGTGGATGATGGCCGCTTGAAGACTTGTTCACCAAGAAAGAATATTTTGTATTCCAAACAAATGTAATTTACTTGCTTTTCTAGGATGGACCAAAATTGTAGCTATTTATATTTCCGTAAATATTATAATATTTGTTGTTGTATGATAACATGTCATATAGAATAGGAGTGCCACTCATATATCTCTTTTGGTATGAACATGCATTGAATGATTTAGGTATCTAATTGGCATCTAGATAACTTGGTAAAATCATTCTATGGAATTTAATCACATGCCTTAAATAATTGAGTGGGAGAAGGTATGTTAGAACACCTATGGCCTCCAAGGTTAGTTGAGCTTTATTATTTATTGGTAACCCCCCTGAGGGGCGTCCATAAATGGAATTTAGCAAAATACTTCCTTACAAGGATAGACTAGACAATTAACTTAAATGAAATCTACTCCTAGAGGAGGGATTTTCGTGAGAGAAAATTGAGGGTTGATATCTTGGTAACACACTCATGTGATTTTATTAATATCCTCCCGAGAGTTCTTGTTAATAAAATTGCAAGGCTAAAATTGAAAACACTAGTTGTTATGTTAATAATTAGGTGGGACCTAGTCCAACTGGTAAATTGTACGTACTCCCAGAGGAGGCGTATCATTTATGGGTGTTGGATCACCGTTGAACTTTTATGATTGAGTTATGTATTTAATTCAAGATAAATATTTAAAAAGTGCTTTATCATGATTATTTTCTCATATATAATTTTGTTTTATTCAAATATCATGACTCCATCACTTATGAACATCCTGAAAGATAACACTTTAACTGGAGATAATTATGTCACATGGAAAAGGAAAATTGGGTTGTTGCTGCAAAGTGAAAAGCATAAGTTTGTTCTGACTGCTCCTAAACCACTCATTCCTAATAATGAATCTAATATTTTTTAAAGAGATGAGTATGTGCAATAGAAGACTTCAGATGATATGGTTGAATGTTACATTATGGCCACTATCTCCGACGTGTTGCAACAGCAGCATGAAGGAATGGAGTCTGCTGCTGATATAATGATGTTTCTGGAAGAGATGTTTGCTATGAGGTCTAGGTCGACTAAGAGAGAGGCAGTGACTGCTTTTATGAATCTTAGGATGAAACATGGACAGGCAGTCAAAGATCACATGATGTGATGAAAGTCATAGCACATCTCAATATTGCAGAACTTAATGGTGCTGAGATAGATGGTGAGACAAAAATTGATATGACTGTCAACTCACTATCGGATTCCTTTGATCAGTTCAAGTTGGAC
Organism: Dipteronia sinensis; assembly: GCA_033220585.1. Classification (NCBI taxonomy): domain Eukaryota; kingdom Viridiplantae; phylum Streptophyta; class Magnoliopsida; order Sapindales; family Sapindaceae; genus Dipteronia; species Dipteronia sinensis. The sequence goes on along the minus strand of CM065636.1, from coordinate 45,796,289 downwards.
TACACCTTGAACAATAAGGAATACACCTTGCAAGGCCTGATGCAAGATGTTCAAAGCGTTGAAAAGATCCTTGTGAAAAACAAAGGTCAAAAGATTCATTCGGTTGGTAAAGTTGCTACTGTTAAGACCCGTCAAAAGGTCAAGAAACAACAGAAGAAAAAGCAACTTGGGTCTACCAAGAAGGAAACCAAGAAAGTAACCAAGATCAAAGGGAAATGCTTCCTTTGTGGTGAAAAGGGACAATGGAAAAGAAATTGCCCAAAGTCCCAGAATAAGAAGGAAGTGGGTAATATTAATTATCTTGAAACATGTTTTCTGGTAGATTCTACAGATTCTTGGATCATAGACTCTGGAGCCACTAATCATGTTTGTAATTCCTTGTAGGGGTTCCAAGAAAGGAGAATGCTGAATAAAGATGAAATCAACTTGTGTTTGGGCAACGAAACATTAGTGTATGCAAGTGCAGTGGGAGATATTAGAGTTATTTTAGATTCTAGTAAGCATTTAGATTTAATAGACGTTTATTATGTACCTCAATTCAAGAGGAATTTAATTTCAGTTTCTTGTTTAAATAAATTTGGATATTCGGTTACTTTTAATAAAGCTTTTATTATTAGTAAGAATGACAAAATTATTTGCAAAGGTACATTGGAAAATGGTCTATTCTTTTTGCATAGAAATATCTCTCACTCGTTAGACACAGAATTAACGGAACCTAATCATAAAAGAGTAAAATTATCAAAAGATGAAACCTACCTTTGGCATTTACGCATAGGTCATATTAACCTTAATAGGATTAAAATATTGGTATGTGATGGACCTGTAAGTGACTTAAAGGTCGATGATATACCAACTTGTGAATCTTGTTTGGAAGGTAAAATGACCAAAAGGCCGTTCACAACCAAAGGTGTAAGAGCCATTGAATGTTTAGGATTAATACACACTGATGTATGTGGTCCTATGAGCATTCAGGCTAGAGGTGGATATGAGTACTTCATCACCTTCATAGATGATTACTCAAGATTTGGCTATCTGTATCTCATGAGACATAAGTTGGATGCTTTTGACATGTTCAAAGCATTCAAGGCTGAAGTACAAAATCAACTTGAAAAACACATAAAAATCTTGAGATCTGATCGTGGTGGAGAATATCTATCTGGTGAGTTTCAGCAATATCTTATTGATAATGGGATAGTTTCTTAGTTTTCTGCACCAGGTACACCTCAACAAAATAGGGTGCCAGAAAGGAGAAATAGAACTCTCTTAGACATGGTTAGGTCAATGTTGAGTTATTCAACGCTTCCTATTTCTTTTTGGGGATATGCTCTACAAACTGCAATATACATTCTAAACGCTGCACCATCTAAGTCGGTTCCTGAAACACCATATGAGTTGTGGACTAGGCGAAAGCCTAGTTTACAACACTTGAGGATATTTGGTTGTCCTGCACATGTGTTAAAAGGAAAGACAGAAAAGATGGAGTCCTGTTCGGAAACATGTATATTTGTAGGGTATCCAAAAGGAACTAAAGGATATTTGTTAAAAGGAAAGACAGAAAAGATGGAGTCCTATTCGGAAACATGTATATTTGTAGGGTATCCAAAAGAAACTAAAGGATATTATTTCTATAGTCCTTCAGATCTAAAAGTATTTGTTTCAACAAATGCTTCATTTCTAGAAAAGTACTATATGAATAATTTTGTGCCCAAAAGTAGAATTGTCCTGAATGAGATGTCAGGAGATACAATTCCACAAGAGGTTTTACAACCTAGCCCAATTGTAAGTTCCACTCCAACACAAAATCAACAACCTACCATTTCTCTTCGTAGTGGGAGGGTTAGTAAACAACCCGAGAGATACATCGGTCTGGGAGAATCAGTGGAGAATCTCCCGAACGACTATGATCCCTACACTTATAAGGAAGCAATGGAGGATGTTGATTGTCGTCATTGGAAAAAGGCAATGCAATCTGAGATTGAATCCATGTTCGATAACAAAGTCTAGTCCCTTGCAGACTTGCCTAAAGGGATAAAACTCAATTGGTGCAAGTGGGTATACAAGAGGAAAAGAGGTAAGGATGGAAATGTGGAAACTTTTAAAGCTAGATTGGTATCTAAAGGTTACACATAGAAAGAAGGTATCGATTATGAGGAAACCTTCTCTCCTGTGGCCATGCTTAAATCCATTAGGATACTCTTATCCATTGCAGCATCTTTAGATCGAGAGATTTGGCAAATGGACATCAAGACAGTTTTCCTTAATGGAAATCTTGACGAAAGCATATATATGATGCAAACAAAAGAATTCATTGGAAAGGGCCAAATGGAAAAGGTATGCAAGTTGCATAAATCCATATATGGATTAAAACAGGCATCCAGATCCTGGAACATAATATTCGATCAAGTTGTGAAAGGTTTTGGATTTATTCAGAATCCTGACGAACCTTGTGTATATAAAAGGATAAAGGGTGACAAGTTGGTTTTCCTAATTCTTTATGTTGATGATATACTACTCATTGGGAACGATGTAGGTGTATTGACATCAGTAAAAGAATGGTTAGCAAAACAATTTGATATAAAGGACTTAGGAGAAGCTAGTTTTATTCTAGGTATCCAAGTAATAAGGGATATAAAGAATAAAACAATTGCATTATCCCAAGCTTCATACATAGACAAAATATTGTCTAGGTTTTCCATACAGGATTCCAAGAAAGGTATGTTACCTTTCAGACATGGAATCAAACTTTTCAAGGAACAAGTTCCTTAGAATCAGCATGAAGAGCAATTCATGAGTAGAGTTACATATGCCTCAGCAGTTGGAAGTCTCATGTATGCAATGCTCTGCACTAGACCAGACATTTGTTTTGTTGTTAGCATAGTTATCAGGTTTCAATCGAACCCTGGTCCTGATCACTGGACGGCAGTCAAGCATATTTTCAAGTATCTCAAGAGAACAAGAGATTATATGCTTGTATACTCTGGAGGGGATTTAATTCCCATTGGGTATACAGATTCTGATATCCAGTCGGATTCTGACTCCAAAAAATCCACATCAGGATCTGTGTTTACTATAGGAGGAGGAGCAGTCATATGGAGGAGTATCAAGCAATCATGTATTGCTGATTCCACCATGGAAGCTAAGTATGTTGCTGCATGCGAAGCTGCCAAAGAGGCTGTTTGGTTCCACCAATTCTTGATTGACTTAGAAATTGTTCCTAATGCGAATAAGCAGATCACTATTTACTGTGACAACAGTGGAATAGTGGCTAATTCGAGAGAACCAAGAAGTCATAAGAGAGGTAAAAACATTGAAAGGAAGTATCATCTTTTAAGGGAGATTGTGCATAGGGGTGACTGACAATTACCAAAATCGCGTCAGCAGAAAATCTAGCGGATCCTTTCACAAACGCTCTACCTCAGAAGAGTTTTGATGGGCACCAAGAGAACATGGGAGTGAGAGATGTGACACACTTGCTATAGCGCAGTGGGAGATTGTTAGGATTATTCTCAATAGCAAGAGTGTACTATTGTAATTGACAATCTTTTCATATTAATAAAATGATTTCTGGTTTTACAAAATCTTATAGCATTTATAATGATAATTGTCAAAGTAAATAATCATAAGGTCAAAAGACTATGAGAAAGGAAGAATTGTTCGTACATCTGGAAATGTATGAGGTAGACACAATTCTTTAGTTAGTCTTGAATAAACGTTCACAACTTAAATTAAGGGTTGGGCACCTTTATCTTGATAAAGTTGTAGAATTCTTTTGCTGGCATTTGAGTGGGATCAAATGAGTTATGATGAGTCTAAAATCATCGAAAGGGTCTTTGAGTAAAAGAATCTAGTGCACAGGGGTGCATTGAACAGGATCACAATGAAATATTTTATCTAGAACCGTCAGTAGATACAAGTCTTTTCATTATGAGGACAATCAGAGAGTTTATCTTAATCATGAGATAAATGATGGACATATGATTGCAAGTGTTATCATTTGAGCTATCAATGAGTACGATTATATAGCATAGTCTATCCTCGATAGTTTGGTGGTATTCATTTGTTAATCGATAGAGGACTTCATTTATAGATATGGACATCATGGCTCAATTTATTGAATGAGAGTATAATATTATCATATGGATATTTTGAGGTATTGGATATTAAATCTCAACGTTGAGTTTTCGATAATGTCTATTGAAAACATGGCTTCTGGACAAGTCAAAATATCCAAGTTCAAAACGTGGTCATATGAGTAAATATGGTAACTAGGAGAGCTATATGCGGTCTATGAGCTCTTGGCGATTACTGATATTATACAAGAGGATACACTATCTCCAATAAGATTGTCTAGGGTATGAATGAGAAACATCTTCTTATTCTATCTTTATTTAAGAGTTCAATTTTAGCTCTTTAGTGGAATGAGCTAAAATTAATAGATCGGACCTAAGTGAATCATTTGTTGATTGTGATTAGATTATGTCTATTGAAGCTTAAATTTAGATAGCCCACCAAGATCCCCAATCCACACGGACTTGCATGGATCACTTAATATATTCTACCGGACTAATTTATGGGTCCATCTAGAATTGTATTTAATATATTAAGAATATAATTTGCACATTATTTATTTAATGGGCTGCTCAAATTATATTAATATATTAATGAGAGGTATGTGAGCTTGTTTCTTTTAGTAAGAATGGGTCTGGTTCACATATGAGCTTTTATTTAAAGCCTGAATGGATTAAATAAAATAAGAAAATAATATTTGGCCATTATTTTTGTGTGTGGGCGGCAAGGCTATAATAATAGCCTAAAATATTATTTTATTTTATTGTTTGATTAAATGGAAATTAATTAATTGATTAATTAATTATTTAATTAAAAATCAAAATCTTTTTTTGACTAGGAATTATGTTTCCTATTAGTATACTATTATATTAGTATAATAAATATAAAAGACTTAATTTGGTAAGTAGATAAATAAAGAATTTATTTATCTTATCAAATAAGGAAGTCTTTAATATAATCACAAATACACTATTTGAGTTGGATTAGGAGTCTTGGTGTGGAAAAGAAATCTTTTTTTTGAAAAAGGATTCTTTGTCACCAAGTAAATCCTCCTAGAGATAGGATTCTTGCCCACCAAGTAAATCCTCTTTAGGAAAGGATTTGTATACCTATATATATTATTAATTTCGAAATTAAGAGGGATAAGAAAAAAAAAGTTTTTTTTTTTAGAGAAAGAATTTTTTATTTTCTTGTTTTAAAAAAAAAATCCAACTCTAGAACATAGTGAAAATTCGGCCAAGAGGAAGAGAGAAAGATAATTCTAAATTCGATAGTGCACTTGCAAGCCTTTACATAAAAAGGTTTTGTGCACACTTTCAATATAGGTTCACGCGAGTTTCAATCATAATGATTGTGAATTCAAAAGTGACCGGAACGATTTTTTTAGGCTCTTGGAGTTTTTGTGATTAACAATCGGGAAAGAAGATTCTGTTTTTCTATTCTCAGGTACGCAATTCAAAAAATATGGAGACCACGCTCCTAGGTGATTCACGTTCGTGATCGGATTGGAAGATCTTGCGGATTACCATCGACACTAAGTCAATCGGATCACACGACAAGAGGTATGATACTTTTGAATATATGTATGTTTAATTAATTAAAGGGTTAAGGTTCAAATATTGGAAAAATTTTAAACTATATTAAATTCGTTTTTAGTCTCGCTTCCACTGCGTTTTCGTATTTTTCCCTACAATTGACTAGGTAAACATATTCATATGAATATGTTTTTTAAAATTTTTTTTATTTTTTTATTTTAAAAAATTAATTTTGATTAAATAAAACGATGAATAAATATCACATCACCTCTTTACACATGTGGTTGTGCACTTCCCTTCCACACTAGACCAAATTGGTGGTAGGCGTTCAAGTCCCACCATACGCATTTTAGAAACATATGTGAGAAGTTTTCTTCCGATATTTGGAAGTAGATATCTGGATCGTATATGTATTTATTTGATCTTAACATATTCCGACAGTCCTATTATGATATCTGTAATACTTAAAAAGAAAAACGGGGAAAAGGAAAATTTTGAAGTAGGAAAAATGAGGGCGTGGGGAAGATAGTTTGTACGCACTTCGAGCGTGTTCTTTGAAATCTTGTTTTCTCTTGTGCAATCTCACACGCCGCTGCTTCTCCATTTTTCTCATATGTTTTCTCTTCCGACTTTCATTTTTTCGTTCTAATTCCTATGAGTATGGAGATCCCGAGTGAGACCTTTGTGTTTTCAGCTCAAAAATCACCGGAATGTGAGATGAATGCGGACTCTAGTAAGGGAATCGAAGCTTGTCCTTCTATTAAGAGAGCTAGAGCAGATCATGATGTTCTTAGGTGTAATGACATCGAAGCCAACCAAGTGAGGAAATAAGCTGTGGGAAGCTTCAAATCCAAGCTCATGAGCATGTCTATACCTAGCTCCTAGTCTGGATTTGGAACTACTAAAGAGAAGCTCAAAATTGATACTGAAGACATTCTGATTTTTGAGGGTCCAAATGGTCTGACGATGAAATTATCTCCGAAATTGAAATAGCAAATTAATAAACCATGGGAAAATGCTATAATTTTGAGGAACATGGGGCGGCCACACACACTGAACTTCATGATCAGCAAATTGACACAGAAATGGTCCCTTCTTGGTCATTGGCAGTTGACAGACTTGGGTGAAAGTTACTTTGTGTCACGATTCCAGATGAAGGATGATCTGGATTATGTGCCTACTAGTGGGCCTTGTGTGATTGCTAATCAACACTTGGTGACCCAAAGATGGAGGCCTAACTTTGTTCCAGGTGAGGATACGATTCATAGTATGCCTATTTGGGTACGGTTATCGAAGCTGTCGATGGAATGGATGGACTCCGATTTGCTTTGGAGTATTGGTGCCATGTTGGGTAGAATGTGCAAAGTTGACCCTATCATTATGAATCAAGCCAGAGGTAGGTTTGCTCGAATCTGTGTTAAAATTGATATTTCAAAACCTCTCTTAGGATCTCTTAGTATTAATGGTAGGATTATAAAAGTGGAATATGAAAGATTAGGCCTAATATGCTTTAAATGTGGAAGATATGGTCACAATAAAGAAAGTTGCAGATAAGGTATGCCAGATGATATTGCTAATGAAATGGTGGGAATTAGTGAACCTTTGGAAGGCAGTGAGAAGAAGAATAAGGATTCTCCATACAGCCCATGGCTCCTAGTCTCTTATAGGAAGTCAAATAGCAGAAATATTATAGGAAGAAATGGAAGAGTGAACACTGGGAATAACAGTGATTCTAAGCGAAATGACTTCAATGGCAAGCCTGGAGTTAATAGTTCAGAGCCTATTGGTAAAACTAGTGACTCCCATAATGACAAATTAGGGAATTCTAAGAATGTTAAAGTGGCATTGTGAGAGAGAAGAACATGGCACGGAGTAAAAGTGTTGCTTCCGGTAATGGTTTTGGTTCCAGGTTTGATATACTTAATGAAGATGTGGAGGTGATTTGTTGGAACTCCGTTCACTGGTAACGCAGCGGAAATATGTTTTAAAATTTTTAATACAGATCATAAATGATCTGGAACAAGTGAACTTGAGACCGTAATTATTTTTCCGGAACTAATACATACAATATGTAAACACAGGAAATTGTAATCAATATATAAAAATAATTAGAACCTTACCAACGTTTGGAGGCTCCTTCACTTTACGATATGCTCCTGGTCTGTACCACTGATCTTCCTAGCTATGTCCCAGAACTGGTAACTGCGGGTGGACGCGTCACGTACTCAAGAATATAGGAGGATGTAGAGAGAATATGAAGAAACTATTTCTTCCAAAGAGAAAAATAACTAGAACAATTCTAGTTCTTAAAAAATATATTAATAATATATTTTTTTTAATAGTGCACATCATTTTTCTCTTCTTTTGTTTTCTTGATTCACGCACACCAAGCGCACACCTTGCATTGATGTATTTTTTTTTCTTTTGTAAACTTTTTTTTTTCACGCACAACACTTGTGCTTTCTCTTTTATTTTATTTATTTATTTATTTTTAATTCAAAATCAATTTTTTTCAAAAAAACAAATCAATCTAATCTTTTAAGATATCAAATATCTTTAAAGATATTGATTAATATTTATTTTATTTAATATGATTTGAATTCAAACTATTTAAATTCAAAATTCAAAATATAATTTAATAAAATAAAATAATCATATTATCTTATTTTATTCAAAAACAAATATCAACAAATATCAACAAACATCCTCCATTTAGTGATTAATAACATGATTAAATAATCTTATTATTTAATTTAATTAATCACCATTATTCATTAATCAAATAATCTCATTATTCAATTAATTCCCGAATAAATACGTGTCACTTTCGTAACACAATTAATTGGACAATCCAATTAATTAACCGTAACCCTGGTTACCTAAATCGATCGGGCTAGCAAGGGGACCTAATGGACCCATAGTATTTTGAGCTCCAATAATTTTTGGAATCATTAATTAATTAACTCCGGTGTTATTCTACTAAAGACCCGAAGCTTCACTCTCTCAACTGCAGACGTTTTTACACAGACCGATACAACTCGGTGTCCATCGATATAGCTATTACACATGGTGTGATCCTCCACAGTAGTTTATAATTAAAGCTGGGTCATAATGTCCGTCATACCCCTCTAATTACATATATCATTTAAGTACCGTTGATTCTCTAATGGACAATAAATCATATTTCCTCACGGAATTAGGAGAGCGCTCATATTGTCCAAGCCCCGAATCAACCCTTAAGGGAACTACCATCTACTTCTCACAAGAAGGAGTGGATTCCACTATTGTGTACATATCTTCCCAGCTACAAGCCAAACCGCAATCCCAACATACAGAGTATATTGATCAGGAACTGCATCTGACCTCACCCATGGTATATCAAGGATCACGATCTAACCTGAGGGAGTCGATAAGACACTCAGGATTAAGATCACCCACATATAGCCATCATTAGTTGATATATATGAATCTCATCAGTAAACGGATCTTGGTAAGAGATTCATATAGATCATGGCTCAGTCCTATATGATCACATCATACAAGGTGCCTCCATTCCCATATCTCATATGAATGATTCAGGATAGAATCACCGTACATCACAGAATGGACCGCAGCTATAGATTAACCACAAATAAAGTACCTAGCTTTATTTGCTGTCTATGAACTCTTTAGATTGCACGTCTCTTAATGTATCCATCTGTATATGACACTCATATACACAGTTCGAGATTACATCCAGCAATCTAGGATGTTAATATATGCACAAGTTATAAAATAAACAACACAACAAGAATGAATTGAACTTTTCTTTTTATTTATTTTATAAATCCATTTACAAATTACATCTTTAGGGCATAAAACCCAACATGATGCTAGTTGAAAAGGAGAGTGAGGTTTTGAATAAGGATAGTATAGGCCCTGCTCGAAAAGAGAAAAGTTTTTTGGCTGAGATCACCAATCAAGGGAAGAAACTAAACAGAGAACCCTTCTCTGAGTGGTAAAAAGATTGCTAAAAGGATCATTAACCAGCAGAATTCACATAAAGGATCTGTAAGTGCCTCTGAGGGAACCTGAAGCGGTAAAGGTATAAAGTATTCTCCGTATCAGGTTCAGGAAGTTGTGGTTCCTCCTACAGATAATGAGGAGTTGGATAGTGCTAGTGTGCTATGCCAAGTACATAAAGAAGTTACTAATTTTGTTACTAATTCTAGTGGAAGCCAAGCTTCAGGTGAGATGTGTGTCAATAAACCTGTGATGCAGAATAATAATAGCTTTGAAGTGGTTGCCTCTGAATTAGAAGAGGCCATGGCGATGGTCTCCGAGTAAGGAGCCTTTGTCTTCTCGTTCCTCATGATTTTAGTGTGGAATGTGAGAGGTGCAGGCAAACAGCTGTTTGCTAGGAATATTTCTGATATTCGAAGATTATATAATTTTGAGATTCTAGCTATTTGTGAGCCGAGAATTATTGGTTTGAAGGCTAAAAAGGTTATTAAAAGACTGGGATTTGATAATAATTATATTGTGGAGGTTGAGGGATTTTCTGGTGGTACAGTAGAACCTCGATAAATGAATATTCGATAAATTAATAACCCCGCGTAAATAATAAAATCTTCCAGTCCCGACTCGGGCCTATGTACTAAATTAATAACCTCGCTAAATGCATAAAATAATATTTTTTTTTGAAATCCTTTAGGTCCCAACGAATATATAAATTAATAATTGATTAAATACATAAAAAATATAACACATAAAAATTCATAATACATATCAATAAACTTTTTGCTTAACAACATCCTTTCAAAAAAAAAAGTTAACTTATATTTTGTCAATTCAAATCTTTCTTAAAATATGCATCTAAAGTCGTTTATCTTTTCTTTGTACTGAAACCGAACTCAGTATGATCCTTAATGTTTTGCAAATCATGCACCATATTGGTATTTTTTTCATTTTGTAGTAAGAAGTTATTTAATGTTACTATTGCTTGAAAGACCTCTTTTGGAGAAACGCTTGATAAAAACACTGCTGTCATCTGAATCATGATCATCGGTAGGCGTATTCATTACCCTTTGAATAATTCTTCATCAATAGGCGATTCCATTACTATATCATTTTTCACTAGGATAATTCAAAAGGTGATCAACATCCATCACATTTCTATAGTGTAGACAAAAATAGTTTCATAAAAAATTGAAAACAATTTGTAATGGTTGTTGTATTCATATCAATATTCGAAGCCGCATTAATAAATTTCATAGCTTTCAATATGTTAATTTTTTCAGGATTTATTGCTCCTACCTCGTAGCACTCCAAAATGCTAGAGTAGAAACGATGTCGATTATGAATTTTTAGTGCTCGAATAATCTCAACATCACTTGCTTGAATCTTTGATGTTGTATTAGGAGGCAATAAAAATAGTTCAACATTTTTTAAACCTCTGATAACCTTTAATATGTAAATACTTATTAACTTCTATGTACTTATGTATCTTTGTCGAAAATATGTATAATACATGTACAAGTAAAAACATAAAACTTTAAAAAAAGTAGTAAAAACATAAAACTCCCTTTTAAATTAATAAATATTCATTTATCTATAAATTAATAAATTATTCATTTAACGATAAATAAATAACCCCTCTAAAATAATAATTTTTTCCGGTCCCAAAAATTTTATTTTAGAGGGGTTTTATTGTATTTGGTTGTTATTGAATGATAGCAAGATTAAGTTACATGTTGTTGCGAGCTCGAGGCATAACATCACTGCTTTACTTGATGATCAAAATTTCTTTTGGACACTCACGGTTGTATATGCTAATCGTTGTGCTAACATTAGAAGGTTACTTTGGGGTTATTTAGATTCCATTAAAGGTTGTTTTCATATGCCGTGGCTTATAGCTGGGGACTTCAATGAAATTACTAGCTGTGATGAAAAACGAGGTGGTACACCTACCTACTCTAACATTGGTTTTGCCAATTGGATTAACCGAAATGAGCTTGTTGATATGAGTTTTATTGGTCCTAGATTCACTTGGATGAATAAGAGAGGTTTAGGGGAGGAAATTTAGGAAAGGCTTGGTAGAGCCCTTTTGTTCTATGGAGTGGAGACTTCACTACTGAAAATACACTCTAAGCGTGTGTCTACAATCTAGAGGGGGGGTGAATGGGTTGTTAATCGATTATTATCAACTTTTTCGATTAGTCAATATTAAACATATAACCCAATTAAAACAAACATACAAAATCCAGTAAAAGTGCGGAAACATAAAGAACACTTGATTTTGACGTGGAAACCCTTCGACAAGGGAAAAACCACGGGCTATCCTTCTAGCCACAGACGATCACTGAAATCCACTATATGAATAAAAAGTTACACCCTCAAGTGATACTCGGACTCTCACTTTAGATAACCTCAGGCTATGGACACTACCACTCGCCACTCTTGGTTCTATCCCTAGTGATATCCACAGATACACTACTATTGGCGTGAGCACCTCCTACTCTACCCGCGGGCCTTTTACAATGGATTCTTGACCGATGCTTGCCAACCACAACTTGGTTGCAAGACTTCAATGCTTGTGCAACTTCACCCCGAAGCCACAAGACTTTGACTCAATAAAGAGACTTATGTGTCTATGTGATCATGTAAATGATGCTCAATGCAAATTATGCTAGACAACACAAATTGCTCAACTAGGAGTTTGTAGAAACAAATCCAAGTTGTCAAATGTCTAAATGCAAGGCATAAAGACTTAGCTAGATGTTATCAATAACAATCAATCCTAGCTATCACAAACAATCACAATGAATCAACAAATATGCTCACAATGTATTCAACATAAACTTAGCATATATTCATGTGATTAAGACAAGACATTTAATCATTCACTAAATGCAAGTCTTAGATAAAAGTCTATCAACAAACAAACTCAATTAGATTTGTAGAGAATTTCCAACAAACTAATTGTTACACAAAATATGCATAAACATTCAATAAGCTTAACTAGTTGATTAAGAATCAATATTTCAACCTAGTTATCAATGAATCACAAATAAATGTTTATGACCTAGCTTTTAGGCAAAAATGACCTAATCAATTAAGCTATCAAAATGCAAACCCAATCATGTTATCAAGACTCATAAATATGCAATAATAGAGTCTAGGTATTTAATCATGCAATAAATACCTAATCTAGAGTAAGAAGAACAATAAATGATATTCAAAGAAGTTCTTGCTTACCTAGTCATGAAACAATGAAGACCCATGCTCAAATGATGTTGAATGATGCAAGATGGAGATGGGTTTTGGGTTTGGAGAGTCAAAGATGCTTTCTTGAAGCTTTCTCTCTCTAGGAGCTCTAACCTCTCTCTAAAAATGAAATTTTGAGCTCTTAGTCGGCCAAGAAGAGAAGAGAAAGAATATATATGAAGCCCTAGTTAAAACTACATCGTTTTGAACTTGGGAAACTGAATCCCGTCAAAACCGCTTGCTAGACCGCGGCACAGGTAAGTGTCCAGACCGCGGTACATACAGCAGTGCACCGTCTGGACAACACCGCGGTTGGGACCGCTGTGCGTGCAAGTGCACAGGTCGCGGTCTACGTCGCGCATGATGCACTGGAGAATACCGCTCCGTGCGCCGCGGTGCAAGCAGAGCCTGCCGGGCGGTCTAGGCCGCGCGAAAGGGAAAAATCCCTTTTTAACACTCAAGACAAAAGTCTATCTTACATGAATGTTGTGCAAGTGTGAAGTGAGTGAGATGCACACAATGAAGTACAATTAACATGTCAAACATGTTATCAAATAAGATACAATGCAAGATATGATATCTAATGTAAGCTAGTGAGTGTTTTAGAAAAGGATGCACACTTATACAAACAATAAAGAACACAAATGCAAGATAAACAAAACATGCATGAAGTGTGTGTGTGCACCTAAACTCTTCAAGAGACAAAGTCAAGTGAATATACCTTTTGCTCTTGAAGTCATGGAGATGTTGGGAAGCTTGCCAATACGGACCTAAGCTACCCATTACACAATCATCCCCAATGTGGTGGTTTGTCATGAAATAAGCCAATCATAAAATCGAGGTCCTTACAACTACTCTAAGGGCTTTGTGAAACATCTTCCTAGAATGTTCTCAGACCACTGCCCCATGCTTATTCAGCTCCAGAGCACTCAGATCTCTAATAGTATGAGTAAACCTTTTAGGTTTGAAGCTATGTGGCTAAAAAAATAAGGAGTTTGATGAGCTTATTTCCAATAATTGGAGTGGCAAAGATGATATTGCTATTGGTGAACTCCAAAATCTTACAAAGTTTCTTCATAAATGGAATAAGGAGACGTTTGGTAATATCTTCGTAAAGAAGAGAAGATTATTAGCTAGGATTGGTGGTATTCAAAGATGTTTGAGTAAGAGGTTCTCCCATCATTTGGCCCGATTGGAAGATAATCTTATTAAGGAATACAATGAAATTATTGAGCAAGAGGAATTGTTTTAGAAGCAAAAGTCTAGAAACAATTGGCTCAAAGAAGGTGATAGGAATACCAAATTCTTTCATCTTTCGACTATTATTAGAAGAAGGGGAAACAAGCTTGAAGGCTTGAAGAGAGATGATGGGAGCTGAGCCGAGGAGATTTCAGATATAAAAGAAAAAGCTGTCAATTATTTCAAAACCTTATTTGCTGTCAAAGATAGTCAAGATGTGTATTCGGATCTTCCTATACTGTTCCCTAGGCTTAATAACAATGAGTTTGTGAGTCTTTCTGTAAGGACCTCGATTTTATGATTGGCTTATTTCATGACAAACCACCACATTGGGGATGATTGTGTAATGGGTAGCTTAGGTCCGTATTGGCAAGCTTCCAAGCATCTCCATGACTTCAAGAGCAAAAGGTATATTCACTTGACTTTGTTTCTTGAAGAGTTTAGGTGCACACACACACTTCATGCATGTTTTGTTTATCTTGCATTTGTGTTCTTTATTGTTTGTACAAGTGTGCATCCTTTTCTAAAACACTCACTAGCTTACATTAGATATCATATCTTGCATTGTATCTTAGTTGATAACATGTTTGACATGTTAATTGTGCTTCATTGTGTGCATCTCACTCACTTCACACTTGCACAACATTCATGTAAGATTGACTTTTGTCTTGAGTGTTAAAAAGGGATTTTTCCCTTTGGCGCGGCCTAGACCGCTCGGCAGGCTTTGCTTGCACCGCGGCGCACGGAGCGGTATTCTCCAGTGCGTCATGCGCGACGTGGACCGCGACCTGTGCACTTGCACGCACAGCGGTCCCAACCGCGGTGTAGTCCAGACGGTGCACTGCTGTATGTACCGCGGTCTGGACACTTACCTGTGCCGCGGTTTAGCAAGCGGTTTTGACGGGATTCTGGTTCCCAAGTTCAAAACGATGTAGTTTGATCTAGGGCTTCATATATATTCTTCCTTTCCTCTTCTTGGCCGACCAAGAGCTCAAAAATTCATATTTAGAGAGAGGTTAGAGCTCCTAGAGAGAGAAAGCTTCAAGAAAGCATCTTTGACTCTCCAAACCCAAAACCCATCTCCATATTGCATCATTCAACATCATTTGAGCATGGGTCTTCATTGTTTCATGACTAGGTAAGCAAGAACTTCTTTGAGTATCATTTATTGTTCTTGTTACTCTAGATTAGGTATTTATTGCATGATTAAATACCTAGACTCTATTATTGCATATTTATGAGTCTTGATAACATGATTGGGTTTGTATTTTGATAGCTTAATTGATTAGGTCATTTTTGCCTAAAAGCTAGATCATAAACATTCATTTGTGATTCATTGATAACTAGGTTGAAATATTGATTCTTAATCAACTAGTTAAGCTTATTGAATGTTTATGCATATTTTGTGTAACAATTAGTTTGTTGAAAATTCTCTACAAATCTAATTGAGTTTGTTTGTTGATAGACTTTTGTCTAAGACTTGGATTTAGTGAATGATTAAATGTCTTGTCTTAATCACATGAATATATGCTAAGTTTATGTTGAATACATTGTGAGCATATTTGTTGATTCATTGTGATTGTTTGTGATAGCTAGGATTGGTTGTTATTGATAACATCTAGCTAAGTCTTTATGCCTTGCATTTAGACATTTGACAACTTGGATGTGTTTCTACAAACTCCTAGTTGAGCGATTTGTGTTGTCTAGCATAATTTGCATTGAGCATTATTTACATGATCACATAGACACATAATTCTCTTCATTGAGTCAAAGTCTTGTGGCTTCGGGGTGAAGTTGCATAAGCATTGTAGTCTTGCAACCAAGCTGTGGTTGGCAAGCATTGGTCAAGAATTCATTGTAAAAGGCATGCGGGTAGAGTAGGAGGTGCTCACGCCGATAGTAGTGTATCAGTGGATATCACTAGGGATTGAACCAAGAGTGGCGAGTGGTAGTGTCCATAGCCCGAGGTTATCTAGAGTGAGAGTCCGAGCATCACTTGAGGGTGTAACATTTTACTCATATAGTGGATTTGAGGATCGTGTGTGGCTAGAAGGATAGCCCGTGGTTTTTCCCTTGTTGAAGGGTTTCCACGTAAAAATCAAGTGTTATTTATTATTCCGCACTTTACACTTGATTTTGTATGTTTGTTTATGTTGGGTTATATTATTAATATTGACTAATCGAAAAGTTGGTAATAATCGATTAACAACCCATTCACCCCCCCCCCCCCCCTCTAGGTTGTTAGACACACATTAAGAGTGTATTTTCAATTGGTATCAGAGCGGGTTCCTAGATATACTTAGGTGATCCTTGTTCTTGATTGTGTGTCTTGCATTTGTGTGCATTTTGTTCATTGCATTCATTTGCATTCATTCATTCACTAAACACTATGAGTGAGAGTGAAACACCTAGAGAGGAAATTTTCGGAGGAAGGAATGTTTGCCTCTCCGTTGATGTTGAGGATGCTCCAACCCTTAGAGGTTCTATGAGCAATCGCTCCAACATCCTTGCTTCTACTTCATACAGTGACTCCGATGAGGAGATGGCCCTTACGGCAATGAAGTTTAGAAGATTTTTGAAGCTTGAGAAGAAAAAGAATAACTCAAGAAGAAATGACTTCAAGAAGAAGATTTTGGTCAAAAAGAGTGAAGACAACTCTTCCAATGGTGAAGAGCATGTGCTTAACTTCACAGCCTATGGTGCTTCCTATGTGGAAGTTTCGGATGAAGGCAACATGGCCTTGAATCTTGACTCTAATATAGAGGAAAGTGTTGGTGTGACAACAAGTGACCAAGGCAAAGGCCTTGATGAGGAAATTGACTCAATTGAGGAGTGTCAAGTGATCCTTCTCAAAGTCTTGAAGCAAAATGAAGAGCTTTCCAAGGAGAATGAGACTTTGAGAAGATGGAAGATTTCCTTGGAGGAAAAGATCCGTACCCTTGAAGAAAACAAGCAAAATTGTCAAAATCAACTTCAACGGTACAAAGAGATCACGGATGAGCAAATGGAAGACATCTCCATTCTTGTCTCAAAATTGAAGACCATGGAGAAGGAGACCTCCATTGATGACTCATTGATGATGGACAAGATTGATGTGTCCAAGTATGAGAAGGAGATTGAAGATTGCCACCAAAGGATGAAGGCAATGAAAGATGAACTTGTCAATAAAGACATCACCTTAAAGATTTTCAAGGATAAAGAGATGAGGCGACTTGAAGAATTAAACAAGGCTAAGATCAAGCAACCTCAAGCTCAAGGTAAGAGCAAAGCTTCATCCAAGCAATCTTCCACTCAAGGAAAGTCCACACAAGCCTTGGCATCCCAACCAAAGCCTAGGCAATCCAAGAAGAAAGGACAATTCCTTGAGAAGCCAACCACCTCCATCAACAAGTCAACCATCAAGAAAGGAGGTGACCATAAGTGGCATGCTCAACCAAGGTGGCATGATCAACCGGCTCAACCGGCTCAACCACCTCTACAAGCAAAACCACAAAGGTGCCACCAATCGGCTCAAGCTCCTAGGAGAAGCAAACCGATGCACCATCAAAGACAACCTCATCAACATGGCGATGCCTCGATGAGATCACAATGCTATGGTATAAATCCTTACTTTGTACCTACTTGTCATTATTGTGGTATGATTGGTCACTTAAGACCAAATTGCTTAAATTACATTAAGAGGTGTAGATTAGAGAGCATGAAAGAAAAACGGTTGAAAAAGGGGGCAAGTTTGCATAAACCTAGGGAACCTAGAAACATGTCTATGACCACTAAAAATGTTAAAGTGGAACCTAGGTGGGTTAGAAAGAATGAACCCGCTTGCCTTAGTGCACATGTGACTCCCGTAGATGCAATTAGGTCCATTGGACTTGATAGGTCTATAGGAGCTCATGTCTCCCATTAACTTGGTTGGAATTGACCCCATGAGGGGAGCTCAAGCAAAGAGAGTGATCTTGCATGATTTGCTATATGCAAAAAGTTGGCCTATTTTATGCTCTTTTATGATTGCTTGAGTGTGCTTGGTGAATAACATTGATTAATAATTGTATAATGTTTTTGATTACACCATTGCACGGTTGCTTTGTATGATAATGCATGACTTCTATTATTGCTTGAGCATGCTTATCTTTTCGAGGAATGTTCTACTTGTTAGTACATTTGATTGACCTCAAATTATTCTCCATGTTCATGATTCCTAGATATGCATTCTTAAGCTCTCTCTTGAAAAGGGCTACTGGCAATATGACGTGGAGCCGCCCAATGTTGGAAAAGGCTACTCATTTGAAACCGAGTGAAAGCCATCAAGAGAGTTACTTTAGCATGATAAACAGAAATACATGCTTACTAGGAATATGGAGAAAAACAGAAAAATGAGAAAAACAGAAAATGTTGTTATATGACTATTATGTGTGGTGTTGCATTGCTTATTTTTGACATCAAAATTGTTGATTGATGATGTATCTTGCAATGAAGAAAAGATGATATACTCTTGCTGTGATTAGTACACTTGCACACAAATGCTTGGATATGTATCTTCTTATCATAACAACAGGGTCTTAATTGGTTTGACTTCATTTGGAAATCCTGTTGAGTGTTGCTTTGATTGATTTTTATGCATGAGAATAATAGTATTTTGTATTACATGCTAAGCAACCTTTCACACACACACATTTTTTTTGAATATAATCTCCTTGAATCTCTCTCAATTATTTATGTTGCATAAAGTTTGTGTATATGATTATGCAATGTTGTTGTGTGAATAGCTCTCTTTGCTAAAGCAACCCGATAGGGGGAGCTCCTTTGCCTATCTCATGACAAAAAGGGGGAGAAGTCTTGAGAGAAATAGGGGGAGTGAGAGATATAAGGGGAGCATTGTTTATGCTATGCTTTGGGGGAGAAATCATGAGGGAGAGTAACCTTTTAGGGGGAGCATTGCACATGCATTCTTTGTATTGCTTTATTTGTATTTAAGTGCAATGCTTGTTTTTATTTGTTCACCTCACTTGCACTTGTTCTTGGAAAGTGCTACTTGCTATTGTGTGTAGGTACATTGATGATTCTACAAGAAGATATTGAATATTTAGATTCTAGGAATCTCTTTTGTATTGTAGAAGTGATCATGGACAATAGCTTTATTTTATTTTGTGAGGAATATTTGTGAGTGGTTGTTTTGTCATGAAATAGCCAAAGGGGGAGATTGTAAGGACCTCGATTTTATGATTGGCTTATTTCATGACAAACCACCACATTGGGGATGATTGTGTAATGGGTAGCTTAGGTCCGTATTGGCAAGCTTCCAAGCATCTCCATGACTTCAAAAGCAAAAGATATATTCACTTGACTTTGTCTCTTGAAGAGTTTAGGTGCACACACACACTTCATGCATGTTTTGTTTATCTTGCATTTGTGTTCTTTATTGTTTGTACAAGTGTGCATCCTTTTCTAAAACACTCACTAGCTTACATTTGATATCATATCTTGCATTGTATCTTAGTTGATAACATGTTTGACATGTTAATTGTGCTTCATTGTGTGCATCTCACTCACTTCACACTTGCACAACATTCATGTAAGATTGACTTTTGTCTTGAGTGTTAAAAAGGGATTTTTCCCTTTGGCGCGGCCTAGACCGCTCGGCAGGCTTTGCTTGCACCGCGGCGCACGGAGCGGTATTCTCCAGTGCGTCATGCGCGACGTGGACCGCGACCTGTGCACTTGCACGCACAGCGGTCCCAACCGCGGTGTAGTCCAGACGGTGCACTGCTGTATGTACCGCGGTCTGGACACTTACCTGTGCCGCGGTCTAGCAAGCGGTTTTGACGGGATTCTGGTTCCCAAGTTCAAAACGATGTAGTTTGATCTAGGGCTTCATATATATTCTTCCTTTCCTCTTCTTGGCCGACCAAGAGCTCAAAAATTCATATTTAGAGAGAGGTTAGAGCTCCTAGAGAGAGAAAGCTTCAAGAAAGCATCTTTGACTCTCCAAACCCAAAACCCATCTCCATATTGCATCATTCAACATCATTTGAGCATGGGTCTTCATTGTTTCATGACTAGGTAAGCAAGAACTTCTTTGAATATCATTTAGTGTTCTTGTTACTCTAGATTAGGTATTTATTGCATGATTAAATACCTAGACTCTATTATTGCATATTTATGAGTCTTGATAACATGATTGGGTTTGTATTTTGATAGCTTAATTGATTAGGTCATTTTTGCCTAAAAGCTAGGTCATAAACATTCATTTGTGATTCATTGATAACTAGGTTGAAATATTGATTCTTAATCAACTAGTTAAGCTTATTGAATGTTTATGCATATTTTGTGTAACAATTAGTTTGTTGGAAATTCTCTACAAATCTAATTGAGTTTGTTTGTTGATAGACTTTTGTCTAAGACTGGCATTTAGTGAATGATTAAATGTCTTGTCTTAATCACATGAATATATGCTAAGTTTATGTTGAATACATTGTGAGCATATTTGTTGATTCATTGTGATTGTTTGTGATAGCTAGGATTGGTTGTTATTGATAACATCTAGCTAAGTCTTTATACCTTGCATTTAGACATTTGACAACTTGGATGTGTTTCTACAAACTCCTAGTTGAGCGATTTGTGTTGTCTAGCATAATTTGCATTGAGCATCATTTACATGATCACATAGACACATAATTCTCTTCATTGAGTCAAAGTCTTGTGGCTTCGGGGTGAAGTTGCACAAGCATTGTAGTCTTGCAACCAAGCTGTGGTTGGCAAGCATTGGTCAAGAATTCATTGTAAAAGGCATGCGGGTAGAGTAGGAGGTGCTCACGCCGATAGTAGTGTATCAGTGGATATCACTAGGGATTGAACCAAGAGTGGCGAGTGGTAGTGTCCATAGCCTGAGGTTATCTAGAGTGAGAGTCCGAGCATCACTTGAGGGTGTAACATTTTACTCATATAGTGGATTTGAGGATCGTGTGTGGCTAGAAGGATAGCCCGTGGTTTTTCCCTTGTTGAAGGGTTTCCACGTAAAAATCAAGTGTTATTTATTATTCCGCACTTTACACTTGATTTTGTATGTTTGTTTATGTTGGGTTATATTATTAATATTGACTAATCGAAAAGTTGGTAATAATCGATTAACAACCCATTCACCCCCCCCCCCCCCCCCCCCCCCCCTCTAGGTTGTTAGACACACATTAAGAGTGTATTTTCACTTTCCATGGATATTTGTGAGCAAGATGTGAAGCAAAGTTTATCATACCGATTATTGGCTAAGTTGGTTATGCACATCCTCTATATTATTCATAGATGTTCAAATCTCACCTTATATAAGTGTAAAAGAGTGATCTATTAGATTGTGGAAGTAATGTATGTTTTGTTGGGGTTTATGCCCTAAAGATGTAATTTGTAAATGGATTTATGAAATAAATAAAAAGAAAAGTTCAATTCATTCTTATTGTGTTGATTATTTTATAACTTGTGCATATATTAACATCCCAGATTGCCGGATGTAATCTCAAACTATGTATATGAGTGTCATATACGGATGGATACAGTAAAAGACGTGCAATCTAAAGAGTCCATAGATAGCAAATAAAGCTGGGTACTTTATTTGTGGTTAATCTATAGCTGCGGTTCATTTCGTAATGTACGGTGATTCTATCATGAATCATTCATATAAGCTATGGGAATTGAGGCACCTTGTATGATGTGATCATATAGGACTGTGCAATGATCTATATGAATCTTTCACTAGGATCTGTTTATATATCAACTAATGATGGCTATATGTGGGTGATCTTAATTCCGAGTGTCCTATCGACTCCTTCAGGTTAGATTATGGTTTTTGATATACTGTGGTCTTTGATATACCGTGTGTGAGGTCGGATGCAGTTCCTGATCAATATGCTCCGTATGTTGGGATTACGGTTTGGCTTGTGGCTGGGAAGGTATGTACACAATAGTGGAATCCACTTCTTCTTGTGAGAAGTAGATGGTTGATTCGGAGCTTGGACAATATGAGCGCTCTCCTAATTCCGTGAGGAAATAGGATTTGTTGTCCATTAGAGAATCAACGGTACTTAAAGGATATATGTAATTAGAGAGGTATAACTGACATTGTGACCCAGCTCTAACTATGAACTACTGTGGAGGATCACATCATGTGTAATAGCTATATCGATGGACACCGAGTTGTATCGGCCTGTGTAAAAACGTCTGCAGTTGAGAGAGTGCAGCTTCGGGTTTTTAGTGGAATAACACTGGAGTTAATAATCAATGAATATTAATTAAAGAGTTTAATTAATGATTCTAAAGATTATTAGAGCTCAAAATACTGTGGGTCTATTAGGTCCCCTTGCTAGCCCGATCGATTTAGGTAACAAGAGTCACAGATAATTAATTGGACAGTCCAATTAATTGTGTTACGAAAGTGACACGTATTTATTCGAGAATTAATTGAATAATGATATTGTTTAATAATGAATAATGGTGTTTAAATAAATTAAATAATAAGATTATTTAATTATGTTGTTAATCACTAAATGGAGGGTGATAGTTGATATTTAATTTTAAATAGAATAAGATAATATGATTATTTTATTTCAATAAATTAAATATTTGAAATTGAATTTAAAATATTTAAATTCAAAATAAATATTTAATTATTTTTTAAAATAAAATATATGAGATATCATTTTTAAAAAATTTAGTTGTAAAATCTAAAAAGATATCAATTAAATAGTTTTTAGTTATAATAAGATATATTTGAGATATATATTTTTTATTAAAAAAAAACTGAAGTAAAGCATTGGTGCTTAAATGCAGAGAAAACGCATCAGTATGTGTGACTATTAAAAGAAAGGAGAAAAAAGATTGCAATTGGTGCAGTAAGTGCACGATTGAAACAAAAAAAAAAGATATATAATATTTTTTTTTGAACAACTAGAATTGTTCTAGGTATTTTTCTCTTAGAAGAAATAGTTTCTTCTTATTTTCTCTATATCTGTTAGGTTTTGGCTCGTATTCTCAAGTGAACCCAATGTGAACCAAACGAGACTCAACTGATGTTGGAACTTCCTGGAGACGTAGGATACGTTTGGAAGTTAGAGCTGGTGTTTAAGGGAGCTTGAAGACCGAAGAAGAACTGAAGAAACGGATTCTAGAAGAAACCGCGGCGTGGACCGCGATACGGACAAGCGCATGGATCGCGGCACAGGGAGCGGTCAATTCCAGTATGTATAGCGCGGTGTAGACCACGGCGGAGGCAAAGGCACCAACCGCGGTATTCTGAGCGGTGGACTCAGTGGCTTTTCCGCGGTGTAGGGAGCGGGGTGCACACCGCGACCTAGACCGCGGTAATAGCTGATTTTGCCCAGATCATGAATGTTGCGCGAAAAAGGAAAGGTTTTCTTCTGGAAAGTTCTTGTGCTTATTGGAAAAGGAAAAAGAGTTTGTCTTCATGAAGAATAGGAAAGTCTTATGCTTGAAGGAAAAGATTTCTACTTACAAGAAGACTTGTCATAAATAGGAAATAGTATTTATGTGGAACAAGTAATTCTTGTATGTTTAGGAGTAGGATTTCCTTTTATCTTAAACTCCCTATAGCTAGTATAAATAGACCTTGTAATTAGGTTATTTGGAATGGAGTCAAGAAACACCATGTAACATCAGAGAGTGGTGAGATCCGGGTGAGAGACCCAAGGGAATATCCGGGGAGGGATCCAAGGGAATATCAGTGGATCAAGTTAGAGATCCGTGGGTGATATTCAGGGGAGACCTAGGGGATATTGGGGGGTTCTTTGTGAGGACCTTGTGAGCGTTGTGAGAATGGTTTGGGGTTAAGGTGTGAGAAAGAATCCTGGAGTATATGGTTGTAACGATTTATCATATAGTGGAACTTTCTATGTCGTCCTGACGGCTCGTGGTTTTTTACCCGATTTGGGTTTTCCACGTATATCTTGTGTTGTGATTGGTTTATTTTCTCTCATCTTATTTTTCTGCTATTAACGTTAATTGCTATGAGTTATGGGCGTATATTAGGCATGACGTTTCCGCGATCATCGGTTCAAATCCCTAACAATTGGTATCAGAGCCTCATGGTTTGGCGATGGCGTTTTTTTTTTCAAGTCTTTACGGGAGATCGTATGGAGGACTTGGTGGTATTGGGATGATGATGATGGTTGCCTAATTTTGGTTTAGCAATGGAGATACGTCTTGAAAGCGGTTTCGAACTCGATAGGGTTTGATGAAAAGGAGAATATAGATGGAGGAGAATTTTGGCTTGTGGTGGCAGGTACAAGTCATGGAGGTCCAATCTGGGTTACACAAGGCGATTAAAAAAAACTCCTGAATGCAATAATAAAAAAAAAAGGAAGGAGGAGGAACGCTCGAAGTCTCTAGTGTGGTGTGGGGCTTATCCGGTAAAGCACTCTCGGTTCTAGTAGCAAGTCTTTCACCAGGTATGTGATGCAAGGACAAACTTTCTTTCACAGGGTTGAGTGATGTAAGGACATGGTTATCCTTTTGGCAGTTTTCCCCACTGGCCATGGAAGAGGATATGTTGCTGCTAGTGGTCCATAATTGTGCACAAGGCATTGGTCAGAAGGTGATGCAAGGTGTATGGTGGACAAGGATGTCGATGGCTGACGAACTCCCTGGTAATCTGACGTGAGGAGTTGCACCACAATTTCAGCAGGTTATTTTTCGACATGATGCCGGAACAACGAACACAAAAAATAGAAAGAAAAAAAAAATCTTAGGATGGTTCGTTCCTAAGTGGTTATATCTTGTGGTGGGGTATGTTGATTCTCGGTGATGAGAGTCGTGGTTGTGGACAAAGGTCTTGAGAATTCAAGCCAAATGGGAGAATTGTTAGGTTTTGGCTCGTATTCTCAAGTGAACCTAATGTGAACCAAACGAGACTCAACTGATGTTGGAACTTCCTGGAGACGTAGGATACGTTTGGAAGTTAGAGCTGGTGTTTGAGGGAGCTTGAAGACCGAAGAAGAACTGAAGAAACGGATTCTAGAAGAAACCGCGGCGTGGACCGCGATACGGACAAGCGCATGGATCGCGGCACAGGGAGCGGTCAATTCCAGTATGTATAGCGCGGTGTAGACCACGGCGGAGGCAAAGGCACTAACCGCGGTATTCTGAGCGGTGGACTCAGTGGCTTTTCCGCGGTGTAGGGAGCGGGGTGCACACCGCGACCTAGACCGCGGTAATAGCTGATTTTGCCCAGATCATGAATGTTGCGCGAAAAAGGAAAGGTTTTCTTCTGGAAAGTTCTTGTGCTTATTGGAAAAGGAAAAAGAGTTTGTCTTCATGAAGAATAGGAAAGTCTTATGCTTGAAGGAAAAGATTTCTACTTACAAGAAGACTTGTCATAAATAGGAAATAGTATTTATGTGGAACAAGTAATTCTTGTATGTTTAGGAGTAGGATTTCCTTTTATCTTAAACTCCCTATAGCTAGTATAAATAGACCTTGTAATTAGGTTATTTGGAATGGAGTCAAGAAACACCATGTAACATCAGAGAGTGGTGAGATCCGGGTGAGAGACCCAAGGGAATATCCGGGGAGGGATCCAAGGGAATATCAGTGGATCAAGTTAGAGATCCGTGGGTGATATTCAGGGGAGACCTAGGGGATATTGGGGGGTTCTTTGTGAGGACCTTGTGAGCGTTGTGAGAATGGTTTGGGGTTAAGGTGTGAGAAAGAATCCTGGAGTATATGGTTGTAACGATTTATCATATAGTGGAACTTTCTATGTCGTCCTGACGGCTCGTGGTTTTTTACCCGATTTGGGTTTTCCACGTATATCTTGTGTTGTGATTGGTTTATTTTCTCTCATCTTATTTTTCTGCTATTAACGTTAATTGCTATGAGTTATGGGCGTATATTAGGCATGACGTTTCCGCGATCATCGGTTCAAATCCCTAACAATTGGTATCAGAGCCTCATGGTTTGGCGATGGCGTTTTTTTTTTCAAGTCTTTACGGGAGATCGTATGGAGGACTTGGTGGTATTGGGATGATGATGATGGTTGCCTAATTTTGGGAGTTCATGAGTATGTGATACGCCCACACGCAGTTACTAGTTCCGGGAATAGCTAGGAAGATCGGTGGTACATACCAGGAACATATCGTAAAGTGAAGGAGCCTCCAAACGCTGGTAATGTTCTAAATTTTGTTTTTAATATATTGATAACAATTTCCTGTATTTACATATTGTATGTATTAGTTCCGGAAAAATAATTATGATCATACGTTCACTGGTTCTAGATCATTTACGATCTGTATAAAATTTTTAAAACATATTTTGTTGTGTTACTAGTGAACGGGGTTCTAACATGTTTGGTATGACTTTTGTAAGGATCAAAAACGTTTTTTTAATGCTAGAAACTGTTTTGAAATTTTTTTTTTTTGTGGCAAAACTCAAAACAGTTTTTTTAATAAATGAATTGTCTTAACTACCCTTTATAAAAGTCATTTTATGTCTACTAGGGAAAGCTCCCAAATGTTTTTTTTTTGAGCTTTTTTAAAATATATGAATTGTCTCAACTACCCTTTATGAATTGTCAACATTTTTTTTTTGTAATTTACACAACAAAAAACTCTTTTTAAAAATACTTTATCAAAAACTTTTTGTAATTTATACAACTAAAAGCTTCTTTTTTTTTGTTAGAAGCTCTATTACAAAAAAGATATACTCTAAAAATTCTACTTGAAAAACCATATCAAACACACCCATAGTATCGGATTAATGCAAGTTATGAACGAAGCTTATGTGTCCTAGAATAAGCCTAACCTGAATTTGGTGTCAACTCTACTGAACTATTTATGTCCTACTTTTTAAATTATTTTATATTCTTAATTTTTTTTCCTTTATCAAAACTACCCAAAGAGACATACATTTTTTTAAAAAATCTTCTACAAATTAAATCTAATAAAACCTCAATTTCCTTTAAAAAAATATAAATAATAAAGTTATAAAAAAAACCCCACATTCACTGTTCACCAGTAATTTGTGTTAATGAAAAAAAAAATTATCTCATAAATTCTAAAGTTTGCTTCTTCCACGAATACAAAATATTAAACCATTTTGAATATTAAATATGTTTACTTTTATAATTCTGTTTTGTTTTGATTATGTGATTTAAACTATTATATATATATATATATATATATATATATATGTATAAAAAAAACCTAAACTAATGGAGGCGATCGATTTGTTGTGGATTGGATGATGGAATGGTGGTCTCCACTAAGGCGCTTCCTCCGCCGATCTGGAGAATGCTGGGCTGCTGACTTCCCCGAGCAGTAGGAGGAGACCTCCGCGAATAGAGGTTCGGACCTTCTAAACAAAAATTTAATATATTTTATATTAAACATAAAAAGATAAATTGATTGAGAGGAAGAAAAAGAAGAAGAGGGATTTGTAGATCTGGACAACAGCCATGACTATAAGGAAAGAAGAGAAGATGAGGTTTGCAAATCTAGACAAATTTTTTTTTTGATGAGGCCGTGATAGTGATTTTGTCAAATACAATGACGTGGTAGAATTTTATTGACTTGGCGTGCCAACTCGTTACGGAAGTTTCTCTAGATATGATGGATTGTATTTTTATTTTTATTTAGGGTATTATAATAAAATCTCTATTTTTTCACGAATTGTCACCTTTTTTAACATCTTTACCGTATTAATTACTTTAGTCCATTGTTTTTTTAAAATACTATCACTTTAGTCTATTGTTTTTTTAAAATACATCACTTTAGTCTATTTGACCAAAAACTAAGGGTCAACTATAATCTAATATATAAAAATACAATTTTACCCTTTAATGTTATTTTTTAAAAATTTCCTTTTAATCCCTCTAGTTTCAATAATAGCAGGTCAATCCTTGAAAAAATAAAATGCTTTTATCAAGGATTGAACCTTCAACACTGTGATTAACCAGTTGAGCTATTCTGGTTTATTGTTGAGGATTTATTGATTTAAATGTATATATATCTAATCAGTTTATATAATTTAAAATAAACTTATATTTAATAATAATAATATATAAAACATATTTATGAAAATGAAAGAGAAAATAACAAAATAAAAGGAAATCCAAAAAATCAAAGTCTGTAATTTTTTTTTTCTTTTTTTTTTCTTTTTTTTTAAAAAAAAATTATATTATTTCAATTTGATAAAAAAACCCAGAAAATCAAAGACCCGTAAGTTGAAAAGGGAAAAAAAATCAACTACAGAGAAGAAAAATAAAATAAAAATTCCTTTTTCTTTTTTTTTCCTTTTATTTTGTTATTTTCTTTTTCATTTTTATAAATATGTTTTTATATATTAATATTATTATTATTATTATTATTATTATTATTATTATTATTAAATATAAGTTTATTTTAAATTATATAAACATATTTAAATTAGTTTAAACAAATTATATAAATATAAATATATATATATATACACATTTAAATCAACAAATCCTCAACAATAAATTAGAGTAGCTCAACTGGTTAGAGGTTGTGGCTTTTAATCACAAGGTTGAAGGTTCAATCCTTGATTAAAAGCATTTTATTTTTTCAGGGATTGACCAGCTATTATTGAAACTAGAGAGACTAAAAGGAAATTTTTTAAAATAACAATAAAAGGGTAAAATTGTATTTTTATATATTATATTATATTTGACCCTTAGTTTTTGGTCAAATAGACTAAAGTGATGTATTTTGAAAAAACAAGGGACTAAAGTGACTAATATGGAAAAGACGTTTATAAATGTGACAATTCATGAAAAATTAGGGACTTTAGTGATAATATCCCTTTTATTTTGTAGAAATAGAAATATGTGTATTAAATTTGAAAAATAAATAAAAATGGTTGTTTTTTGAAATAAATAAAAAATATTAATTAAATGATTTAATTTTATTATTAAATCAGAATTTTTAAAAGTGGGCATAAATATGCGAGGGCCAGATATCACCAATCATTGAAAAATTATAATGTATTTCTGTTATAAATGAATTGAATAAAAGATGAAACAAATAATAAATAAGAAATATGAGAGTGAGAGATCAGTGAAGAGATATGAGAGAGGAGAGATACAGAGTGAATTATTCTATATTGAACTTCAGCTAGGCAACAATTACAACAGGAATGGCTTATTTATAGCCTTATAGGTAAGTAAACATAGGG
Organism: Dipteronia sinensis; assembly: GCA_033220585.1. NCBI lineage: Eukaryota > Viridiplantae > Streptophyta > Magnoliopsida > Sapindales > Sapindaceae > Dipteronia > Dipteronia sinensis. The sequence goes on along the minus strand of CM065636.1, from coordinate 45,767,016 downwards.
GTTTAATTGTAAGTTTCCTATATAGATATTTGATGTCTCAAGCTTATCCAAATATCATTGCCGCCTCACTTGTAAGCTTTAGTCATTAAGATATAAACAAATGATTACTTCTTTTGCACTTGTGTGATGACACACAAACAAGTGGTAGAGAATCCACACAATTTCATAACACTCCCCCTTAGATTTCACCATTGTATTTTAATTTGCTAGGAAAAACCCATTAGGACAAAAAAAAAAACCTTGGCAACAATATATACAATGATCCTTTGGATCATATGGTGTTAGACGTTCTTAGAACTATCTCATTAAAAACCTTGTCAGAAAAATCCAGTGGGATAAAACATGATCGAAGGGAAAAATAGTATAGTGTATATATGTCCAGATTTATTGTTTTCTTCAAAACATTTCTCACATTTATACTTTGCTAGGGAAAACCCAGTGGGATAAAAACCTGAGCAAAGACATTCATTGATCTGTCGGATCAAAATAATATTTATGATGATCTTCTGGATCAAAGTAACATATATACGGTGATTAGCAAGATCAAAGTAATATTTACAATTATCTTCTTGATCAAGTCAACATATATACGATGATCAACTGAATTAATGTAATATTTATGATGATCTTTAGGGATCAAATAATTTTTGGATGTGCTTATAGAATTGCTTCATTAAAACCTTATCAGGAAAACCCAATGGGATAAAAAACCTAATTGAAAGGAAAAAGACCATAATGCACATATACCCCAAATAATTAATATACTTCATTTGATATGCTCCCCCTGATGGGACGCTCCCCCTGATAAAAGTTCTTTTCAAGCAATCTTCTAGATTGCTGAACTGAAGCACATTGATGTTTATTTCATTAAATACAATAACATCATAAATGATTTGAGGGAGTGTCAGCAAAGACTTGCTTTATGGAGTAATATCCATATGGAATCTTTTCAAAGTCTTTTCAACATATTATGATTGATGGACAAATATTTCATCTGATTTATGTTCGATCTTCAGGTCGAGACAATATTTTCTTTCTCATTTCTTTATGAAGACACATGAGTATATAATATGATTGTTATATCCTTATCTTTATCGGATATTAACTGAGACGGTTATACCACATCTGTTCATATTGTTTTAATTCATATAAGGATTTTTATATGTTCATCAAATACAGATTACGATATCTCTATTTACATGCTTCTAGCATTTTGAATCCTTCAGGATTTATAAATATCTGCATTGAGTGAATCATATAGATAAATGATTAATACGTCTAGAAGACGTATTTCAAGCCTTTTAAAGGCAACCAAATTTATCAACAACGTAATCGTATTTATCGGTAGTGAATACCAAGTTTCTGTAAGAAACCTTGCACTACGAGTCGTGCCTTATATCTCACGATCTCATTTTTTTTTTCATTACATTTTCGTATTAAGATCCATTAGTATCCAACTAATTCGACATCTCCAAGTGTCTTGAGTACTGTTAACGGAAAAATCACTCAGGGAGCGAAATCTCGGTTAGCACCCTTACCCACTACCGGTAGCCAGTAGCGGGATAGGTACCTTCGGTACCAGGATCTTTTTTATAATCCAAAGCAAGGAGTAATATGATGGAGAAGAAACAAAAAAAGACCGGGAGATATAGAAGAACACTGCTTTATTAAACAATACTATAACGAAGTTACACGATATACACTCTTCTCTCGTTTCTCGCTCTTTTACACAGGGTGACGGTGGAGAAGACATTTATGTCGACAAGTGGATATTTTCTCCCAATGATCGTCAGTGGACTCTCACTGGCTTCGGAGAATTTCACAAGGGAATTCAACCGGAAAAACTCTCTCTCTCTCTGTCTTCGGCGATCCTAATATTCAAAAAAGCCCCCTCTTGTTTACCCTTCATCGCCGTATATATAGTTCTCCAAAGAATTCCCACGAAATCCGGTTGTGTTAATGAGGATTATTGAGTGTCCTTTTTTAGGTGTTGAAAAACATTGTGTGGGGCTGAAGGCGTGGGATTTGATCCCATGAAATCACTATCGAATTCGAATTCTAACTAGATTTCATTAATGGCGTTTTATTTTGGCGATGGAGTCAACTTTCCTTCTTCATGGAGCTTGGAGGGAAACTCTGGTTCTAAATTTTGTTGGTAGAGTGAGGTACTGGTATACCAGTCTGATCCTACCGGCATGAAGCTCGTTCTATCTCTTGATGGAGTGGTGCTTATGTCTTCGCGACTATCTTCGTATTTCTTGGCATGTAAGGTACCTGCCTTGGAAAGGTTCCGAATATATACATCGAGGTACTAGGTACCAGGTGGAAGTCAAGGCAGTACCAAGGCGGGTATCGGGATACCGGGTTCCTTGACTGATGTCGAGGCACTCAAGGGGTGCTGGGTGTGCGATCTACCATTGTATGGGTCTTGAGTTGATATAAGAAGCTTCGATAGGGCGAGGTATATACCTTCGTTAGCTCGCGGTACTAGTGTTTTATCTAGATAGATAGGTAATCGAGGTCCTGACCTTACCAAGTATCGGCTACATCTAGGTAGTGGCATCGACCTTGCTGGTCACCCAGAAGCTAGGACTAGCGCACATTAGGTTGATACTAATTGGAAAATTCTCCTTTGGTCCCTTGCCAAAAATCCCTGTTAACAGAAGTCCCCCTGACTTGAACACCGGTACCAGGTTGGGGTTGGAGTCAGGATAGATAATAATTGGAGAATTTTTTTGCAACCGTCTTGTATGAGGGAATCTTCTCTTTGCACGCCGATTTAAATGAGTCTTCCACGTGGTTGACCAGGGTAGGCCAAATTCAAAAGAAGGAAAATTTTTTGGAGGCACACGTTTCCCGAAACCGTTCCCTCCACATTACCGATATTCCCGCGGCATTGATTACCCTCTCTGCCTGTTACAAGTAACTATCTCTATATAAATCCTGCTTCTTTAAGGTGTACTCACTTAAGCAAATCTTAGCGAACAAGAGTCTTTGCAAGAAACCCTAACTTTCTCTTTGTTGATCTTCAAATTTTCCCTTCTCTGAGAAACGAAATTTTGGCTTTGTGAATATGTCTTCACCTGATGGCGATAGTATCGTGCGGTTGTTTGACGGCGACGTGGTGGCCAGTGGAAGTCTTGCCCCTAGAAAAAGGGCACGCGTCGATAGTGATAGCAGAGACGATGTTCCCTTTCAGCGCCGGCGTTTCAACCGGAATGTGGGAATAAGGACGGGCTTTTCGAACAGTCCCACTGCTCCGGTTGATGTCGATAGAGAGTCGAGTGGAGAAACTGGAGCCGTCGTCAAGGTAATCGAATATCGGGCTGGCAAAGTTACAGATACTATGGGAAGGATACTCGCCCTTCCTTACAAGTATAGATGCATCCCCGATTCTAGCAGCACTTTGGATATTATGAAGCGCTTGAGAGGGATTTTAAGATGCCTAAGGATATTTTGATTACCATACCCCCCCCCATGAGTATGATATGTATTATCCTAATCCTGGCGAGCTTCCGATTTATACTGCGGCCTTCGATAGTGGAGTCAGGCTACCTCTCCACCCCACCTTGTGTAGGGCGCTGTACGCCTTGCAGCTTGCCCCTCTTCAGCTAACACCAGGGTTTTAGAGGCACCTGGTGGGGTTCCTGGTATTATGGAGGGAGCAGTGTGCGAGGGACAACATCGACCGGGAACCGGGACTTGACGAGCTCGGATATGTGTTTCAAATTGCTGACAATGCCCCGGGTCCAAAGGGGCAATTCTATGCTCGGGCAAAGAAAAACCTAGAATTTGTGGTACCAGGAGCCACGAAGAAGGATACCTTCTGGAGGGAGGAATGGGTCATCGTCAATGGCGGATGGGGCAGCTTGGTTCACATCGGAGGAACTGAATTCAAGGTTCCTACATGCTTTAGCGGGAAACCCCCATTGGAGAAAGGTAAGCTCTCTACTGAGTCAGAAAAGATCTTGAAGGCCATCATGGCCAGGAATTATGTTAACCTGCAGTATCCTACCTCGGATGAATTTGATTCATGGAGGGTGGAATATTCCCTCCGTATTTCCGACGCACTTCCTGGTAAACATCTTTCTGATTCACTTTTCGTTGTACTGCTTTATTAACTTTACTGATATTAACTTGTGCTGTCTTGGTAGTTTCTGTTAGGATTATGCTCAATAAAAAAAGTGTAATATTGTAATTGACAATCTTTTCATATTAATAAAGTGTTTTCTGATTCTTACAAATACTTATAGCATTTATTATTATAATTGTCAAGGCGAATAATCACAAGGTCAAAAGACTATGAGATATGAAGAATTGTTCATACATTCGGATATGTGTGAGGTAGACACAATTCTTTAGTTAGTCTTGAATAACGTTCACAATTTAAGTTAAAGGTTGGGCACCTCTATCTTGATAAAGTTGTAGAATTCTTTTACTAGCATTTGAGTGGGATCAAATGAGTTATGATGAGTCTAAACTCATCGAAAGGTTTTCGAGTAAAAGAACCTAGTGCACTGGGTGCATTGAACAGGATCACAATGAAATACTTTATCTAGAACCGTCACTAGATATAAGTCTTTCATTATTAGGACAATCGGAGAGTTGATCTTAATCCTGAGATAAATGATGGACTTATGGTTGCAAGTGTTATCATTTGAGTTATCAATGAGTACGATTATATAGCATAGTCTATCCTCGATAGTTTGGTGGTATTCATTTGTTAATCGATAGAGGACTTCATTTATAGATATGGACATCGTGGCTCCATTTATTAAATGAGAGTATAATATCATCATATGGATGTTTTGAGGTATTGGATATTAAATCTCAACGTTGAGCTTTCAATAATGTTTATTGAAGACATGGCTTCTGAACAAGTCAAAATATCCAAGTTCAAAATGTGGTCATATGAGGAAATATGGTAACTTGGAGAGCTATAGGCGGTCTATAAGCTCTTGGCGATTACTGATATTATTCATGAGGATACACCATCTCCTATAAGATTGTCTATGGTATGAAAGAGAAACATCTCCTTATTCTATCTTTATTTAAGAGTTCAATTTTAGCTCTTTAGTGGAATGAGTTAAAATTAACAGATCGAACCTAAGTGAATCATTTGTTGATTGTGATTAGGTTATGTCTATTGAAACTTAAATTTAGATAGCCCGCCAAGATCCACAATCCACACGTACTTGCATGGATCACTTGATATATTCTACCGGACAAATTTATGGGTCCATCTAGAATTGCAATTAATATATTAAGAATATAATATGTCTATTATTTATTTAATGGGCTGCTCTATTATATTAATATATTAAAAGGAGACATGTGGGCTTGTTTCTTTTAGTAAGAATAAGTCTGGTTCACATGTGGGCTTGTTTCTTTTAGTAAGAATAAGTCTGGTTCACATGTGGGCTTTTATTTAAAGTCTAATGGATTAAATAAAATAAGAAAAATAATATTAGGCCCATATATATATGGTGTGGGAGGCAAGGCTAATAAAATAGCCCAAGATATTATTTTATTTTATTGTTTTGATTAAATGGAAATTAATTAATTATTTAATTAATTAATAATTTAAATCAAAATCTTTTCCTGATGAGTAAATAAAATACTATGTGTTGGATTAGGGTTAGAATTGTTTTAAGTGATAGGAGTCCTAATGTGGTAAGGATTAAGTCCACATACACTCCATACCACACAAAGAATTCGGCCACCCCAGTCCTATAAGGGTTAGATTTCTTAAATTGATAGGAATTAGGGAAAAGCACAATTCCTTTTCAAGTAAGGAAATTGGCCAACCCTAGATTTCCTACACAAAGAATTCGGCCAACCCTATTTTGAGAAGGAGAAATTTCGGTCACCTTATAAATATAAGGTGATAAATTTTGGCCACCAAGAAGCTTGAGTGAGAGAGATTTTTGTTTGCTTTGAAAAATAAAAATCTTACTCAATACACATAGAATTTCGGCCAAGAGAGAAAAAGAAAAATAAGTTCTCATTCGATAGTGCACTTGCAAGCCTTTAACATCAAAAGGTTTTGTGCAAACTTTTGATTTAGGGTTACACGAGTTCCAATCATATCGATTGTGAATTCAAAAGTAACCGGAACTATTTTTCTAGGCTCTTGGTGTTTTGGGATTGAAGATCAGGATCAGAAGTTCCATATATCCATTCTCAGGTAAGCAATTCAAAGAAAAAAGGGAGACCACGCTCCTAGGTGATTCACGTACGTGCTAGGATTGAAGATCTTGCGGATTAACATCGACGTAAGTCAATCAGATCACGCGACAAGAGGTATTTAACTCTAACCGTATATTTGTGTTTAACTCATTAAAGGGTTAAGGTTCAAATCTTTAGAAAAATTTTAAACTATACGGAAATCTACTTTTCGCCTTCAGCTGCGGTTTTAGTTAATTTTTCCCCTACAATTGGTATCAGAGCCTTGGTTGTACCCTTTAATTAATTAACGTATATATACGTGAATCTATTTCTTTTTATTGTGATTATGCATGTTTTAGAAAGAGATGGCACTCTAGGTATTCGCATATATAATTACATGTCGAATGTATGGATTTATATATGTTTTTATAAAGTGAAATTACTGCAGTATTTTATTGTATAAAATAAGTTGTAATATATTCAAGATTCGAAGACTCGAAGATTTGAAGAAATTGGAGCATCCAGAACTCATCTTGGCACCCGCGCGCACCGAGACAATAAGCGCGCAAGCAACCAAGCGTGCAGCGGCGCTTGTTGCGGTGCAGCAGCGCGCTACCCATGCATAGGCTGGCCGTGCGGCAGCTCATGCCCTTGCATGGGCTAGGCGTGCGCATGGGCTGATGTGGTAATCTTTGGGCGCACGGGTTTCGTGTGCGAGATGGTCGCTTGAAGTCTTGTCCTCCAAGAAAGGAGTTTTTGTATTCCGTACAATTGTAATTTACATGCTTTTCTAGGATGGACCAAAATTGTGGCTATTTATTTTTTATGTATAAATATTACAATATTTGTTATTGTATGATAACATGTCATATAGAATAGGAGTGCCACTCATATATCTCTTTTGGTATGAACATGCATGGAATGATTTAGGTATCTAATTAGCATCTAGATAACTTAGTAAAATCATTCTTTGGAATTTAATCACACGCCTTAAATAATTGAGTGGGAGAAGGTGTGTTAGAACGCCTATGGCCTCCAAGGTTAGTTGAGTTTTATTATTTTTGGTAATCCCCCCAAGGGGCGTCCATAAATGGAATTTAACAAAATACTTCCTTACAATGATAGACTAGACAATTGACTTAAACGAAATCTACTCCCCAAGGAGGGATTCTCGTGAGAGAAAATTGAGGGTCGATATCTTGGTGACACACTCAATGTAATTTTATTAATATCCTCCCAAGAGTTCTTGTTAATAAAATTGCAAGGCTAAAATTGAAAACGCTGGTTGTTATGTTAACAATTAGGTGGGACCTAGTCCAACTAGTAAATAGTACGAACTCCCAAAGGAGGCGTAAAATTTATAGGTGTTGGATCACCGTTGAATTTTTACGATTGAATTATTTATTTAATTCAAGATAAATATTTAAAAGTGCTTTATCATGATTATTTACTTCTATATGTTTTTGTTTTAATCAGAAATCATGACCTCATCATTTATGAACATCCTGAAGAATAACACCTTAACTGGAGATAATTATGTCACATGGAAAAGGAAAATTGGGTTGTTGCTGCAAAGTGAAAAACATAAATTTGTTCTGACTACTCCTAAACCACCCCTTCCTAATAATGAATCTAGTGTGATGCAAATAGATGAGTATGAGCAGTGGAAGACTTCTGATGATATGGCAAAATGTTATATTATGGCCACTATCTCCGATGTGTTGCAACATCAACATGAAGGAATGGAGTCCGCTGCTGATATAATGATGTCTCTAGAGGAAATGTTTGCTATGAGGTCTAGGACGACTAAGAGAGAGGCAGTGACTGCTTTTATGAATCTTTGGATGAAACCTGGACAATCTGTGAAAGATCACATGATGAAAGTCATAGCACATCTCAATATTGCTGAACTAAATGGTGCTGAGATTGATGGTGAGACCAAAATTGATATGGTAGTTAACTCACTGTCAGATTCCTTTGATCAGTTCAAGTTGGACTACACCTTGAACAAAAAGGAATACACCTTGCAGGGCCTGATGCAAGATGTTCAAAGCGCTGAAAAGATCCTTGTGAAAAACAAAGGTCAAGAGATTCATTTGGTTGGTAAAGTTGCTACTGTTAAGACTCGTAAGAAGGTCAAGAAACAACAGAAGAAAAAGCAACTTGGGCCTACCAAGAAGGAAACCAAGAAAGTAACCAAGATCAAAGGGAAATGCTTCCTTTGTGGTGAAAAGGGACATTGGAAAAGAGATTGGCCAAAGTCCCAGAATAAGATGGAAGAAAGTAATATTAATTATCTTGAAACATGTTTTCTGGCAGATTCTACTGATTCTTGGATCATAGACTCTAGAGCCACTAATCATGTTTGTTATTCCTTGCAGGGGTTCCAAGAAAGGAGAAGGCTGAATGAAGATGAAGACAATTTGCGCTTGGGCAACGGAACGTTAGTGTCTGCAAGTGCAGTGGGAGATATTAGAGTTATTTTAGATTCTAGTAGGCATTTAGATTTAATAGACGTTTATTATGTACCTCAATTCAAGAGGAATTTAATTTCAGTTTCTTGTTTAAATAAATTTGGATATTCGGTTACTTTTAATAAAGCTTTTATTATTAGTAAGAATGACAAAATTGTTTGCAAAGGTACATTGGAAAACGGTCTATTCTTTTTGCATAGAAATATCTCTCACTCGTTAGACACAGAAATAACGGAACCTAATCATAAAAGAGTAAAATTATCAAAAGATGAAACCTACCTTTGGCATTTACGCCTAGGTCACATTAACCTTAATAGGATTAAAAGATTGGTATGTGACGGACTTAAAGGTCGATGATCTACCAACTTATGAATCTTGTTTGGAAGGTAAAATGACCAAAAGCCGTTAAATACCAAAGGTGCAAGAGCCACTGAATGTTTAGGACTAATACACACTGATGTATGTGGTCCTATGAGCATTCAAGCTAGAGGTGGATATGAGTACTTCATCACCTTCACAGATGATTACTCAAAATTTGGTTATGTGTATCTCATGAGACATAAGTCGGATGCTTTTGACATGTTCAAAGCATTCAAAGCTGAAGTAAAAAATCAGCTTGAGAAACATATAAAAATCTTGAGATCTGATCGTGGTGGAGAATATCTATCTGGAGAGTTTCAGCAATATCTTATTGATAATGGGATAGTTTCTCAGTTTTCTGCACCATGTACACCTCAACAAAATGGGGTAGCGGAAAGGAGAAATAGAACTCTTTTAGAGATGGTTAGGTCAATGTTGAGTTATTCAACACTTCCTATTTCTTTTTGGGGATATGCTCTACAAACAGCAATATACATTCTAAACGATGTACCATCTAAATCTGTCCCTAAAACCCCACATGAATTGTGGACTGAGCGAAAACCTAGTTTACAACACATGAGGATATTTGGTTGTCCTGCACATGTGTTGAAAGGAAAGACAGAAAAGATGGAGTCCCGTTCAGAAACATATATATTTGTGGGGTATCCAAAAGGAACTAAATGATATTATTTCTATAGTCCTAATGATCTAAAAGTATTTGTTTCAACAAATGCTTCATTTCTAGAAAAGGAACATATGAACAATTTTGTGCCCAAAAGTAGAATTGTCCTGAATGAAATGTCAGGAGATACAATTCCACAAGAGGTTTCACAACCTAGCCCAATTGTAAGTTCCACTCCAACACAAAATCAACAACCTACCATTCCTCGTCGTAGTGGAAGGGTTATAACACAACCCGAAATATACATCGGTCTAGGAGAATCTGTGGAGAATCTCCCTGACGACGATGATCCCTACACGTACAAGGAAGCAATGGAGGATGTTGATTATCGACATTGGCAAAAGGCAATGTAATCTGAGATTGAATCGATGTTCAATAACAATGTCTGGTCCCTTGTAGACTTGCCTAAAGGGATAAAACCCATTGGGTGTAAGTGGGTATACAAGAGGAAAAGAAGTATGGATGGTAAGGTGGAAACCTTTAAAGCTAGACTAGTAGCTAAAGGTTATACACTGAAAGAAGGTATCGATTACGAGGAAACCTTCTCTCCTGTGGCCATGCTTAAATCCATTAGGATACTCTTATCCGTTGCAGCATCTCTAGACCTAGAGATTTGGTAAATGGACGTCAAGACAGCTTTCCTTAATGGAAGTCTTGACGAGAGCATCTACATGATACAACCAGAAGGATTCATTGAAAAGGGCCAAGAGGAAAGAGTATGCAAATTGCAAAAGTCCATTTATGGACTGAAGCAAGCATCCAGATCCTGGAACATAAGGTTCGATCAAGTTGTGAAAGGTTTTGGATTTATTCAAAACCCTGACGAACCTTGTGTATACAAAAGGATTAAAGGCGACAAGTTGGTTTTCCTCATTCTTTATATTGATGATATACTACTCATTGGAAATGATGTAGGTGTATTGACATCAGTAAAAGAATGGTTAGCAAAACAATTTGATATGAAGGACTTAGGAGAAGCAAGTTATATTGTTGGTATCCAAGTAATAAGGGATAGAAAGAATAGAAGGATTGCATTATCCCAAGCTTCATACATTGATAAAATCTTGTCTAGATTTTCCATGCAAGATTCCAAGAAAGGTATGTTACCTTTTAGACATGGAATCAAACTTTATAAGGAACATGTTCTTAAGAATGAGCATGAAGAGCAATTCATGAGTAGAGTTCCATATGCCTCGGCAGTTGGAAGTCTAATGTATGCAATGCTCTGTACTAGACCAGATATTTGTTTTGCTGTTGGCATAGTTAGCAGGTTTCAATCGAAACCTGGTCCTGATCATTGGACGACAGTCAAGCATATTTTCAAGTATCTTAAAAGAACTAGAGATTATATGCTTGTATACTCTGGAGGGGATTTAATTCCCGTTGGGTATACAGATTATGATTTCCAGTCGGATTCTGACTCCAGAAAATCCACATCAGAATCTGTGTTTACCATTGGAGGAGGAGCAGTCATATGGAGGAGTATCAAGCAATCTTGTATTGCTGATTCCACCATGGAAGATGAGTATGTTGCTGCATGCGAAGCTGCAAAAGAGGCTGTTTGGCTCCGCCAATTCTTGATTGACTTGGAAGTGGTTTCTAATGCAAATAAGCAGATCACTATACACTGTGACAACAGTGGAGCAGTGGCTAATTCGAGAGAACCAAGAAGTCATAAGAGAGGTAAACACATAGAAAGGAAATATCATCTTTTAAGGGAAATTGTTCATAGGGGAGACGTGACGATCACCAAAATCGCTTCAGCAGAAAATCTAGCGGATCCTTTCACAAAGGCTCTACCTCATAAGAGTTTTGATGGGCACCTAGAGAATATGGGAATGAGAGATATGACACACGTGCTATAGCGCAAGTGGGAGATTGTTAGGATTATGCTCAATAGCAAGAGTGTAATATTGTAATTGACAATCTTTTCATATTAATAAAGTGTTTTTTGATTCTTACAAATACTTATAGCATTTATTATTATAATTGTCAAGGTGAATAATCATAAGGTCAAAAGACTATGAGATATGAAGAATTGTTCATACATCCGGATATGTGTGAGGTAGACACAATTCTTTAGTTAGTCTTGAATAACGTTCACAATTTAAGTTAAAGGTTGGGCACCTCTATCTTGATAAAGTTGTAGAATTCTTTTACTAGCATTTGAGTGGGATCAAATGAGTTATGATGAGTCTAAAATCATCGAAAGGTTTTCGAGTAAAAGAACCTAGTGCACTGGGTGCATTGAACAGGATCACAATGAAATACTTTATCTAGAACCTTCACTAGATATAAGTCTTTCATTATTAAAACAATCGGAGAGTCGATATTAATCCTGAGATAAATGATGGACTTATGGTTGCAAGTGTTATCATTTGAGCTATCAATGAGTACGATTATATAGCATAGTCTATCCTCGATAGTTTGGTGGTATTCATTTGTTAATCGATAGAGGACTTCATTTATAGATATGGATATCGCGGCTCCATTTACTAAATGAGAGTATAATATCATCATATGGATGTTTAGAGGTATTAGATATTAAATCTCAACGTTGAGCTTTCAATAATGTTTATTGAAGACATGGCTTCTGGACAAGTCAAAATATCCAAGTTCAAAATGTGGTCATATGAGGAAATATGGTAACTTGGAGAGCTATAGGCGGTCTATGAGCTCTTGGCGATTACTGATATTATTCACGAGGATACACCATCTCCTATAAGATTGTCTAGGGTATAAATGAGAAACATCTCCTTATTCTATCTTTATTTAAGAGTTCAATTTTAGCCCTTTAGTGGAATAAGTTAAAATTAATCGGACCTAAGTGAATCATTTGTTGATTGTGATTAGGTTATGTCTATTGAAGCTTAAATTTAGATAGCCCGCCAAGATCCACAATCCACACATACTTGTATGGATCACTTGATATATTCTACCGGACCAATTTATAGGTCCATCTAGAATTGCATTTAATATATTAAGAATATAATATGTCTATTATTTATTTAATGGGCTGTACTATTATATTAATATATTAAAAGGAGACATGTGGGCTTGTTTCTTTTAGTAAGAATAAGTCCGGTTCACATGTGGGCTTTTATTTAAAGTCTAATGGATTAAATAAAATAAGAAAAATAATATTAGGCCTATATATATATGGTGTGGGCGGCAAGGCTAATAAAATAGCCCAAGATATTATTTTATTTTATTGTTTTGATTAAATGGAAATTAATCAATTATTTAATTAATTAGTAGTTTAAATCAAAATCTTTTCCTGATCAGTAAATAAAATACTATGTGTTGGATTAGGGTTAGAATTGTTTTAAGTGATAGGAGTCCTAATGTGGTAAGGATTAAGTCTACATACACTCCATACCACACAAATAATTCGGCCACCCTACTCTTATAAGGGTTAGGATTCTTAAATTGACAGGAATTAGGGAAAAGCACAATTCCTTTTCAAGTAAGGAAATTGGCCAACCCTAGATTTCCTACACAAAGAATTCGGCCAACCCTATTTTGAGAAGGAGAAATTTCGGTCACCTTATAAATATAAGGTGATAAATTTCGGCCACCAAGAAGCTTGAGTGAGAGAGATTTTTGTTTGCTTTGAAAAATAAAAATCTTACTCAATACACATAGAATTTCGGCCAAGAGAGAAAAAGAAAAATAAGTTCTCATTCGATAGTGCACTTGCAAGCCTTTAACATCAAAAGGTTTTGTGCACACTTTCGATTTAGGGTTACGCGAGTTCCAATCATATCGATTGTGAATTCAAAAGTAACCGGAACTATTTTTCTAGGCTCTTGGTGTTTTGGGATTGAAGATCAGGATCAGAAGTTCCATACATCCATTCTCAGGTAAGCAATTCAAAGAAAAAAGGGAGACCACGCTCCTAGGTGATTCACGTACGTGCTAGGATTGAAGATCTTGTGGATTACCATCGACGTAAGTCAATCGGATCACGCGACAAGAGGTATTTAACTCTAACCGTATATTTGTGTTTAATTCATTAAAGGGTTAAGGTTCAAATCTTTAGAAAAATTTTAAACTATACGAAAATCTACTTTTCGCCTTCTGCTGCGGTTTTAGTTAATTTTTCCCCTACAGTTTCAGCAGTACCTCCACCGATCCCTGAGATGGAGCTTAATCAGGCTGGGGGCGCCGTCGATTCTCTTTCATCCTCCCCTGCCAGGCTTCCTACCATCCCTGATCTTAATACAGGAGTTGACATATCTGCTGGACCTGGTAGAGTCCAGGTCGAGGTATCTGGATCTCCAGCTCTCCCTCTCTCTGTTTCGGTTAGATCATTAGAGGCCTTTACAGCTAGAGTGGGGAGGTATCGAGGTGCTTCTGGTCGGGTGCAGGATACATCACCCATCAGACCGGTCAATGTTACCAGTGCTGCTGATGATAGTGCCTCAGCTCCTTCTGCTTCTCCCGTCGTGGCAACTGGTCAATCTAAACTGGTCGAGAAAAGTTCTGACCCTGCTATGGCGAGACGGGTGGTACCTCGGGATAAGGCGCGATCGAGGTCGAAGGACAGCAGCCAGGATGAAGTTTTAGCCCACTTTGTTGCCTCCTGCCCAGGTGGGAGCTTGGGTGTCATGACAGCCATGCCCACCGAACTACTAATTAGAAGGGAGTCTGCTCTTCAGGCTGAGGTAAGTTGGCTCGTTTTAATCTTCTATCCCGATTAAGGGTGGGAGATATCCTGACTAGTGCTTTGTTTTTGTCAGGCTTTTAAGTTCAACAGGTCAGCTCCCTCTTGGAGCAAGTTAAAGGTGCTACTGCCGAGCTGGAGAAGTTTAAGGAAGAGCTCGCTAAGGCTGCTCGTGGAATGGAAGCTCTGAACTAGTCGCTGGTAAATGCCCAAAAGGAAGCTGACGAGGCAAAGGTTGACAGGGAGAGGATGCAACATCCTTTGGATACTGAGAGGCTCAGGTCCCTTAGCCGTAAAGAGGAGAGGGATGTTGCTACGGGAAAGGTGGCAGAGCTGGAGAAAGATGTTCTATCCCTCCGTGGTAGCATGGCCGACCTGAATGCCCAAGTAGACACTGCCTTCAGGGATGGTTACTTTTTTGCTGGCTACCAGGTGGCCCTTGCTTTCCCGCATTCATTTGATCTGAGTGCCATTGATGGATGGAACCGAGAGGAAATTATAGCAAAGGCTGCTGAATTAGCGGGGGTAGCGCCTTCTGATGTGGCTGGACCCTCCTAGGTTGCTGGAGCCAGTGGAGTGGTTGGAGGGGCAGACCAGAGTTATATCTCTTTTCTTTCACCAAGCAATGCTGGAGCAACTCCCAGTTTGAAGGATCCTAAGACTGGTGTGGCTCAGGGTGAATGAGGGATTTCTGCCCCTTCGGCTCCTTTGTCAGCGCCCGTCAAAGAGGTATGGAATCAGCCTGCTACTGATGATGGAGAAACTGCCCCGCCTATCTCATCTTTTGACCATGTCTAGGTAGAGGAAGGTCAAGCTGCATTGATCAAGGAAGTTGGAGGAGATTCTGACCAAGCAGCGGGAGAACTTCGGGGTGATCTGTCCCAGGTGGAGCTTCTGGTTTTTATGGGCACCCAAGAAGCAGGCGGGGTTCTGTCTGGTGTTGAAGATGGAGGAACTCTAACTGGCAGAGTTAGCGAGGAGACTGCTAATCAGGAGCAGGAGGATGCATGACCCAGCTTGACCCTTTACCCAGTAGTATCCAAATAATTTTATCTCTTTGTAGCCCGTGATCGGGGGATGGGCTCCCCAGTTTTAGAAATGAGAAATTTTTATTTTCCTTGACTTCATGCGTGTGTAGTTTATTACACCCTAGGTTGAAACTTGCTTAAATCTGAAGTAGGATCTTCGATGTAATCTCGATTCTATAAATGCTTGCTCTTGGATGACTCTTAGTACTTAGGTGAAGATTCGGTGGTCCATCCACTATTGCGCTCGATGTAGTCCGGGAGGGGTACCAAGACCTCAACCGGATATAGATCGGGGTACTCATTTTTTTGTGGATTACCCCATAGACATTATTGGTTCGAATTTTGTATTCAACTGCCCTTCTAGATGTCAGTCCAGGACAAGTTCGATTGCCCCAAGCATTAAGCCTCGGGGGGGAGGAACACTTTACGAGGCTACCCTTTCCCATGTATCGAATTTTGTGTCCATAAATGACTTTATCCTTTCGCTCTCGATACTCGATCTTTCCTTCTATAAATATCCCTTATCTGTTAGATGGATCTTTGGACAATTTCTTTTCCATTTTAGTAGGCAACCCCCCCATAGGTTGACCGATGATCATCGTATCAACTAACACTATGGGAGGAGGAGGAGATGTAGGCTCTGTGACTGGCAGGGTGCTTGGTATTGTGGAAGGAGCTGTGCTTGGTGGATTTAACTACCAGAGGAACAGGAATGGTAGAGATTCCCAGGATCAGGACGAATGGTGGGCTTTGGTGGTGCAGCCTTGCCAATGGTGTGGACATTACCCTGGTGAGTAGCAGCTTCGTGCCCTGTTGCATCTTGGACGTGGGAGGGGGGGGGGGAATCTCTACTCCCCCCTTATTTTTGCTGACCCCAACACGGCCTCTGTTCCTATCTCCGGGGTTCCTGGCAGCATTGTCAACATAGATTCTGATTAAGATCAATGTTACTAGATAGGAAAATCTAGAAAGTAGGTGAGAAGTTAAAGATGAAGCTGGCTTTTTCAGACTTGTCACTTTCTCTCTTGTATCTTGTATGTACCTTAAAATAAGGGTTGGGTTCCCTGATTTGATCAATGAAAAGAAAACTCATTTCCATATGTATCTGTCGATTGAATTCAGTCGCACGCTTCTGATTGTAGCATAAATTCGGGCAAAAGTTCCCAGCATAAACTTGATTTAATCAATACTTGGTAATGCGAGAACCCCGATGAGAGTAAAGTAGAGGAACATCGGTTGACCGGTACCATGGTACCTCGCACTCTCGTTCTGAGAATCTTGGTTCCTTAATGATAATGAACGTTCCGACGAATAATCTTGCAATCTAGGTATCTAGCCTTCCTATTTTAGGAATCTTGGTACTATGGCGAATATTTTGGCGAATCTGGTACCTCGCATTCCTGTTAACAGGGATCTTGGTACTTCGACGAATAACCTGATACCTAGCCTTCCTATTTCAAGGAACCTAGGTCTCTAGGCAGATATTCTGGTGAAACAGGGCACTTCCCATTCTCGTTTGGTGCCTTGGAGAATGAATTTGGCGAATCGAGGTACCCCACATTCCTGTTCTGGAAATCTTGGTACCGTGGCGAATGTGATGGAGAATATGTTGGCAGCAAGATCCTGATAGGCGGCTACGGCCATGTTAGAACCAGGTCTTTCTTAGCGGGGGGCCCCGGTCAAGGCCTTTATCTAGCAGGCGGCTACGTCCTCGCTAACCAGATTCTTCCTAGCGGGGGGTGGCACCCGGCCAAGGCAGCAGGAAGGTCATATGGTTCTTGCTGGTCTTGAGGCGATTATTCGTGAAAATAAGGTGATCATACTGGCAACAAGATCCTGGTAGGCAATTAAGGCCACTTTAACACCAAGTCTTTCTTAGCGGGGGGTGGTACCCGGCTAAGGCCCTGATCTGGCGGGCAACTATGCACTTACTATCTAGACCCTTCTCAGCGGGGGGTGGTGTCGGGCTGAGGTTTGATCCGTAAGGCAACTATGCTCTTACATACTGGATCCTTCCTAGCGGGGGTGGTGCCCGGCCAGGGCATCAGGGATGGCATGATGCTTATCCTGGTCTCGAGGTGATCCTCCTGGAGGGATTAATTCGGTCTAGGGAATTAGGAGTGCTGTGTAGTCTTTAAGGCGATCCTCCTAAAGGGATTTATCCTGTCTAGGGAATCAGGAGGGCCATCTGGCTTTCCTGGTCTTTAAGGCGATCCTCCTGGAAGGATTTATCCTGTCTAGGGCATCAGAAGGGCCATCTGCTCTCCTGGTCTTTTAAGATGACCATAACGAATTCAATTGGCGACACATAGTAGATAGGTGTAAATAATTATAGAGAAAGTAGATGGAGAAAGAAAAAACCTTATTTATTGATGATCAAAAAAGAGAATACAAGTACTCACGATTACTAACATCTTCTAATGTTTGTTATGGGACAGTCTTGGCTTACTTCTTCCGCCTGTCTTATGGGTAGAACCTCTTGAGATGATCAGTATTCCAAGTGTGGTCTACAGGATGCCCATTCATGTCATCCAGCTTGTATGCCCCACCTTGGATCACCATTCTGATTAGGTAGGGACCTTCCCAATTGGGTGACAGTACCCTGTCTGACCTCTTCCGGGTATTCTGAGTAACCTTCCTAAGAACCAAGTCCCCTTCTTTGAATCTCCAGGCTTTTACTCTCTTGTTGAAGTAACGAGCAATCCGGCTCTAGTAAACTGCTACCCTTTCTACAACCCTGTCTTGTTTTTCCTCCAAGAGGTCCAGGTTGGCTCTCAGCTTGTCTTCATTTTCATTGGGGTCGAAATGTTGAACCCGGAAAGAAGTGAGCTTATGTTCTATAGGAAGGACAACTTCTACCCCGAAAGATAGCGAGTAGGGGGTTTCTTCAGTAGCGGTCCTCTTGGTGGTGCGATAAGCCCATAGCACATACGGGAGTTCATCAGCCCATCTCCCTTTCTTCTGTTGAAGTTTCTTTTTCAGGAGCTTCTTGATAAATTTATTTGTGGCCTCTACCAGGCCATTAGTCTGAGGGTGTGCTACAGATGCGAAGTGAAGTTCAATCCCCAGACTCTCGCAGAATTCCCGGAACCTGGCGTTATCAAACTGCTTACCCAGATCAGTGATGATGACCATCGGGGTACCGAACCAGCAGACCACATTCTTCTTGATGAATTCTGTTGTATTTACTTCAGTAATTCTGGAAAGGGGTTCTGCTTCCACCCATCTGGTGAAGTAATCAATAGCCACGATCGCATGCTTCTGCTGACCTGGCGTGGTTAGTAGAGGCCCAATTTGGTCTATCCCCTAGATGGCAAACGGATACGGCGAGTTGATGGTAGATAATCGTTGTGGAGGTAGGTGATACAGGTTGGCCATTTTCTGACATGGTTCACAGGACTGTACGAACTGCCTCGCATCGTGGTGCAAGGTTGGCCAAAAATATCCCATGCGTAGCACCTGGTAAGCCAATGCTTCTCCCCCGGCATGATTTCCACAGTCTCCTGAATGCACTTCTTTCAATGCTCAGTCTGTATCATTAGGATGCAAGCATCTAATCAAGGGGAGTGACCTACCTCTGTGGTAAAGGTGCCCCTCTACCAAGCAGTATCGTACCGAGGTTCGCTTGATCTTGCGAGCTTGATCAGGGGTTTCAGGGAGCTTTCCTGACTGAAGATAATCCGCGATGGGATCCATCCATTATGGGAGTCGTGCCATGGGGTTGACTTCCCTACCTTCAGCTATTCTCGATGTAGTGATTATCTGGAGTGGTACTCATTTCGGAAAAGCTTGTCCTTCACAGACAGCTATCTTAGCTAGGACGTCAGCTCGATGATTCTACTGCCTAGGTACCTACTCGATCCTGAAACCTTTGAAACGGGGCAACAGTTCCTGAACTTTTTGGAGGTAGGTTGCCATGTTATCCTCTCTGGCCTGGTACAGACCGGTTATTTGATTAACTACCAGTTGCGAGTCACATTTGGCAATGAGGTAATTAGCCCCTAGCTCAGCCGCTGTTCTTATTCCTGCTAACAAGGCTTCATATTCAGCTTCGTTGTTGGTGGTATTGAACTCGAATCTGAAACAGTGACAGCACTCGACTTTTTCGGGGTCCGTTAGAATGATCCCACCTCCGCTTCCTGCTTGATTAGATGCCTCATCGGTATATAAGATCCAGACTTGATTGATGGGCGAATCTACAGGCTCTTTCTCTTTCTAAAGAGCTTGACTCAGGGCCGGGATAACATCTTGATCGGGAATTACACTGAATTCTAACACGAAATCTACCAAAGCTTGGGCTTTGATGGTTGTCCTGGCTTTGTACTTGATGTCAAACTGGGTGAGTGATCGCACTATTTTATACATATTTTAGGTCCCCAATTTCCTATCGTTTTTTAGCGTATTTTTGTATATTATGTGTTTGTTAAGCCATGTGTAGGTACATATTCCCTATTTCATGGTTTTGAGCGTAAAGATTAGATTAGAAGGCAAAAAGAGCCAAAAACTAGAATAAATGGAAGTATTCAGAGTGTCGTGCCTGACCGTTGATACAGACCGGGACGTGATCTAAGCCCAATCGTGGCCAAGAAAATCTACATGTTTCCATGGTTGATTCGTCGTCAAGCAAGAATGCAACACCGAGACCGCGTGCATGAAACCCTCTGATTTTCCGACAGCTTATGGGTTGAAATTGTATGGGCCTGTACAGAATGTCCGACTTATGGGTACCATAACTCCCTCATCTCGATCGATTCATGTTGAGATCTTTATATATTCAGAAAGGCACGGAAGTCTAGTTTTCATAACTTTTTATGGATTGCAATTCCGACCTTTCTAGAGGAAGTTATGCCCGTTTGAGTAACTAGTGCACAGAGTAGAAATGGCATTCGGCGGGCAAATTCGGCAGGCAACCAAACCGCCGTTCTGACCGCTGAATTAAGACAGTAGGTTTCTTCACTAATTCGGCGGGCAAAACGGCTGGAACAATGGCCGCTGTTTTGACCGCCTAACGGCACTTGGAGGTCGCATTTTTACCTGAAATTGAGGGGCATTTTCGTCCCTTCACTACCAATTCATACCCTAACCTCCCAACACTATATAAACACCTTTTCATCTCCTCTCTTCAGAATACACAAAGACCCAAACTTCATCTTCTTCAATCTTCTTCACTAATTAAGAGAGAAAGAGAGAGAGAGAGAGCTTTCAAGAGCATCCATAGAGGTTTACCACCATGGATGTCTCTCCCACACCATTTCTACCCATCACCCACCACATTTGAGAGTTGATTGCAAAGAGATAGGAGTGGTCTATGACCAATTTTGAGCTAGGGATTTATGGAGCACTTGGAGGGATTCAAGGGTTGTCTCCTTTAAACTCATTCTCTTTGTATTTCATGTTTTCTTAATTGTGTAAACCCCCACTTGGGAATATTTGTAAACCTAATTTGTGCTTAATATAATGTGTGGTTGTTTTTATATCTAATTTGTGTTTTGATTCATTCTTGCTTTTATTGAATATATCTCTATCTTGAAATGCTTGTGTATGGAGATTGGAAAATAATATATGTTCATGAATGGGATTAGGAGTAGATTAATGTAATTGTAGGAGTAGTTGTAATCAAATGTCCCATTTGTGTGTGTATGTTGATGGAAAGTCGAATTTGCATGTGTATGGATGGATTAGAGTGAATTAGAGTTAGGATTGTGCCATTGGAAAGGCTATTCCAGGCATAGACTTGACTAATTAGCTAGGAAGAATGAATGAACTTGTTAATTGCCATATTTAAAGAGGTTTGGTTCATTGTTTTTGCTATATATTGGACTTTGGCTACTTCTCACGCTAGGGGCTCTAGGTGAGTTGTGGTTGGAGTTACAATAATTGGGAATCCGGTTATTTCTTAAGCTAGGGGCTCTAGGTAAGTTATGGTTGGAGGAACAATTACTCTTTCCACATTCATTACACCTAAAGTTGCCATTTTACGATTACCATGTTAGTATTGGGGCTCAATCTAGCATTTGTTTGTAGAATTGGTTCACAAATGTCGGTTGCGGTTTTGTGTTTGAGAGGCTCTCGACACACTCTTCAACCGTTAGCTCTATGAATGGGTATAAATCGGATTGAGGCAAGAACGAACCCTTAACTTAAATTGGATGAACTTAATGTCTAACAACCCACTTGTGTGCACTTATGTATGGTGAACTTGTAAACCCTTGTGTGACCACTTTCATGCATCTCTCCTATCCACCCTTTTACTATTTCTCATTTAATCACCATTCTCACCCCTCCATATTCTCTTGTTTATTTTTATATTATTTTTCTTTACATTTTCTACACACACACACAACACCACTTCACACACCATTCTCACCCTTTCCGCATTCTATTTACATGCTTTCTCTAAACTCTAAAACTTGAAACGGTTAACAAACACATCCCTGCGGAACGATACCCTTGCTTGCACGTTGTACTAGTTTTATTTCTATATATGTTTTTTGACTCGTGCCTTATAGCAAGGTTGATTTTATTATAAATGTTTGACAATGCTTTCAACGACACAAAAATTCATTCTTCAACCAAATTTTGATCGTGATTTTGTAAGTACCAAAAATACCACACTTGGTATACACAAATCGTACTGAGTTGTATAACGGCAAGCGGGATCGTTCCTCAGGGAAAGGTAGGATATTTGGCTATATTTAGGATATGTACACTAAACTAAACTATGCGCGAGAAAGTTATTCATTGTTGGTTTTGGAAGATGTTTTGGAAGCTAAATTAAATTAAACTAAGCAAATACAAAAGCAAGTGGCTAAGGTTGAGTAAGTGGAAATGTATGGGAATGGATATTGGGGGATTGACAAACAACTAAATGAAGGGACCCAATGCAATTTAGTTCAATTAAGCACAACAATCCAACTCAAGGTTTGTTCTAAAGTTGATTAAATTCATTAAGAGCTCATGTTCAAATCTCAACCCAAGTAAACCCTACTATGAGTTTTAATGAGAACATAGGTTAAATCTCAACTCAAGTGAGCCCCACTATAAGTTTTAATCCAACCTTTCTTCTTAAGAACGTTAATCTTTAATTTGATAAAACATTTACAAGCATATTTTCTATTCATTTGAGCTAGGGGAGAATGAGTTGAAAACCATTCAAACTTTAAACCACAATCAACATATGTGAACCAAAATTACAAGCAAAACTAAATTGAGCCCTAATATTAGCTTAGTCATGTAAAATGGCAACTTCAAATCTCATGAATAAGGAAAACCAAGAGTGGATTAATCACAAAATATACTAATTAGTTACATAGGGTTTTCAAGTAGAGTCACATCAATCCCCCAACATAGGGTTTAGTTACACATAATGGAAATGAAATCAAAGAGAGTAAAGTTGTAGAGAAAACCCATGAAAGCCTTCACAAAGTCTTCTTGTTCCTTGATGTGCTTGAGATTCCCTTGGCCTTGGTGAATCTCATCTCTTCTCATTAATATGTCTCCAAAATGTGCTGGGTTTGAGTTAGTGAGATGGGGAAGGTTGTTGCTTTGGTGTTGAAAGTGTGAAATGGGAAGGATTTGGTTGAAGGTGTGAAGGTGATTTGGATATAGGGTGAGGTGTGTATGGTAGTGAGAAGTTTTGAGTCTGAAAAATTATGGTTAGAGAAGATGCATGAGGTGTATTTATAGTTAGGGAAAGTTTGGGGATGATTTGGAAGTGAAGGGACGAAATTGCCCCTCAATTTCGGGCAAAAATCCGACCTCCAGGTGCTATTCGTCGGTCAAAACGGCGGCCATGGTGCCAGCCGAATTGACAGCCGAATTGGATTTCTGCTATGTGCACCAGTTACTCAAACGAGCATAATTTCCTCCAGAAAGGTCGGAATCGCAATTCATAAAAGTTATGAAAACTAGACTTCCGTACCTTTCTAAATATATAAAGATCTCATCATGGTTCGATCGGAGGAAGGAGTTATGACACCCAAAAGTTGATCGTTCTGCACAGGCCATTACAGTTTTTACTCTTTTGCTCCATTTTGCTTCCAAATCTCCCCTTTAAGCACAAACACCTCTAATTCTTCAATAATGCCTAAGAACACTTAAACACATGGTTAAATAACTAAAAATGCTCAGAAAACGTAAACAAAAGTTAAGTAAAGGGTGCGCAAAATGTGAACATTTAAAGCGCGATCAACACCCCCAAACCTAACTTTTGCTCGCCCTCGAGCAAACTCAAAATAAAAATATAAAGCAAACAAACAAACAAACAAAAATGTGAATACCAATCGTGATAAGATACCATGAGAGATGTACTATAATTAAAATGTCCCAAAATCAATCCAATGAATGTATGCGGTTAGATTTTTCTTTTTCTTATTTTCTTTTATTTATGGCATATGCATTTTATTGTTTTTGAGTTGTGCTTGTGCTAGGAAAGGAAATTTTCAGGTGTTATGGACCGCACAACTTATGAGAGCAAAGTGTGCGCGTATCGCACCACAACAACTCCCCGAGTGAAACGGCAGTGCCACAAAGGCCATGTGGTTGCAGCCACAAGAGGTACCCTCTAAACTTTGTGCTTAATTTTGAAGTGCTTGTGGAGTAGTTGTCGACTTGGGCGGAAACCGCCCATGCACTTAATGATAGGAATGATATGTTTGTTGTGTTTGTGATTTTTATTTTTGTTTAGATCTAAGAGTGTATTTGTATTGTGCTTAGATCTTAGGATTTGATGTGTTCTTGTTTTTAGTCTTTGGTGATGTTTATGTTCTATCTCCTGTATCTTGTTAAACGTTGTCCATATTTTATGATTTGAGCAACAATGAGGACAATGTTGAGTTTAGGTTTGGGGGTGTGGACAGTTTCGTGTTTTATATGTGTTTTGTTGTTTATATGTGTTTTCTTACGTTTAGAAAATTTTCAAATCTCTGCAAACCGGTCAATTTTGAAATTTTTTTGTAATAGTTCCGGTTTTGTTGAGTTGTTTTTCTTCCTGTGCCGGTTGAGACATATCATGTATGCTTTTAGCTCCGTGCATCACTTTAAATATGCTTGTACAGTGCTAATCTTTTGATGTTGAGGTGGATTAGACCTCTATTTTTGTTTCGATTAGGAAAATAGTGGAGACTACCCTTGTGAGATTTTGTGCCTTTTAAACGTTTTATTTGTGAGGGTTATGTCATTTCTACTCTTAAACACTCCTCGATTTTGTACTTAATTTTTAGTGATCTCATTGTTCATCAATTATCTTTCATTGATTGCCATAGAACATTGAAAATACACTCTTAACGTGTGTCTACAACCTAGAGGGGGGGTGAATGGGTTGTTAATCGATTACTACCAATTTTTCGATTAGTCAATATTAAACAAATAACACAATTAAATCAAACATACAAAATCAAGTGTAAAGTGCGGAATAATAAATAACACTTGATTTTTACGTGGAAACCCTTAAGCAAAGGGAAAAATCACGGGCTATCCTTCTAGCCACACAAGATCCTCAAATCCACTATATGAGTAAAAAGTTACACCCTCAAGTGATACTCGGACTCTCACTCTAGATAACCTCAGGCT
The DNA here is from genome assembly GCA_033220585.1 of Dipteronia sinensis. NCBI lineage: Eukaryota > Viridiplantae > Streptophyta > Magnoliopsida > Sapindales > Sapindaceae > Dipteronia > Dipteronia sinensis. Next base: position 45,742,068 of record CM065636.1, on the reverse strand, counting down.
ATGGACACTACCACTCGCCACTCTGGGTTCTATCCCTAGTGATATCCACTGATACACTACTATTGGCGTGAGCACCTCCTACTCTACCCGCAGGCCTTTTACAATGGATTCTTGACCAATGCTTGCCAACCACAACTTGGTTGCAAGACTTCAATGCTTGTGCAACTTCACCCCGAAGCCACAAGACTTTGACTCAATGAAGAGAATTATGTGTCTATCTGATCATGTAAATGATGCTCAATGCAAATTATGCTAGACAACACAAATTGCTCAACTAGGAGTTTGTAGAAACAAATCCAAGTTGTCAAATGTCTAAATGCAAGGCATAAAGACTTAGCTAGATGTTATCAATAACAACCAATCCTAGCTATCACAAACAATCACAATGAATCAACAAATATGCTCACAATGTATTCAACATAAACTTAGCATATATTCATGTGATTAAGACAAGACATTTAATCATTCACTAAATGCAAGTCTTAGACAAAAGTCTATCAACAAACAAACTCAATTAGATTTGTAGAGAATTTCCAACAAACTAATTGTTACACAAAATATGCATAAACATTCAATAAGCTTAACTAGTTGATTAAAGATCAATATTTCAACCTAGTTATCAATGAATCACAAATAAATGTTTATGACCTAGCTTTTAGGCAAAATGACCTAATCAATTAAGCTATCAAAATACAAACCCAATCATGTTATCAAGACTCATAAATATGCAATAATAGAGTCTAGGTATTTAATCATGCAATAAATACCCAATCTAGAGTAAGAAGAACAATAAATGATATTCAAAGAAGTTCTTACTTACCTAGTCATGAAACAATGGAGACCCATACTCAAATGATGTTGAATGATGCAAGATGGAGATGGGTTTTGGGTTTGGAGAGTCAAAGATGCTTTCTTGAAGCTTTCTCTCTCTAGGAGCTCTAACCTCTCTCTAAAAATGAATTTTTTGAGCTCACAGTCGGCCAAGAAGAGAAGAGGAAGAATATATATGAAGCCCTAGTTAAAACTACATCGTTTTGAACTTGGGAAACTGAATCCCGTCAAAACCGCTTGCTAGACCGCGGCTCAGGTAAGTGTCCAGACCGCGGTACATACAGCAGTGCACCGTCTGGAAAACACCGCGGTTGGGACCGCTGTGCATGCAAGTGCACAGGTCGCGGTCCATGTCGCGCATGACGCACTGGAGAATACCGCTCTGTGCGCCGCGGTGCAAGCAAAGCCTGCCGAGCGATCTAGGTCGCGCCAAAGGGAAAAATCCCTTTTTAACACTCAAGACAAAAGTCAATCTTACATGAATGTTGTGCAAATGTGAAGTCAGTGAGATGCACACAATGAAGCACTATTAACATGTCAAACATGTTATCAACTAAGATACAATGCAAGATGTGATATCTAATGTAAGCTGGTGAGTGTTTTAGAAAAGGATGCACACTTATACAAACAATAAAGAACACAAATGCAAGATAAACAAAACATGCATGAAGTGTGTGTGCGCACCTAAACTCTTCAAGAGACAAAGTCAAGTGAATATACCTTTTACTCTTGAAGTCATGGAGATGCTTGGAAGCTACCCAACACGGACCTAAGCTACCCATTACACAATCATCCCCAATGTGGTGGTTTGTCATGAAATAAGCCAATCATAAAATCGAGGTCCTTACAATCTCCCCCTTTGGCTATTTCATGACAAAACAACCACTCACAAACAATCCTCACAAAATAAAACAAAGCTATTGTCCATAATCATTTCTACATTACAAAAGAGATACCTAGTATCTAAATCTTCAATATCTTCAATCTCTTTGTAGAATTATCAATGTACCTACACACAATAGCAAGAAGCACTTTCCAAGAACAAGTGCATGTGAGGTGAACAAATAAAAACAAGCATTGCACTTAAATACAAAAAAAGCAATACAAAGAATGCATGTGCAATGCTCCCCCTAAGAGGTTACTTTCCCTCATGATTTTTCCCCCAAAGCATAGCATAAATAATGCTCCCCTTATATCTCTCACTCCCCCTATTTCTCTCAAAACTTCTCCAACTTTTTGTCATGAGATAGGCAAAGGAGCTCCCCCTATCGGGTTGCTTTAGCAAAGAGAGCTATTCGCACAAATACATTGCATAATCATATATACAAACTTTATGCAACTTAAATAATTGAGAGAGATTCAAGGAAATTATATTCAAAAAAATGTGTGTGTGTGAAAGGTTGCTTAGCATGTAATACAAAATACTATTATTCTCATGCATAAAAATCAATCAAAGCAACACTCAACAGGATTTCCAACTGAAGTCAAACCAATTAAGACCCTGTTGTTATGATAAGAAGATATATATCCAAGCATTTGTGTGCAAGTGTTCTAATCACAACAAAAGTATATCATCTTTTCTTCATTGCAAGATACATCATCAATCAACAATTTTGATGTCAAAAATAAGCAATGCAACACCACACATAACAGTCATATAACAACATTTTCTGTTTTTCTCATTTTTCTGTTTTTCTCCATATTCCTAGCAAGCATGTATTTCTGTATATCATGCTAATGTAACTCTCTTGATGGCTTTCACTCGGTTTCAAATGAGTAGCCTTTTCCAACATTGGGCGGCTCCACGTCATATTGCCAGTAGCCCTTTTCAAGAGAGAGCTTAAGAATGCATATCTAGGAATCATGAACATGGAGAATAATTTGAGGTCAATCAAATGTACTAACAAGTAGAACATTCCTCAAAAAGATAAGCATGCTCAAGCAATAATAGAAGTCATGCATTATCATACAAAGCAACCGTGCAATGGTGTAATCAAAAACATTATACAATTATTAATCAATGTTATTCACCAAGCATACTCAAGCAATCATTAAAGAGCATAAAATAAGCCAACTTTTTGTATATAGCAAATCATGCAAGATCGCTCTCTTTGCTTGAGCTCCCCAAATGGGGTCAATTCCAACCAAGTCAATGGGAGACATGAGCTCCTATAGACCTACCAAGTCCAATGGACCTAATTGCATATACGGGAGTCACATGGGCACTAAGGCAAGCGGGTTCATTCTTTCTAACCCACCTCGGTTCCACTTTAACATTTTTAGTGGTCATAGACATGTTTCTAGGTTCCCTAGGTTTATGCAAACTTGCCCTATTCTTCAACCGTTTTTCTTTCATGCTCTCTAATCTACACCTCTTAATGTAATTTAAGCAATTTGGTCTTAAGTGACCAATCATACCACAATAATGACAAGTAGGTACAAAGTAAGGATTTATACCATAGCATTGTGATCTCATCGAGGCATCGCCATGTTGATGAGGTTGTCTTTGATGGTGCATCGGTTTGCTTCTCCTAGGAGCTTGAGCCGATTGGTGGCACCTTTGTGGTTTTACTTGTAGAGGTGGTTGAGCCGGTTGATCATGCCACCTTGGTTGAGCATGCCACTTATGGTCACCTCTTTTCTTGATAGTTGACTTGTTAAAGGAGGTGGTTGGCTTCTCAAGGAATTGTCCTTTCTTCTTGGATTGCCTAGGCTTTGGTTGGGATGCCAAGGCTTGTGTGGACTTTCCTTGAGTAAAAGATTGCTTGGATGAAGCTTTGCTCTTGCCTTGAGCTTGAGGTTGTTTGACCTTGGCCTTCTTTAATTCTTCAAGGCACCTCATCTCTCTTTCCTTGACAATCTTCAAGGAGTTTTCATTTTTAGCAAGTTCTTCTTTCATGGCCTTCATCCGTTGATGGCAATCTTTAATCTCCTTCTCATATTCGGACATATCAATCACGTCCGACTTCAAGGAGTCATTTAACTTAGCCTTTAATCGAAGATTATCCTTTTCCAATCTTAGGATATTATTTTCTCTCTCCCTTAAGGACTTTTGAAGAAAGTCAATGAACTCTTGGTTGTGCACATTGTTGTCACAAGAGTTCCCGGAGCATGATCCATCACTATCAAGGCTTCTCCCACTTGTGCTTGTGAGAGTCATACCAACAAGGCTTGCTTCACTCAAGCATGCTCCTCTTCGGTTTCCAAGTTCAAGGGCACCCATCTTGAAATCTTCAAGTGATAAACATTTGGTGATGGCTTGAGTTTCTTCATGGTAGGAACCCGGAAATGAGAAGTAGTTGATCTCACTAGCAACCGAGCTTGTGGAGCACTCTTCAACTACTTCAACTTCGCTATCACTCCAAGTAGCGATCATAGTTTCTCCTCCCTTCTTGTACTTCAAGTTACCACACCTGGAGGCAAGGTGGCCAACTCCACCACACTCAAGGCAAGGGTTATCTTTCCTTGACTTTTTCTTTTCCTCCTTCACCTTGGAGGTCATGCCCTTCTTTTGAGATTTTGTAAATCTCTTAAATCTCTCAACCATGAGAGTCATCTCCTCATTGGAGTCACTTCCTACACTAGAGAGTGAGACACTCATTTCACTTTGCCTCTCATCAAATGAGTCAACTTCCTCATCAAGACTTTCGCCTTGGTCACATGACAAGACACTCTTGCCTTCTTCTACTTCCACATAAGAGACTCCAAAGGCCATGTAGTTAATGGCAAGTTCTTCATCATCCGAGGAATCTTCTACACTCTCACTATCACTTGATAAGATAGCCATCGCCTTTTCTCTTCTCTTGTCCTTCAAGTTAGTACAATCTTTAGAGATATGCCCGGATCCTTCACATTCAAAGCATTGAATCCTCGTTCTTGAAGGCTTCTCTTGACTTGGCTCAATCTTCTTGAAGTCATTTTCCTTAGAGCCATGGCCACTCTTTTGTAGCTTCAAGAATTTCTTGAATCTCTTCACCATTAGAGCCATGTCTTCATCTGAGTCATCATCCCCCTTCTCAATCTTGGAGGTCCTCAAGGCTAACCCCTTTTGCTTCTTGGGAGGTGTGGAGGTAGGACCCCGTCTAGATTCGTAGGCAAGTAGCCTTCCAATCACTTCACTTGGCTTCATAGTCTTGAAGTCCTTGTTTTCTTCAAGAGCCGTCACTTTGGATTCGAATCTAGCGGGAAGTGACCTCATGATCTTTTGCTTGATCCTCCTATCCGAATACGGGTCACCTAGTTGATGGCTTTGATTCACAATGTCCATCAACTTCACTTGGAAGTTATTAAGGCACTCATGCTCTTCCATCTTGATCGTCTCAAATTATGCTTGAAGAACTTGGAGCTTGGAATCCTTAACCACTTCGATTCCCTCATGCGCCATCTCTAGAATCTTCCAAGCTTCATGTGTATTTTTGGTGATTTGGATGAGTTTGTATTGGCTCTCATCCACTGCACAAAACAAAGCATGCATTGCTTTGTTGTTCCACTTTGAAGCTTCAAATTCTTGTGTGCTCCATTGAGACTTAGGCTTGGAGACTTCACTTCCATCTTCGGTGGTCATTGTTGGAGGAGTGTAGCCATCTTCAATTGCCATCCAAGCTCGATCACTTATTTGGCAAATATAGGACTCCATCTTGCCTTTCCATGAGGCATAATTGTCACCCTTGAGCAAAGGAGGTCGTATGCTCGATGCTCCCTCATTACTCATCCCAAAGTCACTCATAGTGTTTGGGTAATATGAATGCAAATGAATGCAACCAAAAAGATGCACACAAATGCAAGACACACACAATCAAGAGCAAGGATCACCTAAGTATATCTAGGAACCAGGCTCTGATACCAATTGAAAATACACTCTTAACGTGTGTCTACAACCTAGAGGGGGGGTGAATGGGTTGTTAATCGATTATTACCAATTTTTCGATTAGTCAATATTAAACAAATAACACAATTAAATCAAACATACAAAATCAAGTGTAAAGTGCAGAATAATAAATAACACTTGATTTTTACTTGGAAACCCTTAAGCAAAGGGAAAAACCACGGGCTATCCTTCTAGCCACACACGATCCTCAAATCCACTATATGAGTAAAAAGTTACACCCTCAAGTGATACTCGGACTCTCACTCTCGATAACCTCAGGCTATGGACACTACCACTCCCCACTCTTGGTTCTATCCCTAGTGATATCCACTGATACACTACTATTGGTGTGAGCACCTCCTACTCTACCCGCAGGCCTTTTACAATGGATTCTTAACCAATGCTTGCCAACCAAAACTTGGTTGCAAGACTTCAATGCTTGTGCAACTTCACCCCGAAGCCACAAGACTTTGACTCAATGAAGAGAATTATGTGTCTATCTGATACTGTAAATGATGCTCAATGCAAATTATGCTAGACAACACAAATTGCTCAACTAGGAGTTTGTAGAAACAAATCCAAGTTGTCAAATGTCTAAATGCAAGGCATAAAGACTTAGCTAGATGTTATCAATAACAACCAATCCTAGCTATCACAAACAATCACAATGAATCAACAAATATGCTCATAATGTATTCAACATAAACTTAGCATATATTCATGTGATTAAGACAAGACATTTAATCATTCACTAAATGCAAGTCTTAGACAAAAGTCTATCAACAAACAAACTCAATTAGATTTGTAGAGAATTTCCAACAAACTAATTGTTACACAAAATATGCATAAACATTCAATAAGCTTAACTAGTTGATTAAAGATCAATATTTCAACCTAGTTATCAATGAATCACAAATAAATGTTTATAACCTAGCTTTTAGGCAAAATGATCTAATCAATTAAGCTATCAAAATACAAACCCAGTCATGTTATCAAGACTCATAAATATGCAATAATAGAGTCTAGGTATTTAATCATGCAATAAATACCTAATCTAGAGTAAGAAGAACAATAAATGATATTCAAAGAAGTTCTTGCTTACCTAGTCCGTATATACTTTTCTTATTCTTTCCTGCAGCGTAGAACTCTGAATTTGTGACTTTTTGAGAGAGAAAGAAGAGTTCTAGTGAAAGAAGCTCCAAGTGAGTGTCTTTAACTCTCCACCTGTTGGGGTTTATTCCCTAAAGATGTAATTTGTAAATGGATTTATGAACTAAATAAAAAAAGAAAAGTTCAATTCATTCTTGTTGTGTTGTTTATTTTATAACTTGTGCATATATTGACATCCTAGATTGCCAGATGTAATCTCGAACTGTGTATATGAGTGTCATATATGGATGGATACAGTAAGAGACGTGCAATCTAAAGAGTCCATTTATAGCAAATAAAGTTGGGTACTTTATTGGTGGTTAATCTATAGCTGCAGTCCATTCCGTAATGTACGGTGATTCTATCCTGAATCATTCATATGAGATATGGAAATGGAGGCACCTTGTATGATGTGATCATATAAGACTGGGCCGTGATCTATATGAATCTCTCACTAAGATCCGTTTACCGATGAGATTCATATATATCAACTAAAGATGGCTATATGTGGGTGTTGGAACCCCGTTCACTGGTAACGCAGCGGAAATAGGTTTTAAATTTTTTAATACAGATCATAAACGATCTGGAACCAGTGAACTTAGGATCGTAATTCTTTTTCCGGAACTAATACATACAATATGTAAACACAGGAAATTGTAATCAATATATTAAAAGAAAATTTAGAACCTTACCAACGTTTGGAGGCTCCTTCACTTTATGATATGCTCCTGGTATGTACCACTGATCTTCCTAGCTATTCCCGGAACTGGTAACTGCGTGTGGGCGCGTCACGTACTCAGGAACTTAGGAGGATGTAGAGAGAATGAAGAAGAAACAATTTCTTCCGAGAGAAAAACAAACTTAGAACAACTCTTGTTCTTTAAAAAAAATTATATTATTTTTTTTTCTTTTCTTGCAATTGTGATTCGTGCAACACAGTACACACAAAAAAAAATTGCTTTTTTCTTTTGTTTTTCCTTTTTTGTTTTACACGCACAGCACACTTGTTGCTTTTGTTTTCAATTTTTTTTTGTTACACACAATATGAGTTTGTATCATATACAAACACTTGTGTATATCCTTTGTGTACTATATTTTTGTTATCAATATATATCATATATATATTATTATAACTAAAACTCTTTAATTGATATCTCTTTAGATTTTAAAAGATAATTAAATATTTATTTTGAATTTAAACATTTTAAATTCAATTTCAAATATTTAATTTAATAAAATAAAATAATCATATTATCTTATTCTATTTAAAATCAAATATCAACTAACATCCTCCATTTAGTGATTAATAAAAAAAATTAAATAATCTTATTATTTAATTTATTTAATCACCATTATTCATTAATTAAATAATCTCATTATTCAATTATTTCCCGAATAAATACGTGTCACTTTCGTAACACAATTAATTGGACAATCCAATTAATTAACCGTGACCCTTGTTACCTAAATCGATCGGGCTAGCAAGGGGACCTAATGGACCTACAGTATTTTGAGCTCCAATAATCCTCAGAATTATCAATTAAACTCTTTAATTAATATTCCTTGATTATTAACTCCGGTGTTATTCCACTAAAAACCCGAAGCTGCACTCTCTCAACTGTAGACGTTTTTACACAGACCGATACAACTCGGTGTCCATCGATATATCTATTACACATGGTGTGATCCTCCACAGTTGTTCATAATTAGAGCTGGGTCATAATGTCCGTTATACCCCTCTTATTACATATATCCTTTAAGTACCGTTGATTCTCTAATGAACAATAAATCCTATTTCCTCACGGAATTAGGAGAGCGCTCATATTGTCCATGCCCCGAATCAACCCTTAAGGGAACTACCATCTACTTCTCACAAGAAGGAGTGGATTCCACTATTGTGTACATACCTTCCCAGCCACAAGCCAAACCGCAATCCCAACATACGGAGTATATTGACCAGGAATTGCATCTGACCTCACCCATGGTATATCAAAGACCACGATCTAACCTGAAGGAGTCGATAAGACACTCAAGATTAAGATCGTCCATATATAGCCATCATTAGTTGATATATATGAATCTCATCTGTAAACGGATCTTGGTGAGAGATTCATATAGATCATGGCCCAGTCCTATATGATCACATCATACAAGGTGCCTTCATTCCCATATCTCATATGAATGATTCAGGATAGAATCACCGTATATTACGGAATGGACCGCAGCTATAGATTAACCACAAATAAAGTACCCAGCTTTATTTGTTATCTATGGACTCTTTAAATTGCACTTCTCTTACTGTATCCATCCGTATATGACACTCGTATACACAGTTCGAGATTACATCCGGCAATCTAGGATGTTAATATATGCACAAGTTATAAAATAAACAACACAACAAGAATGAATTGAACTTTTCTTTTTATTTATTTCATAAATCCATTTTCAAAATACATCTTTAGGGCATAAACCCCAACAATCTCCCACTTGCACTAAAGCATGTGAGGCATGTCTCGTAACCCTAGACCATCTAGGTGACCCGAAAACACTTTACCCGGTAAGGTCTTTATAAATGGATCAGCATGATTGTCTTGTGAGGCTATCTTGGTGACAATCACATCTCCTCTCTGCACTATCTCTCTAATGAGATGATACTTTCTCTCTATATGCTTCCCTCTCTTGTGGCTTCTTGGTTCTTTGGAATTAGCCACAGCACCACTGTTATCACAATAAAGTGTGATGGGCTTATCCAGATCTGGAACAACTTCCAGATCACTCAAAAACTTACGGAGCCAAACAGCCTCTTTAGCAGCTTCACAAGCGGCTACATATTCGGCTTCCATGGTGGAGTTAGCAATGCAAGATTGCTTTATACTTCTCCACACAATGGCTCCACCACCTAGGGTGAATACTGATCCAAACATGGATTTTCTAGAATCCCTGTCTGACTGAAAATCAGAATCTTTGTATCCTAACGGGATCAAATCCTGTCTGGAATACACTAGCATATAGTTTCTCGTTCTCCGAAGATACTTGAGAATAGTCTTGACAGCAACCCAATGATCTAATCCTGGGTTGGACTGGTACCTGCTGACTACTCCCACTGCATAGCAGATGTCCGGTCTCGTGCATAACATTGTAGGGACAAATTGCTTAAAACCGCAGCGGAAGGCGAAAAAATAATTTTCGTATAGTTTAAAATTTTTCTAAAGATTTGAACCTTAATCCTTTAATTAATTAAACTCAAATATACGGTTAAAGTTAAATACCTCTTGTCGCGTGATCCGATTGACTTACGTCGATGGTAATCCGCAAGATCTTCAATCCTAGCACGTACGTGAATCACCTAGGAGCATGGTCTCCCTTTTTCTTTGAATTGCTTACCTCAGAAAGGATATATGGAATTTTTGATCTTGATCTTCAATAGTAAAACACCAAGAGCCTAAAAAAATAGTTCCGGTCACTTTTGAATTCACAATCAATATGATTGAAACTCGCGTAACCCTAAATCGAAAGTGTGCACAAAACCTTTTGATGTTAAAGGCTTGTAAGTGCACTATCGAATGAGAACTTATTTTCTTTTTCTCTCTTGGCCGAAAATCTATGTGTATAGAGTAGGATTTTTATTTTCAAAACAAACAAAAATCTCTCTCTATTTTGCTTCTTGGTAGCCGAAAATTCATAACCTTATATTTATAGGTTGGCCGGATTTTCTCTTTCACCAAGTAGGGTTGGCCAAATTCATTGAATAGGAAATCTAGGGTTGGTTAATTTCCTTACTTGAAAAGGAATTATCCTTTTCCCTAATTCCTATCAATTCAAGAATCCTAACCCTTGTTGGACTAGTGGTGGCCGAATTCTTTGAATAATATGGAGTGTATGTGGACTTAATCCTTACCACATTAAGACTCATATCACTTAAAAGAATTCCAACCCTAATCCAACACATAGTATTTAATTTACTGATCAGGAAAAGATTTTGATTTAAACTATTAATTAATTAAATAATTAATTAATTCTCATTTAATCAAAACAATAAAATAAAATAATATCTTGGGCTATTTTATTTAGCCTTGCCGCCCATACTATGTATATATGGGCCCAATATTATTTTTCTTATTTTATTTAATCCATTAGACTTTAAATAAAAGCCCACATGTGAACCAGACTTATTCTTACTAAAAGAAACAAACCTACATGTCTCCTTTTAATATATTAATATAATAGTGCAGCCCATTAAATAAATAATAGACATATTATATTCTTAATATATTAAATGCAATTCTAGATGGACCCATAAATTGGTCCGGTAGAATATATCAAGTGATCCATGCAAGTACGTGTGGATTGTGGATCTTGGCGGGCTATCTAAATTTAAGCTTCAATAGACATAACCTAATCACAATCAACAAATGATTCACTTAGGTCCGATCTATTAATTTTAACTCATTCCACTAAAGAGCTAAAATTGAACTCTTAAATAAAGATAGAATAAGGAGATGTTTCTCATTCATACCCTAGACAATCTTATAGGAGATGGTGTATCCTCGTGAATAATATCAGTAATCGCCAAGAGCTCATAGACCGCCTATAGCTCTCCAAGTTACCATATTTCCTCATATGACCACATTTTGAACTTGGATATTTTGACATGTCCAGAAGCCATGTCTTCAATAATCATTATTGAAAACTCAACGTTGAGATTTAATATCCAATACCTCAAAACATCTATATGATGATATTATACTCTCATTTAATAAATGGAGCCATGATGTCCATATCTATAAATGAAGTCCTCTATCGATTAACAAATGAATACCACCAAACTATCGAGGATAGACTATGCTATATAATCGTACTCATTGATAGCTCAAATGATAACACTTGCAACCATAAGTCTATCATTTATCTCAGGATTTAGATAGACTCTCCGATTGTCCTGATAATGAAAAGACTTATATCTAGTGACGGTTCTAGATAAAGTATTTCATTGTGATCCAGTTCAATGCACTCAGTGCACTAGATTCTTTTACTCGAAAACCTTTCGATGATTTTAGACTCATCATAACTCATTTGATCTCACTCAAATGCTAGTAAAAGAATTCTACAACTTTATCAAGATAGAGGTGCCCAACTTTAACTTAAGTTGTGAACGTTATTCAAGACTAACTAAAGAATTGTGTCTACCTCATACATATCCGGATGTACAAACAATTCTTCATATCTCATAGTCTTTTGACCTTATGATTATTTACCTTGACAATTATAATTATAAATGCTATAAGATTTTGCAGAATCAGAAATCACTTTATTTATATGAAAAGATTGTTAATTACAATATTACACTCTTGCTATTGAGCATAATCCTAACAATCTCCCACTTGCGCTATAGCAAATGTGTCATATCTCTCATTCCCATGTTCTCTAGGTGCCCATCAAAACTCTTCTGAGGTAGAGCCTTTGTGAAGGGATCAGCTAGATTTTCTACCGATGCGATTTTGGTAATCGTCCTGTCTCCCCTATGAACAATCTCTCTTAAAATATGATACTTTCTTTCAATGTGTTTTCCTCTGTGTTGACTTCTTGGTTCTTTCGAATTAGCCACTGCTCCACTGTTGCCACAGTAGATAGTGATATGCTTATTCGCACTAGGAACTACTTCTAAGTCAATCAAGAATTGGCGAAGCCAAACAGCCTCCTTGGCAGCTTCGAATGCAACTACACACTCTGCTTCCATGGTGGAGTCAGCAATACAAGATTGCTTGATACTCCTCCAAATGACTGCTCCTCCTCCAAGAGTAAACACAGATCCTGATGTGGATTTTCTAGAGTCAGAATCTGTATACCCAACGAGAATTAAATCCCCTCCAGAGTAGACAAGCATATTATCTTTCGTTCTCCTAAGGTACTTGAAAATATGCTTGACTGCCGTCCAGTGATCAGGACCAGGTTTCGATTGAAACCTGCTAACTATGCCAACAGCAAAACAAATATCTGGTCTAGTACAGAGCATTGCATACATGAGACTTCCAACTGCCGAGGCATATGGAATTCTACTCATGAATTGCTCTTCATGCTCATTCTTAGGAACTTGTTCCTTAGAAAGTTTGATTCCATACGTAAAAGGTAACATACCTTTCTTGGAATCTTGCATGGAAAACCTAGACAAGATTTTGTCTATGTATGAAGCTTGGGATAGTGCAATCGTTTTATTCTTTCTATCCCTTATTATTTGGATACCTAGAATAAAACTTGCTTCTCCTTAGTCCTTCATATCAAATTGTTTTGCTAACCATTCTTTTAAATACTCCCACATCGTTTCCAATGAGTAATATATCATCTACGTAAAGAATAAGGAAAACCAACTTGTCACCTTTGATCCTTTTGTATACACAAGGTTCTTCAAGGTTCTGTAAAAATCCAAAACCTTTTACAGCTTGGTCGAACCTTATGTTCCAGGATCTGGATGCTTGCTTTAATCCATAAATTGATTTCTGCAACTTGCATACCTTTTCCATTTGGCCATTTTCAATGAATCCTTCTGGTTGCATCATATAGATGCTTTCGTCAAGACTTCCATTAAGGAAAGTTGTCTTGACATCCATTTGCCAAATCTCTAAATCTAAAGATGCTGCAACGGATAAGAGTATCCTAATGGATTTAAGCATGGCCACAGGAGAGAAGGTTTCCTCGTAATCGATACCTTCTTTCTGTGTGTAACCTTTAGCTACCAATCTAACTTTAAAAGTTTCCACCTTTCCATCCATACCTCTTTTCCTCTTGTATACCCACTTGCACCCAATGGGTTTTATCCCTTTAGGCAAGTCTACAAGGGACCAGACTTTGTTATCGAACATGGATTCAATCTCAGATTGCATTGCCTTTTGCCAATGGTGACAATCAACATCCTCAATTGTTTCCTTGTACGTGTAGGGATCATCGTCGTTAGGGAGATTCTCAACAGATTCTCCTAGACCGATGTATCTTTCAGGTTGGGTTCTAACCCTCCCACTACGACGAGGAATGGTAGGTTGTTGATTTTGTGTTGGAATGGAAATTACAATTGGGTTAGGTTGTGAAACCTCTTGTGGAATTGTATCTCCTGACATATCATTCAGGACAATTCTACTTTTGGGAACAAAATCATTCATATAGTCCTTTTCCAGAAATGTAGCATTTGTTGAAACAAACACTTTTAGATATGAAGGACTATAGAAATAATATCCTTTAGTTCCTTTTGGATACCCCACAAATATGCATGTTTCCGAACGGGACTCCATCTTTTCTGTCTTTCCTTTTAACACATGTGCAGGATAACCAAATATCCTTATGTGTTGTAAACTAGGCTTTCGCCCAGTCCACAACTCATATGGTGTTCCAGGAACCGACTTCGATGGTACCACGTTTAGAATATATATTGCAGTTTGTAGAGCATATCCCCAAAAAGAAATAGGAAGTGTTGAATAACTCAACATGGACCTAACCATGTTCAAAATAGTTCTATTTCTTCTTTCTGCTACCCCATTTTGTTGAGGTGTACCTGGTGTAGAAAACTGAGAAACTATCCCATTATCAATAAGATATTGTTGAAACTTACCAGATAGATATTCTCCACCACGATCAGATCTCAAGATTTTTATGCGTTTCTCAAGCTGATTTTCTACTTCAGCTTTGAATGCTTTGAACATGTCAAAAGCATCCGACTTATGTCTCATGAGATACACATAACCAAATCTTGAGTAATCATCTGTGAAGGTGATGAAGTACTCATATCCTCCTTTAGCTTGAATGCTCATAGGACCACATACATCAGTGTGTATTAGTCCTAAACATTCAGTGGCTCTTGCACCTTTGGTATTGAATGGCCTTTTGGTCATTTTACCTTCCAAACAAGATTCACAAGTTGGTAGATCATCAACCTTTAAGTCACTTAAAGGTCCGTCACATACCAATCTTTTAATCCTATTAATGTTAATGTGACCTAGGCGTAAATGCCAAAGGTAGGTTTCATCTTTTGATAATTTTACTCTTTTATGATTAGGTTCCGTTATTTCTGTGTCTAACGAGTGAGAGATATTTCTATGCAAAAAGAATAGACCATTTTCCAATGTACCTTTGCAAACAATTTTGTCATTCTTACTAATAATAAAAGCTTTATTAAAAGTAACCGAATATCCAAATTTATTTAAACAAGAAACTGAAATTAAATTCCTCTTGAATTGAGGTACATAATAAACGTCTATTAAATCTAAATGTCTACTAAAATCTATAATAACTCTAATATCTCCCACTGCACTTGCAGACACTAACGATCCGTTGCCCAAGCGCAAATTGATTTCGTTCTTATTCAGCCTTCTCCTTTCTTGGAACCCCTGTAAGGAATAACAAACATGAGTAGTGGCTCCAGAGTCTATGATCCAAGAATCTGTAGAATCTGCCAGAAAACATGTTTCAAGATAATTAATATTACCTTCTTCCTTCTTGTTCTGGGACTTTGGGCAATTTCTTTTCCAATGTCCCTTTTCACCATAAAGGAAGCATTTCCTTTTGATCTTGGTTACTTTCTTGGTCTCCTTCTTGGTAGGCCCAAGTTGCTTTTTCTTCTGTTGTTTCTTGACATTGTGACGGGTCTTAACAGTAGCAACTTTACCAACCATATGAATCTCTTGACCTTTGCTTTTCACAAGGATCTTTTCAACGCTTTGAACATCTTGCATCAGGCCCTGCAAGGTGTATTCCTTTTTATTCAAGGTGTAGTCCAACTTGAACTAATCAAAGGAATCTGATACTGAGTTGACAACCATGTCAATTTTGGTCTCACCATCTATCTCAGCGCCATTTAATTTTGCAATATTTAGATGTGCTATGACTTTCATCATGTGATCTTTCACAGCCTGTCCAGGTTTCATCCTAAGATTCATAAAAGCAGTCACTGCCTCTCTCTTAGTCGTCCTAGACCTCATAGCAAACATCTCTTCCAGAGACATCATAATATCAGCAGCAGACCCCATTCCTTCATGCTGCTGTTGCAACACGTCGGAGATAGTAGCCATAATGTAACATTTGGCCATATCATCTGAGGTCTTCCACTGCTCATACTCATCTCTTTGCAAAATACTTGATTCATTATTAGGAGCAGGTGGTTTAGGAGTAGTTAGAACAAACTTATGTTTTTCACTTTGCAGCAACAACCCAATTTTCCTTTTCCATGTGACATAATTATCTCCAGTTAAAGTGTTATCTTTCAGGATGTTCATAAGTGATGGGGTCATGATTTCTGAATAAAACAAAAAGCATATATAAGTAAATAATCATGATAAAGCACTTTCGAATATTTATCTTGAATTAATTAAATAACTCAATCGTGAAAAATTCAACGGTGATCCAACACCCATAAAAGTTACGCCTCCTTTGGGAGTTCGCACCATTTACTAGTTGGACTAGGTCCCACCTAATTGTTAACATAACAACCAGCGTTTTCAATTTTAGCCTTGCAATTTTATTAACAAGAACTCTCGGGAGGATATTAATAAAATTACATTGAGTGTGTTACCAAGATATCGACCCTCAATTTTCTCTCACGAAAATCCCTCCTCTGGGAGTAGATCTCGTTTGAGTCAATTGTCTAGTCTATCCTTGTAAGGAAGTATTTTGCTAAATTCCATTTATGGATGCCCCTCGGGGGGATTACCAATAAATAATAAAGCTCAACTAACCTTGGAGGCCATAGGTGTTCTAACACACCTTCTCCCACTCAATTATTTAAGGCGTGTGATTAAATTCCAAAGAATGATTTTACCAAGTTATCTAGATGCCAATTAGATACCTAAATCATTCAATGCATGTTCATACCAAAAGAGATATATGAGTGGCACTCCTATTCTATATGACATGTTATCATACAATAACAAATATTGTAATATTTATACATAAAAATAAATAGCCATAATTTTGATCCATCCTAGCAAAGCATGTAAATTACAATTGTATGGAATACAAAAAACTCCTTTCTTGGCGAACAAGACTTCAAGCGACCATCTCGCGCACGTAACTCGAGCGCCCGAAGATCACCAAGCAGCCCATGCGCACGCCTAGCCCATGCAAGGGCATGAGCTGCCACATGGCCAGCCCATTCATGGGTTGCGCGCGCTGCTGCACCGCAACAAGCGCAGCTGCACGCTTGGTTGCGTGTTCGCTTGTTGTCTCGGTGCGCGCGGGTTGATGCTCCAATTTCTTCAAATCTTCGAGTCTTCGAATCTTGAATATATTACAACTTATTTTATACAATAAAATACTGCAGAAATATTTTTTTTTAATTTAAACTACTGCAGTATTTTTTTTTCAAATAAAAAACTGCACTTATTTTTTAGTACAATAAAAAACTGCACTAAATTTTAATACAATAAAAAACTGCAGTACTTTTAAAATAAAATTAATAAGAACTTAGCAACTACCAAGAAGGAATTATGGCGATAATATACCACCCTTCTTGTTACAATTCCGAAACAAAAAATACATTGAAATTCTAGGACCAAAATCGAGCAATAACAATTCACTTTATAACAACATATATAAATCCATACATTCCACATGTAATTATATATGTGAATACCTAGAGTGTCATCTCTTTCTAAAACATGCATAATCACAATAAAAAGAAATAGATTCACGTATATATACGTTAATTAATTAAAGGGTACAACCAAGGCTTTGATACCAATTGTAGGGAAAAATTGCTTAAAACCGCAGCGGAAGGCGAAAAAATAATTTTCGCATAGTTTAAAATTTTTCTAAAGATTTGAACCTTAACCCTTTAATTAATTAAACTCAAATATACGGTTAAAGTTAAATACCTCTTGTCGCGTGATCCGGTTGACTTACGTCGATGGTAATCCGCTAGATCTTCAATCCTAGCACGTACGTGAATCACCTAGGAGCGTGGTCTCCTTTTTTCTTTGAATTGCTTACCTCAGAATGGATGTATGGAATTTTTGATCTTGATCTTCAATAGTAAAACACTAAGAGCCTAAAAAAATAGTTCCGGTCACTTTTGAATTCACAATCAATATGATTGAAACTCGCGTAACCCTAAATCGAAAGTGTGCACAAAACCTTTTGATGTTAAAGGCTTGTAAGTGCACTATCGAATGAGAACTTATTTTCTTTTTCTCTCTTGACCGAAAATCTATGTGGCCGAAAATTTTTATTTGCAAAACAAACAAAAATCTCTCTCTATTTTGCTTCTTGGTGGCCGAAAATTCATAACCTTATATTTATAGGTTGGCCGAATTTTCTCCTTCACCAAATAGGGTTGGCCGAATTCATTGAATAGGAAATCTAGGGTTGGTTAATTTCCTTACTTGAAAAGGAATTATCCTCTTCCCTAATTCCTATCAATTCAAGAATCCTAACCCTTGTTGGACTACTGGTGGCCGAATTCTTTGTATAATAAGGAGTGTATGTGGACTTAATCCTTACCACATTAAGACTCCTATCACTTAAAAGAATTCCAACCCTAATCCAACACATAGTATTTAATTTACTGATCAGGAAAAGATTTTGATTTAAACTATTAATTAATTAAATTATTAATTAATTCCCATTTAATCAAAACAATAAAATAAAATAATATCTTGGGCTATTTTATTTAGCCTTGCCTCCCACACCATGTATATATGGGCCCAATATTATTTTTCTTATTTTATTTAATCCATTAGACTTTAAATAAAAGCCCACATGTGAACCAGACTTATTCTTACTAAAAGAAACAAGCCTACATGTCTCCTTTTAATATATTAGTATAATAGTGCAGCCCATTAAATAAATAATAGACATATTATATTCTTAATATATTAAATGCAATTCTAGATGGACCCATAAATTGGTCTGGTAGAATATATCAAGTGATTCATGCAAGTACGTGTGGATTGTGGATCTTGGCGGGCTATCTAAATTTAAGCTTCAATAGACATAACCTAATCACAATCAACAAATGATTCACTTAGGTCCGATCTATTAATTTTAACCCATTCCACTAAAGAGCTAAAATTGAACTCTTAAATAAAGATAGAATAAGGAGATGTTTCTCATTCATACCCTAGACAATCTTATAGGAGATGGTGTATCCTCGTGAATAATATCAGTAATCGCCAAGAGCTCATAGACCGCCTATAGCTCTCCAAGTTACCATATTTCCTCATATGACCACATTTTGAACTTGGATACTTTGACTTGTCCAGAAGCCATGTCTTCAATAATCATTATTGAAAACTCAACGTTGAGATTTAATATCCAATACCTCAAAACATCCATATGATGATATTATACTCTCATTTAATAAATGGAGCCATGATGTCCACATCTATAAATGAAGTCCTCTATCGATTAACAAATGAATACCACCAAACTATCGAGGATAGACTATGCTATATAATCGTACTCATTGATAGCTCAAATGATAACACTTGCAACCAAAAGTCCATCATTTATCTCAGGATTTAGATAGACTCTCTGATTGCCCTGATAATGAAAAGACTTATATCTAGTGACGGTTCTAGATAAAGTATTTCATTGTGATCCAGTTCAATGCACCCAGTGCACTAGATTCTTTTTCTCGAAAACCTTTCGATGATTTTAGACTCATCATAACTCATTTGATCCCACTCAAATGCTAGTAAAAGAATTCTACAACTTTATCAAGATAGAGGTGCCCAACCTTTAACTTAAGTTGTGAACGTTATTCAAGACTAACTAAAGAATTGTGTCTACCTCATACATATCCGGATGTACAAACAATTCTTCATATCTCATAGTCTTTTGACCTTATGATTATTTACCTTGACAATTATAATTATAAATGCTATAAGATTTTGTAGAATCAGAAATCACTTTATTAATACGAAAATATTGTTAATTACAATATTACACTCTTGCTATTGAGCATAATCCTAACAAACATAGCATACATGAGACTACCTACTGTTGATGCATATGGCACAAGTCTCATATCCTCAACTTCTTGAGGTGTCTTAGGACACTGTTCCTTAGACAAGTGAACCCCATGTCTAGAAGGTAAATTACCTTTCTTGGAGTTCTGCATCGAAAATCGCACAAGAATCTTGTCGATATATGATGCCTGAGACAATGCTATGAGTTTGTTCTTACGATCCCTTATAAGTTAGATCCCTAGAACATAACTCGCCTCTCCCAAATCTTTCATTTGGAATTGGCTAGCCAGCCAGCCCTTTATATCAGATAACACTCCCACTTGATTCTCAATGAGTAGGATGTCGTCCACATATAAGACCAAGAAAACTACCTTTTTGTCAATGATGCGCTTGTAGACACAAGGCTCATCGACATTTTACTTAAAGCCATAGGTTTTGATCACATCATCAAATCTGATGTTCCAAGATCTAGATGCTTGCTTAAGTCCGTAGATGGACCTTTGCAACTTGCAAACCTTTTGCTCTTGATCTGGAGACACGAATCCCTCTGGTTGCATCATATAGATGCTCTCGTCAAGATTGCCATTCAAGAATGCAGTCTTGACGTTCATTTGCCAAATTTTATAATCAAAATAGGCAGCAATGGATAAGAGAATCCTAATAGACTTAAACATGGCTACTGGCGAGAAGGTCTCTTCATAATCAACCCCCTCTTTCTAGGTATAACCCTTAGCCACTAGCCTTGCTTTGAAGGTCTCTACCTTCCCGTCTACTCCTCTCTTTCTCTTGTAGATCCACTTACATCCTATGGGTTTTACCCCAGCCAATAAGTCTACAAGATCCCAGACTGAGTTAGAGTACATGGACTTCATCTCGAGATTCAAGGCTTTAAGCCATTCCTCTTTATCAGGATCTTCCATTGCATTCTTAATTGACAATGGATCATCTACACTATCAGCAGAGACAACACTTTGTCCCTCACCTATACCTAAATAGCGTTCAGGTTGTCTTACAACCCTCCCACTACGTCTAGGTGATAGTGTATCCTGATCAGGAACCATCTGACTCTCAGATATTTGTGGATCAACAACTCTTGTTGATGAAGCACTAGTCTCACCAGGCTCCAACTCATTCAATACAATCTTAGAACGAGGTTTATGGTCACTAATATAATTGTCCTCAAGAAACGTTGCATTTGTTGATACAAATACTTTGTTATCTTCGGGACTATAGAAGTGTCCACCTCTGGTCTCCTTGGAGTATCCTACAAACAGGCAGACCACAGACTTGGAGTCTAACTTTCCACTTCTGTTTTTCAGCACGTGTGCTGGACACCCCCATACGCGGAAATGTCGCCAACTAGCTTTACGACCATTCCACAACTCTAGGGGAGTCTTAGGAACAGATTTGGATGGCACTACATTCAAAATGTATGCCGCTGTTTGTAACGCATATCCCCAGAAGGAATTTGGTAATGATGAGAAACTAATCATAGATCTCACCATTTCCATCAAGGTTCTATTTCTCCTCTCCGCTACACCATTTTGCTGAGGTGTACCAGGAGCTGTGAGTTGGGAAACTATCCCATGCTCGACCATGAAGTCTTCAAACTCTTGGTCAAGGTACTCACCTCCACGATCTGATCGTAGTGACTTGATAGTCCTACCTAATTGATTCTCAACTTCAGCTCGGAATTCTTTGAACTTTTCAAATGTTTCCGACTTTCGTTGCATTATGTAGACATATCTGTATCTTGAGTAGTCATCTATAAAGGTGACATAATACTCATAGCCGCCCCTAGCTCTAACATTCATCGGTCCGCAGATGTCTGTATGTATCAGTTCTAGTAGCTCTATAGCTCTAAGCCATTTTCCAGTAAAAGGTCTCTTAGTCATCTTACCTTCTAAACAGGATTCGCAGACAGGTAAGTTGCCAACCTTTAACTCACTTAAAGGTCCACTTTTTACTAGTCTGTCTATCCGGTCAAGGTTGATATGACCAAGCCTTAGATGCCAAAGATACGTGTCATTATCTGGAGAAATCTTATGTCGTTTAGTTTTAGGTTTTTCAACCTTAAACATTTCGGTGTTAAGCAGTGTAGTATGTATTAACGGTCTTAACACATACAAATTGTTTTCATTAATTCCTGAACAAATATTCAGACCATTCTTTCCAATAATAACAAACTTATTATTAAAAGAAACAGAATACAATTGTTCTAACAACTTAGAAACGGAAATCAAATTCCGTGTAAATCCAGGAATATAAAAAACATTTTTCAATAATAAAAAACTATTATTATTACAAAATTGCAATCTTATTGCTCCCACTGCTTTGGCCGACATGACATCCCCCGACCCCACACGCATGGAAAAGGCTCCCTCCTCTAGCTGTGTTCAAGAATCAGTCCACTGCAAAGAAGAACAAACATGGTTAGTGGCCCCGAATCAACAATCCAAGGTGAAGAATCATCTTCCACTATACAAGATTCAAGAACAAGTAAATCATATTTACCTTTATTCTTCTTCTTGGCTACCTCCTCCAGGTACTGAGGACAGTTCCTCTTCCAGTGCCCGACCTTGTTACAATGGAAACATTTTCCTTTGTCTTGGTCGGTGGAGGTGCCCTTCTTTTTGCTTTGGGCCTTCTTGGGTTTGGGCTTACCCTTCGCCTTTCCAGCAGACCTCTTCCTCTTCTTATTATTGGAGGAAGATGGCTCGGCAACATTTGCCTCACCGGTCTTACTTTTGCTGTCCTTGGTCAAGGACTCAAAAGTAGCGAGCTCATTGAGCAACTGTATGAGACTAAACCTTAACTTGTTCATCCCGTAGTTGTTCTTAAACTGATCGAAACTCTTTGGAAAAGTCGTCAGTATGATGCTCACTTGTTCTTAAACTGGTCGAAACTCTTCGGAAGAGTCGTCAGTATGATGCTCACTTGACTGGGTTCGTCAATGGCCCCGCCATTGACTTTTGCCATGTTGAAGTAGGACATCATGCTCAGGACATGTTCCCGAACTGATGTACCTTCCTTCATGCAAGCGAGCATAGCGGAAAGAACAGCTTCGTGTCGCTTTTGCTCGGAGGGCTGCCCGAACATAGCTTGTAATGACTCCATAATTTCGAATGATGTAGTCATTGCTTCGTACTTTGTGACAAGCACCTCTGTCATAGAAGCTAACAGATATGTTCGGGCCTTCTCATCAGATGAGACCCATCGCTGGTATGCCTCACGAACAGTTCGTGTGGCATTGGCAGTAGGCACCGGAGGACATTCCTCAGTAAGCACAAACTTGAGGTCTTTGGTGACCAGTATTGCATTAATATTAAGTTTCCACTTAGTGTAGTTATCACCAGTTAATTTATTGTTTGCGAGAATTTGAAGTAATGCAGAAGACATAATTGCTGAAATAAATAAAACATTCATTCAGTCATTTATTAAAACAAGTGCGAGTGCTTTGGCATAAATTTAAACATGATGCGTGAACATGTTTAACGAACTAGAAATACCCAAAAAACAGTTACTATACCACGACAATCCAACATACCACAAAGAAGTGCCGCCTTAGGGTCGGTCAAGTCCTTGCATGTTGGACCGAGACATTCTCAATCAAATGATATTCTAGAATAACTCTTATTCCACACCATTCAACCATCGTTTATTCAGTCAGGTTTTTAATTAACAAAACTTAATCAAAACCTTCGTGAGTGTAACCCACCATTTCAGATCTCATGAGCTTAACTCGAGAATTGCCGCTTTAGGGTCGGTCAATCCCGAAATACCTTCAGAAATCCTATCCGTTAGGAAGTCAACCTTGGTATTGATCTTTATGGAAACCCTCCTTAGGGAGGACGAAAGCAAAGCTGTCACGAGGCCCCACTCGGATCTCACGGTGTTGAACTAATAATGGAGACTGTGGGATATATATGTAATATATCCCTCTCCCACTCACTATTTAAATATTAAGGTTTTCTATTATCCGTTAATGCACCTAGACTCTATAGGATCAAACGGCTAATTTTAATCAAGTTATCTAGCGCATTAACAAATTCATTATTAGAAATAAATTCTAATTTAACTAATAAATTATTAATGATTTTTAACAATTAAAAATCTAATCTATTAGTGAATAATCTAAATCTTTGTAAACTTTTTACTAAGGTCAGATTATTATGTAAGCGTTTACCAAGTTTTAACTATAAAAACTCTAACACTTTATGCGGGTCCATTTATTATTAGGTTTTTAATCATATAAATCCTAATTACAATAAATGACCCTATTAATCTAACTTATTAAACACTTTAATAACCAGATTAATATTAATGAGAATTAACAAGTTTTCTAACAATTAAAAAACTAATCTCATTTTCATAGCCAATAATGTATTTACTGATTTTAATCATATTAAAAAAATAATACATAAAAATTAGGCTATGATGCATGTATGACATATCATATATATTTGTATAGGCACATCTAATCTAAATGACATACGTATGCATGACAATGCTTTTATCATCACATAATATAAAGCATACATGAATTGACCGAGTACTGTGGATTATTTAACCAAAAAAAAATGGAATCTAAAATTACAAAAATACGCCCAAGGCATTCCTAGGTCTTCTTGTAATTTCCGAGTCTTCTAGTCTCTTCAGGTCACTCCGATTCATCTTATGAATCCGAAATAGGAAATCCGTATGGAACGCACTAGGCAACACTTGCCAACGGAACCGTGCAAAACGATATGAATAGTGTCCGACATGAACAGTACCGCGTATGAACAGTACTCGCATGAATAGTACTCGCATGAACAGTACCATACATGAACGATATCGTGAACAGTACTTGAACAGTACCCGTCACGCGTATTTCCGATTTCGCCCTTCCGACTTCGCGATTTTTCCAGGTCTTCAATATAGGTTACATTTTTTTTTTTACATTACAATAATAGAAAATAATAATAATAATAATAATCATAATAAAAAATATAATACAACCCATAAACCCTAAATCCACAGTACCATATAATTAACGATCAATCATGTTTTTGTAAATTAACAAATTCAATATACATACAAAAACAACATACAGTCAATTTAAATAGTGCCTACACAATCATACATACAGGAGCATCGAAAACAATTTCCTGTTCCGAAAAAAAAAAAATTGGCTCTGATACCAATTGTTGGAACCCCGTTCACTGGTAACGCAGCGGAAATAGGTTTTAAAATTTTTAATACAGATCATAAACGATCTGGAACCAGTGAACTTAGAATCGTAATTCTTTTCCGGAACTAATACATACAATATGTAAACACAGGAAATTGTAATCAATATATTAAAAGAAAATTTAGAACCTTACCATCGTTTGGAGGCTCCTTCACTTTACGATATGCTCCTGGTCTGTACCACTGATCTTCCTAGCTATTCCGGGAACTGGTAACTGCGTGTGGGCGCGTCACGTACTTAGGAACTTAGGAGAATGTAGAGAGAATGAAGAAGAAACAATTTCTTCCGAGAGAAAAACAAACTTAGAACAACTCTTGTTCTTAAAAAAAATTATATTATTTTTTTTCTTTTCTTGCAATTGTGATTCGTGCAACACAGTACACACAAAAAAAAATTGTTTTTTTCTTTTGTTTTTCCATTTTTGTTTTACACGCACAGCACACTTGTTGCTTTTGTTTTCAATTTTTTTTTGTTACACACAATATGAGTTTGTATCATATACAAACACTTGTGTATATCCTTTGTGTACTATATTTTTGTTATCAATATATATCATATATATATTATTATAACTAAAACTCTTTAATTGATATCTCTTTAGATTTTAAAAGATAATTAAATATTTATTTTGAATTTAAACATTTTAAATTCAATTTCAAATATTTAATTTAATAAAATAAAATAATCATATTATCTTATTCTATTTAAAATCAAATATCAACTAACATCCTCCATTTAGTGATTAATAACAAAATTAAATAATCTTATTATTTAATTTATTTAATCACCATTATTCATTAATTAAATAATCTCATTATTCAATTATTTCCCGAATAAATACGTGTCACTTTCTTAACACAATTAATTGGACAATCCAATTAATTAACCGTGACCCTTGTTACCTAAATCGATCAGGCTAGCAAGGGGACCTAATGGACCTACAGTATTTGAGCTCCAATAATCCTCAGAATTATTAATTAAACTCTTTAATTAATATTCCTTGATTATTAACTCCGGTGTTATTCCACTAAAAACCCGAAGCTGCACTCTCTCAACTGTAGACGTTTTTACACAGACCGATACAACTCGGTGTCCATCGATATAGCTATTACATATGGTGTGATCCTCCACAGTAATTCATAATTAGAGCTGGGTCATAATATCCGTTATACCCCTCTTATTACATATATCCTTTAAGTACCGTTGATTCTCTAATGAACAATAAATCCTATTTCCTCATGGAATTAGGAGAGCGCTCATATTGTCCATGCCCCGAATCAACCCTTAAGGGAACTACCATCTACTTCTCACAAGAAGGAGTGGATTCCACTATTGTGTACATACCTTCCCAGCCACAAGCCAAACCGCAATCCCAACATATGGAGTATATTGATCAGGAATTGCATCTGACCTCACCCATGGTATATTAAAGACCACGATCTAACCTGAAGGAGTCGATAAGACACTCAAGATTAAGATCACCCACATATAGCCATCATTAGTTGATATATATGAATCTCATCTGTAAACGGATCTTGGTGAGAGATTCATATAGATCATGGCCCAGTCCTATATGATCACATCATACAAGGTGCCTTCATTCCCATATCTCATATGAATGATTCAGGATAGAATCACAGTACATTACGGAATGGACCGCAGCTATAGATTAACCACAAATAAAGTACCCAGCTTTATTTGTTATCTATGGACTCTTTAGATTGCATGTCTCTTACTGTATCCATCCGTATATGACACTCATATACACAGTTCGAGATTACATCCGGCAATCTAGGATGTTAATATATGCACAAGTTATAAAATAAACAACACAACAAGAATGAATTGAACTTTTCTTTTTATTTATTTCATAAATCCATTTTCAAAATACATCTTTAGGGCATAAACCCCAACAGTGGGTGATCTTAATTCTGAGTGTCAAATCGACTCCTTCAGGTTAGATCGTGGTCTTTGATATACCATGGGTGAGATCAGATGCAGTTCCTGATCAATATGCTCTGTATGTTAGGATTGCGGTTTGGCTTGTGGCTGGGAAGGTTTGTACACAATAGTGGAATCCACTCTTTCTTGTAAGAAGTAGATGGTAGTTCCCTTAAGGGTTGATTCGGGGCTTGGACAATATGAGCGCTCTCCTAATTCCGTGAGGAAATATGATTTATTGTTCATTAGAGAATCAACGGTACTTAAAGGATATATGTAATTAGAGGGGTATAACAAACATTATGACCCAGCTCTAATTATGAACTACTGTGGAGGATCAAATCATGTGTAATAGTTATATCGATGGACACCGAGTTGTATCGGTCTGTGTAAAAACGTTTACAGTTGAGAGAGTGCAGCTTCGGGTTTTTAATGGAATAACACCGGAGTTAATAATCAAGGAATATTAATTAAAGAGTTTAATTAATGATTCCGAGGATTATTGGAGCTCAAAATACTGTGGGTCCATTAGGTCCCCTTGCTAGCCCAATCGATTTAGGTAACAAGGGTCACGGTTAATTAATTGGATTGTTCAATTAATTGTGTTACGAAAGTGACACGTATTTATTCAGGGATTAATTGAATAATGAGATTATTTAATTAATATATTAATAATTAAATTAATTGATTAATTAGATTATTTAATTAATGAATTAATAATTATTAATTATTAATTGGAGATTGCAAGTTCAAATCATAACTAAGACATAAAATAATTAGATTATTTTATTCTTAGTTAGGTATAGTATTTAAGTTTAAGTCAACTAAGGTTATATGGGAGTTAGAATCATACTCTACCTAGGATACTTAAATACTAATTATCTTTTGAATATATGGAGATATATTTGGAAAAAGATAATGGTCTAGTTTTAAAAAAATATATATAGAGATATATTTAATATAACTAGATGAAAAATAAAAATAGAAAAACTAATATAAAGCAATTAGTTATCTATTTTTATAAAACCTGATACATGCATCATTAGTGATTTAATTTGTATAGGATACAAATTGGTATGCTTGAATCCATTTAGAAAAGAGAAAGAAGAGAAAACGCATAAGGATGGGTGAAACAAAAACAAGAAAAGTGATGTGCACTATTAAAAACAAGAAGAGAAAAAACGCACAGGGGTACGTGAATTTTTTTTTTGTTGATATTTATTATATTTTTCTTTTGAATAACTAGAATTGTTTTAGTTTGTGTTTTCTTTTGGAAGAAATTGTTTCTTCTTCTTTTCTCTACATCCTCCAAAGTTCATGAGTACGTGACACGCCCACACGCAGTTACCAGTTCCGGGAATAGCTAGGAAGATCAGTGGTACAGATCAGGAGCATATCGTAAAGTGAAGGAGCCTCCAAACGTTGGT
Source organism: Dipteronia sinensis (assembly GCA_033220585.1). NCBI lineage: Eukaryota > Viridiplantae > Streptophyta > Magnoliopsida > Sapindales > Sapindaceae > Dipteronia > Dipteronia sinensis. The sequence goes on along the minus strand of CM065636.1, from coordinate 45,713,673 downwards.
AAGGTTCTAAATTTCTTTTTAATATATTGATTATAATTTCCTGTGTTTACATATTGTATGTATTAGTTCCGGAAAAAGAATTGTGATCATAAGTTCACTGGTCCCAGATCGTTTATGATCTGTATAAAGAATTTTAAAACCTATTTCCGCTACGTTACCAATGAACGGGGTTCCAACAATGATCATCTCGTAGATGCATCAATTAGAACCATATAATAATGAAAGGGGTCATTTAGTGGATGAATATGTCCATATATATATCTCTTTGAATTCTTTGCAAGAATGATGAGAATTCAAAACCAACTTTTAGAATAAGATGATTTTACTGTTAGTTTCTCCTATGAACATGCAGTACATAAGTTCCCATTAGATAAAAAATCTTCTGGTTCTTTAATGGATATCCATGAGAATTTTCAATGATTATACGCATCATTGTAGATCCTGGGTGACCGATACGGTCACACTAAAACACAAACATTTTTGGATTCGGGAACTTTTGATTCATAACTGCATAAATATCTACACTCTTTATAATAGTGTAATATAATCCAGATGATAAAACACGTAGCTTTTCTATAATGAGTTTCGGACCTGAATCATGAGAAGTAATGAATAAATATTCATTCCCCCTGTATATCTTTGAAACTAAGCAGAGTCCTTTATATTATGTTTGAATAATATAAAGTATCATCGATACACAATTTAATACCATCTGGTAATAATATTGTGACTCTTTTAGAGCCTTTAATTAGATCCGCTGGATCTGATCTGGTTTTAACTTTATATGTCCTTGAACTAAGCCTATTTCTTTCTGCTTGAATAATAACAAATATCATTGATATATAATTTAGTATTGTTTGATAACAATATCCTGACTCTTTCAGAGCTTTCTATCAGATCCGTTGGACCTGATACAATATTAACATTTGCTCAGACCAAAGTCAAATTCATAAAATATATCTAACTCCGTAGAACTGTATGAGTTGTTGCACTCTCGGCAAGACATATATCTAGGGATTTTATGGACATTATATGTAATTATATTTTATATCTTATTTGAAATGATAATAATCTTTTCAATAGGTTTATTCTATAAATCTTTTCAATAGGTTTATTCTATAAACCTTTTCTCTTGTCATTCACAAACATCCACTCTTGAGGTATGTTTTGATATCTTATGAATATAAATATAACGGAATTTACTCTCTTGATATTGCTCCTTCAGGAGCAAGTATAAAATGGATAAAATATCCTTTACAGTCTCTTTATACATGATATATATGTGATATTAGGATCTTAAACCCTTTTATGATACTCAGAACATCTTACTGGATGTGTATGAAATGGATAAAATATTATTTTCAATTTCATTATTCGTTAGGATCTTAAATCTCTTTTATGATACTCACAGCATCCTAATGGATGTGTAAATCTTTTTCTCAAATGAATGATACGTTAGGATCTTAAACCCCTTTTATGATACTCACAGCATCCTGTTGGATGTGTATGAAATGGATAAAATATTATTTCCAATTTCATTATACGTTAGGATTTTAAATTATTTTTATGATGCTTACAACATCCGATTGGATGTGTATATTTCTCTGAATATTGCTCTTCATGAGCATCAAGCATGTATACAATACTGGATCCAGATCTCCAGGTTCTGGATATTCCATCGCGCTAGAAAACAGAGTTAATAAAGCTTAAATAAGTAAAAACAATACTTACAAGAGGAATTAGCTGAAACAGATGGCACGGTTGTGTCCGGAATGGTCGAAATAGCTGGAAAAAAGTTCGACTCAGTCGAAAACAGGTGAAAATTGCACTGAAACAGACAAAAACATTTCTAGCTGACGTGAGCGTCGATGTGGGGCGCCTGTTGCTGATGTGGCACGCATGACACTGATGTGGCACTAACCATTGCTGACGTGGCGGTTGACCACTACTGACGTGGAGGATGACGTGGCGCTACAATGTCATCTTCAACCTTGGAAAAAATTGTAGAAAAATCTGGAATTTTTTTTCCAGAGTTGACCGATATTTGACCGAGGCTAGAGCGTTCGTTAGAGCTCCGTTTGAGACGCGGTCAGTGGCGTCGGAATCTTATTTCCGAGAGGACCGCAACGGTATCCTCCGAGAAGCAATTCGAGTACTTCAAAATTTCTATACTCGATCGAAAATGCAAAACCAAAGCTAAAACCACTCAAGAACTTTCTCTGAAAGTCTTAGTATATATTCGTGCTGATAACGTATTATAAATGAATTGAATAAAAGATGAAACAAATAATAAATAAAAAAGATGAGAGTGAGAGATAAGTGAAGAGATATGAGAGAAGAGAGATAAACGAGGGATAGAGATAATTATTCTGTATTGAACTTCAGCTAGGCAACAATTACAACAGTAATGGCTTATTTATAGCCTTATAGGTAAGTAAACATAGGGGTTTAATTGTAATTTTTCTATATAGATATATGATGTCTCAAGCTTATCCGCATATCATTGCCGCCTCACTTGTAAGCTTTTAGTCATTAAGATATAAACAAATGATTACTTCTTCTCCACTTGTGTGATGACACGCAAACAAGTGGTGGAGAATCCACACAATTTCATAACACTCCCAAAATTTTAATTATTATCATATAGTTAGGGCTAAATCCAAAGCTTTTTCATATTGATTTTAATTAAAACCAAAAAAGCAAAAGAAAAGTAGAAAATATTAATTCATGTTAATGTAATGACCATTTTGATGTGGTTAAATCCTTTTTTTATTTTAAAAATTATTTTTGATTAAATAAAATGATGAATACAGATCACATTACTTCTTTACATATGTGGTTATGCACTTCCCTTCCACACTAGACCACATTGGTGATAGGCGTACAGGTCATGAATACAGCCATGACTTGAACGCCTACCACCAATGTGGTCCAGTCCCACCATACACATTTTAAAAGTATGTGTGAGAAGTTTTCTTCTGATTTTTAGAAATAGATGTTCCGATCGTACATATATTTGTTAGATCTTAACAAATTCCGACAGTCTTATTATAATATATGTAATACATAAAAAGAAAAACGGGAAAATGACATATCAATTGGTTACAAATTCCGTCTGGCCTCTATTAATGGCCCTTGGCCCATTATTTATTCTCAAATTAAGGCTGGCCCAACAATAGCCCACCACCTGATTGGTATGCTCCACATGTGTGAGTTTGCTTCTCTGTGACTGATTTATTTCTCCAAACCAAAAATAAATATATTATTAAATCGATTTAGATAAAAAAAAAAAAAAAATTTAAAAAAAATTGGAGAGAGTGGAAGGGAGTTGGAAGAAAAGGAAGTCCAAGACCAAGAAGAAACAAAACATCTTTCAATTCCTCCTAAAAACCTTCACATTTTCACAATTTTTTTTATTTTATTTTTATTTCAATTTCAATTTGTCATCATTAAAATTCAAACAAAAAATATGTCCCTCAACATGAAAACTCTCACTCAAGCCCTAGCTAAAACCGCTGCAGTGATCGAGAAAACCGTACAAACCACCGTACAGGAGGTCACCGGACCAAAGGCTCTGCAGGACTACGAGCTCCTGGACCAGATCGGGTCGGCCGGACCCGGGTTAGCCTGGAGGCTCCACACCGCCAGAGCGCGTGACAGCACTCGCACGGGGCAGCAGTATCCGGTGGTGTGCGTGTGGTTGCTGGACAAGAAGGCGCTGTCGGAGGCGCGAGCACGTGCGGGGATGTCGAAGTCAGCGGAGGACGCGTTCCTCGATCTGGTGCGGGCCGACGCTGGGAGGCTGGTGAGGCTGAGGCACCCTGGGGTGGTCCACGTGGTGCAGGCACTGGACGAGAACAAGAATGCGATGGCGATGGTGACGGAGCCGCTTTTCGCTTCAGTGGCAAACGTGCTGGGTAACCACGAGAACGTCTTGAAAGTGCCAAAGGAGCTCAAGGGATTGGTATGTGAGAGCTACATTTTCGATGATTTTGTGTGGAAATCGATTTTGAATTTGTTATCTTTATAATTATGTTGTGTGATCTGAATATTAGGATGATTTGTGGAATTTTTTGTTCTGCCCTTTTTAGTAGAAGTTAAGAGTGTAAGGCATTTGAAATCCAAAATCGAAATCTATAACCATAAGGTGATTTGGTACTGTCTAAATAACGTGGACAGAACCTAAATTGATAGTAACCATATTTTGACATACTGACATAGCATGAAAGCTGTGGATCGAAGCTGTAACCTGTAACTGTGAGGTATAAAGATTAGGTTTTTCGAGTTTTTATTTTTGGGTACGATGATGTATATATGCTGTTAAGGTTCAGTTTTAAGCATGGGTCCGACTAATCGACAAAACATAACACAATTTGTAACCGGATTTCGATATAGCATGGAAGCAGTGGCTATATTCATGGATGTAATCGCCGGTCCTGTGGTCTTTATATTATACCATCTTTGACCTCAACATGGTATAGAAGAAGATAGGTTATTTTACAATTGAGTGAGAAAAGGAAGGATGTATAGAAGAAGATAAGTTAGGTTATTTTATGATTGAGTGAGATAAGGAAGGAATTGTAAGGGCATCTCAGCAGGGTGGAGTGTGGGGGAGTGAATTGGTTCTGCAGTAATTGAGAGATCAACTTAAGGCTTCCCCAAAACATATGTGCACGCACACATCCGTAATTTCTTTTTCCATCTGATTATCAACACTCACGGGTATTGATTAGAAAGAAAATAGATTATTTTTCCAAAAAGATGGATTGAATGATAATACCTTATGTCTTCAACCAAGAGGTTAGGAGTTCAAATCCTACCCACCTTGGATATTGTAATCCACAAGTTTCCTAACCACTAAGATTGTAGGTTAGAATAATAGCTCAAATTAGATCCTTACGATTGACGAACTTATTATAAGTTAGGGGATTTTGTAGTAGGAAAAAAAAAGTATTTATAGCATCTAGTCTAGCTGAATGTGTAAGCACTTAATTTTTGTTGAGGAACATGTGGGATCAAGTACCCCGACTACATCTTGTAGTTTGTGCTGATGATGGCTCTTTCTGGAATATTATAATATAGAATCTGGTAAAAAGAACAAAGAAGTTTATCATTATTTATGTCAAACTACAGTTTTCTGAAATTGTTTGCTTTCCAGGAAATGAGTTTGTTGGAAATGAAGCATGGTTTGCTCCAGATCGCGGAAACCTTGGAATTTCTCCATAGCAATGCATGTCTCATTCATCGTTCTATAGCACCTGAGGTTATTGCTTCACTCTATTCTTGTTCTTGTCATTTTTAAATGATCACAGTTCTCTCCCATTTTTCCCAAGTTATTCCAATAATGAATACTGTTATGCAAATAGATATCTTGGATTCTTGATCATCTATGATCTTGGTCCTTTAAGTTTGGAGCTCCTATAAATGCTGGATATGCTCATCTAATGATTGATTAGATCTTTTGCAGAATGTACTAATTACTTCTACTGGGGCTTGGAAACTTGGTGGATTTAGTTTTGCAATCTCAACAGATCAAGCCAGGAGCGAGTCAGCTAGTGTGCAGGCATTCCATTATGCTGTGAGTTTAAGTATCAATTGGATTGGGGAAAATAACATTACTCTTTTTCATTTTGTATTGAATTTAGTTGTCCTTGTAGGCTGAACCGCTGAGAATATGTACCATATTTGCATCTATTAGTCAATTCTTCTCAGACTGATTGTTGTGACAAATGGTTTTATATAGTAACTTTGCCTACTTAACTGTTATGAGTCTATTATTGCCTTCTTCCGTGATATTCTGCCTGCTTTTGCCACAAAAATGAACGACTGTCTCTTCTGTGGGATTATCTATGCAGTGTAAAAGTGTCTTTTATACTGACCTGTATGACTCCTATTGTGTGCCAATGTAAAGTGTTATTGTCTCGTTTTAATGGTTGCTAGCTCATTTAGTTGCATTCCAGAGATGAAATTGAGATATTTCCTACAATGAATTTTAATTTGGCTATTGTGTCCTGATTTGATATGAATTGCACAGGAATATGATGTTGAGGATTCTATGCTGCCCCTTCAGCCATCACTGAATTATACTGCACCTGAACTTGTTCGGAGCAAGACATCTTCAGCTGGAAGCTTTTCTGATATATTTAGTTTTGGATGCTTAGCCTACCATTTGATTACTCGCAAGCCTTTGTTTGATTGCCACAATAATGTTAAGATGGTACTCTTCGATTAGAATTTTAAGCTTTCTTCTTATCTCGGAGATGTCTGTAATCTTGATCTACAATTATTTTCTGAAACAAGAAAGAAGTTTGTAGTCATAGGTTTAATTCTATTTTCTGGTGCTGCCAGCATGTTCCCCCCTGCAATTAGGTTTCCAAATACATAATAGAGACATGTTAATAAACTAGGTTTTGATATTCATGTGGAAGGTCCTTTTTGTAACCTTACATTCTCTACTGTTCTATTCGTACTGGAAATTAATCATTATTAAACCTATGCATTACTAATCTAGTTCACTCTTTCATAATTATTCTGATTTTAATAGTTAGTGATCAATTCTTCGTGTTTTCTTTTTCGTTTTTGGTTATTTGTTTTTTTTTTCCCTGCAGTATATGAATACCTTGACTTATTTATCCAACGAAGCTTTCTTTTCTATCCCACGGGAATTAGCTCCTGACCTGCAAAAGATGCTTTCGGCAAATGAGTCTGTCAGGCCAACGGCAATGGAATTTACAGGTAAAATGTGAGCATTATGAACCCTTTTTTTCCTAGAAACTCTTGTATTTTAATAAGAGGAAGGATTACTACACAACTTGGATAGCATAAAAGAAAAGCATTAACAAATAATTTGGGAAAAGAAGGTACAATCACAGAGTAAGAAGTTACCTGCCATCAGCTGATTTTCCCCTGTTTTGTCAAGTTTGCTGATCTCTCTCCAACGTCTCTACTACATAATTCTGCAATTCCGGAAAATACAGTGGGAGGGTATATCTTTCCATAATTCTGGTTTAAAATATTATGGTAATATGAGCTGCCTTACCTTCTTAGTTAATGAAACAATGCTCATCCAATTTGATGTTTTATTTCAATTCATGAAAGGATATCATTAGATTATTACCACTTGAAGACATTGGAGAGCTATGTGTGTCACAGGCTTCGTCATTCCATGATATTGCTTTCTATGTTTTATGGTGATTATGACAAAAAGTCTAAATGTTTTATGCATTATTATACATAGGTTGGACCTAATTTATTTATGTTATGAATAGTGTAGCAGCAATTCTCAAGTGGCTGCATTGAATAAGTTGCTTGAAGTACGTAGACAGTTTGCTTTAGTTATTAGTTATCTGTATGCTTTATCAATATCTTTTGTGTCTTACTCATATTTATATTTGTACATTATTTCTTTTTAATTTTAGTTTGCTCTCTGCAGGTTCCCCATTTTTCCGGGATGACACTAGGTTGCGTGCTCTACGCTTCCTCGACCATATAATTGTATGCATTTACATTTGAGCCTGACTGACACATGCCTACAGGATAAGTCTGTTAGGTCTTTGTGTTTGAGGAATTAAAGAAAGATTTTGATGGAAAGGTTTACAAATTTCATCTTCTTGCAGGAAAGAGACAACATGCAGAAATCTGAGTTCTTAAAAGCGTTGTCAGATATGTGGAAAGATTTTGACTCTCGTGTGCTGCGGTATAAGGTTGGAATCTTCTTTTAGGTCAAGTTTTCTTAGTTTGTTTTAAGTATAAGCATATCCTTCTGGCTTTAAAAATGAATACTTGAAGGAAATTTGAGATTAGAATTTATGGGAAATTGATAAGCTTGTGATTTCAAGAATATTTTTATTTTTTAGTTCTTTTGTCCTATTTGTCTCTGTTGTTGATAACCCGACTTGGTTACCATAATAAAATATCTGGTTATTCATTACAAAAGTAAATATGATATGTTATAAATTGTATTGTGTTAGTTTTCTCATGTATATGTTAGTATATGTACTTTTTGGTATATTATAAATTGTATTAGTGCTTTTACTGATTCTGGTCTTGCCTGAGCTTAATGGATAGTTCTCTTTTGCCAATATTAGAAGGCATGGATACTTGGGCTGAACAAGGTTTTCATACAGGTATTACCGCCACTTTGTGCAGAACTCCGGAATTTGGTGATGCAGTCATTGATTCTGCCTATGGTTCTCACGATAGCTGAGTCTCAGGTGCTAGTCCTTATATTATTCTGATACTATGTAATAAAATTTCAATCATTGTCAATTAACTTAATTCTATATCTTTGCTTACCTATTAATTAGATCTTTGGATTGGTTGTTGAACAGAGGCTTCCTCTTTTTTTTTTCTTTTTTTTTCTTTTTTGACATTTTCTACTAAAGCAACTTGTCTCTAATAGCACCTGTATTTGATTTGATGATGATGGCACTATGGCAGATGGTGTGATTATCTCTTATTGGCTTTGTTTAATTACTTTACAATTTGTGGTAGTGCTCACTGCAAGTCTGTGTATGTGGAAGTCATTTTTTTTGGATTCCTGATCCTCTAGGGTTGTAGCCTTTCTATGTACGTCTCTCTAAATTTTCATATTTGGAAAAAGAAAAAAGAACATAAAGTTTTATCTGTCTCTCTTTGGCGAGGTTATACTCTTTGAAAGATTAGGATTAAAAACGTTGATTTAACCAACCTCTTTTCCTCCCTATACCAGTTATGCTAAAACCCATGTATAGGTAATCTATAATATTATTTAAGGGGTTAGTGAGGACTTTCCCATGGAATAGTTTTTGGAAAGTGGGACTCCCATCGAAAGCTTAGTTTCTTTTTTGAATTTTGAGAATGAAGAAATTTGAGTGGTAGAAGACTAGAAGTTATACAAGTTTATTTGGTATTATATGTGTAAATTGGATGTGGAAACTGTCGATCACTTAATACTTCTGTGTCTGGTGGTTAGAGTTATGGATTATTATTATGGATTCAGTGGGTTTTGTTTCAAAGTGTGATAGAATTGTTGGGCAGCTGGAAAGATTTGTTTTAAAGGACTAGGAATGACATGATGTAGATTGTGGAGGTTGTATGAAGAACAAGTAAGCAAGTGAATGAGCTGTCCTCTTAAGGCCATAAAAAAAAAAAAAGCCCTGATGAGGAGACTACACAAAAGCTGCCCAAAACAGCTCACAAGAGTTGAATCAAAAACCAAAAACACCCTAAAAAGAAAGTAATATCTCACAGCTCCTTCCCAACTAAGGTGTATGAAAAACAAGGAAGTATCCTGAAATTCATTTGTGGTAGAGCCGTAGAGGACCAAAAGGAAGCTAGAATACGATACCATAAACTGTAAATAATGTCTTCTGTTATTATGGAAATTATGGAAGGAGGGGTAGTTGTATTGCTTTTGAATGTGTTGGGGATCTTCAATGATTTGAATGAAGAACCTTCTGGATCTTGTTCTATTGGTCCCCTAATTCCACTACTTTTGACTTGTTCTTTTCCAAAGTTTATTGACCCTTTGCACTTTAGAAATTAGTGCTGTTTTTTTGTTTTTTTTTTTTCCATTTTGTTTTTGCTTCTGCCCTTTCACGTGTACTTGGTCTGCACCATCTTTTTTGCACTTTTAATTGTGATTAAGATAAAGTCATCCGTTATATTTTGATGAGTGGCATCCTCTACTTTGTGCAAATTCTGAGTTTGCTATAGTAGTTGTTTCGATGAAAGTGATGCAGCTTGGTGTGCATATTCTAACCGTTGCTATTGGATTGTTGGGTAACTAGTATTTGATAGTTAATGCTAATATATCATTTCTAGTCTACAACTTACAGTTTTTAGCTTCTCTATGTTCAAGTTTGACTTTAGCCTTGCAGTTTTATCTTTAAGGGACAGTTATGTTGAAGTTTTTTTAGAGATGTTATATGGGCGATATGAGCAAGATGTAAATGAGAGGACTGGTCATCGTGTGTTTGTTTGGTTATTATTTTATTTTGTTAATGTTTCGTCTGCCGTTACGATGCATTAATGTATTAGTTTAAACAATGAATTGATGTTTGATAATTTTTTGTAGGATAAAAATGATTTTGAGCTAATGACCCTTCCTGCTCTTTTCCCTGTCCTAAGTACTGCTTCTGGCGATACACTGTTGCTACTTGTGAAGCATGCAGAGCTTATTATCAATAAGGTAATGGAAAGTACGATGCTGATTCATATATGTTGTAGATTGGAGGATGAAGTTGCTTCAGCACTCAATGTTTTCATTTTCTGTTGCTATTACACAATGATTGAAAAAATAGGAGCATAAACTATAAAGTAGCTCAACTACAAATACTCTAAAATGAAAAAAAGTTGCTAAGTGCACGAGTTTGGATGCTAGTAGGGAGATATATAGCTAGATAATTAGGTGTTTGAGTGGATTCAAATGGAACTGTCATGATGATGTGGGGAATCCAAGAAATGTAATGAATCATAGGACTCATACAGATGAGTTTAGAGGTTTCTGGTTCTTCAGATTCTTGGGTTTCACATGCTTTGAAGGTTCTTCACTTTTTATTCTTTTTCTTAGAAAAACAAGAAGAAACAAAAAGCTTGATTTTCTTTTGTTTTGCTTTCTGTCTACAGTTGATTCAATGGTAAAATCATCATGACATTTGTTTCTAGGGCCTATATGCTTCAGAATAATTTCCAATAAAAAATTATGGTCCAAAGTAATTGAATTCTCTTAGAATATGACCAATCAATTATAATTCAGTCTGAATAGATTTTGCTAAAGGTACAAGCTTATTTCATTTTTTTTTTCATCTGTTCTCATTTTGTTATTTTTCCAAATTATCACTGGTGACTTCTATTAGATTGTTTAATATAAGGCTTGGTTACTGTAATGTTTCGAGCCATAACAAATATAAGTGCTTGATTACTCAGAAATGCATCATTTATTCTTATTCATTCTACAAAATTTACAACACGTCTTATATCTAGTTTTCTGTTACATTGCTGGAATAGTAGTATCTATCAGTTCTTGGTGGTGACGACATGGAGTAATTAGGTTTCTGATCCATTCAACTAAAAAGTAATTAAAATGTTGAATTACTAGGAAACTTCTTTGTTAATGCAACGAGGAGCTAAATAGTAAAATCATTTCTGATGTTTCATTAAAGTCAGTCTCACCCAGGTGTCTCTCTTGTCTTCCGTACAGTAGCTGTCTAAATGCCGCTTGATGGAATTTCCAGTCTGAGTTTTTGTTTTATCTGGGATTACAATTCTTTCATCCATTGATTGTTTCTTATCTTATTATTTTTATGAACATGTTTACTCCATGATCATATAATCTGTTATGTGGTTATTGTAGACTAGTCCAGAACACCATGATCATATAATCTCTTATGTGGTTATTGTAGACTAGTCAGGAGCACTTAGTATCGCATGTCCTGCCCATGCTCGTTCGAGCTTATGATGACAATGATCCTCGCATACAAGAAGAAGTTCTGAAAAAATCCTTGACCCTTGCTAAGCAACTTGACGTTCAGGTGTGCAGCACTTATTTCCTTCCTCTCAAGTAGATACTAAACTCTGGAATTTTACAGAATATATGCAAATATTTAACTTATGTATAGATTTGCATGGATATTATGCTCTTCTCTGTTTAATGGTCAAGGATGGATATTTTGCATAACATTGGTAATCTTTGATTAGAATATCTAGAAACTTGCTGACATTTTGGTGTTGTACTTGTACAGCAACAATATGCTGAAAAGTCCATCTAGCATTTTGATTCTCGACTTATCTACTAGAATCTCTAATTTCATCTCCTAAAACAAAAATTAACACTGCCCAAGCCTTGGTCTTCTGCCCAAGCCTTGGTCTTCTGCCCAAGCCTTGGTCTTCTGCCCAAAGTTCCTTGACTTTTTGCTTAAAGGATTCCTTCATGTATTTTGGGTGTGTTACATTTGTATTTCCACGATCAACTTAGCACTAGGTTTTATTACTTATTATCCACAGACCCACAGTGACGCTTTTAATGTTGAAACATCAGAACTATATATTAAAAAATATACCCTTGCATTTAGCAACTGTATGCGTTGTAGAAAAATGAGACATAATTCGGAGCCATCACCAATATTTTCTTCTTGATGGCAACCTTAAGAGGAAAGTGCTAACATTTGTTTATATTTGTTCTTTTCAGCTGGTGAAACAAACAATTTTGCCTCGTGTTCATGGTTTAGCTCTTAAAACAACAGTTGCTGCGGTATGTCCATTATTTTCGTTTTGTCAGTTTTTTGTTTAAACGTCCAACAAAATGGAATGACACAGAAGATTAGCATGGCCCTATTCAAAAAAGACCACAAATCGTGAAAGTTTTAGATTTTGCTATTATGGTGCCTTTATGTTAGATATTTTTAGATATGCTTTTCCCCATGTATGTGATAGGTTTACCATTTTGAAAAATCCTATAGAAGCTGATTGTTGAGAGTTTCCAGATATTACTCCCATAAGGAAGTCAAAAGTAGTGCTTGTTTGTCATTGTAATCAAAGGAAAGCAGTGGGGCGAGTCTCACTCTCTTCCCAAGTTTGCTACCGCCTGCGTTTGTTTAGTATGTTGGTCAAATCCTGTATTATATATATTTTTAAATGGGTTACATAGAAACTGTAACTAATTCACAATTGCCAAATAAAAATTTCTTGATGTGCTTTAACCTGTAACTAATTCACTTAGAAGCATATGGTGAATAGCCATGATGAATTGACAACACAACACAATGTTGTGTCTTGTGATTAACTTCTTTAGAGTGAATGAAATGTCAATGAATTATAAATTATTTTGCATAAAGGGGAAAGGAGAAACAAAGTTCTGTTCACCAAATTCTTCGCCAGGTTTCCAGGATATTGGCCCTGTTTGGGAAAGCTTTTGAGTTGCTTGGAAGCTCTTTTGAGACCCAAAAGCAACTTTTGCGGCTGTTTGGGTAAAATAGGAGAAGAGCTTTTTGACCTTGGAAGCTCATTTACAAGAAGCACCAGCATAGGTGCTTCTCTTGGAAGGGCTTCTGCCAAATGAACAGTTAAATGAAACTTTTAGATTGCCAATTTTACCGTTATTGGTATAAATAACAAACTAATAATTCCAATTGTATCTAGTAACCAATTCCAATTGAAAGGGCTCCTCACCATCTATCTGTCGTCCAATCTCATCTCTCACTCATTCAACAAAATTAAACCCAGAAACCAAACATCTATCTCTGAAACTCCATCATCCATAGACCCTCGCCGCCACAAAACCCTACAAATCCAGCTTCCCTCGCCGCGATCGAGAAAGAAGAGCGATCGATTTGCATTGCAGCGATAAGATTAATTCTGAGCTGGGTCTGAATCATGGCGGCGGGTTGATTCGCTACTGGGTTTGAATCACGGCGGCGAGGGAGATCGATTCGAAGGTGATGTGAATTGCGGCGGCGGCGGTTCGATTCCCAGCTTTTCTTTGTTTCGGAGTCGGTGTGAATCGTGACGGCGGATCGATTCTGATGGGTTTTTGTTTTGATTTCGTTTGTTCTTGATGATTTTGGGTTTTGTTTTGATTTCGTTTGTTCTTGATGATTTTGGGTTTTGTTTGTGGCTAGATTGTGAAGAGAGAGAGAGAGAGAGAGAGAAATCTGTGAGAAATCTGGTTTAAGATCGAGGCTGGGTTCGACGGCGAAGTTGGGTTTGGGCGGAACTGGGTTCTGTGACGGCTGTGTGGTGGATTTGGTGGTGATTGTTTGGAGGTGGTGGCTCAGTTTTAGTTCTAGGTTGTGTGGATTTGGTGTAAGGTTCTGGAAATGGATTTGGTTGAATCTGGGTTTGATCGAATATATTGAATGTAATTTTTTTTAAATTTTTTTATTAATTTGATGGTTATGTTTTACAAATTTAATTGTTTTATTGTATAAAAAATTTGAAACGGTAATAAAAAATGTTATGGAGATCTTTTGAGGGCTAGTTAAGGGCAAAATTGTTGATTAGAGAATTAAATTCCTAGAGCTGGTAATATGATTCAAAAGAATGTTATATTATCCCATATGAAATAAACTTTTATTTGAAAAAATGTAAATATATTATTTATTCCAATTAAGGTAAAAATGTTATAATATTATAGTTAGAAGTGATTTTAATTAATTACAACCAAACAGGCTCAAAAGCTTTTCTTCAAGGGTAAAATGGTCATGTCATAATTAGAAGAGATTTTAAAATGTTACAACCAAACAGTCTTAAAAGCTCTTCCTGATACAAAAGCTCTTCTGAAATATACCATCCAAACTGAAAAGCTCAGGCTTTTACTTCTCTGACAACAGTCAAAAGTAAAAGTTATCCCAAACGGGCTCATTATTTGGTAGAAGTTATGCTATCAAGTACATGTCTCAGCAGCATGAGCTCAATTAGTCTGGTGGGTTTGTTAGCCATGCAAATCCCTTAGAATGAATAATAATGGACAGTGCTCTGTTTTTATGACTTTCTATGATTTGTGTATCTAGAAATACAATATTTCAATCTAAAGCATTGAATTTGCTTCTGTTGGCAGGTGAGAGTCAATTCATTGCTGTGCCTAGGAGATCTGGTTCAGACACTTGATAAACCTGCTGTTATGGATGTTTTGCAAACAATTCAACGTTGTACAGCTGTTGACTGTTCTGCTCCTACTCTCATGTGCACCCTTGGGGTTGCATACTCAATTCTCAAGAAAGTAAGCAATAATACACCTGTACTCCATTGCTTTAGCTTTCCAACGGATGTGAAACTATAGCTCATTGTCCTGCTTGATTTATCTTGCTCAGTATGGAGTTGACTTTGTTGCCGAACATGTCCTTCCATTACTCATACCTCTACTCACTGCACAACAATTGAATGTTCAACAGTTTGCCAAATATATGCTCTTTGTCAAGGATATCCTCAGGTATTACTGCCATACATCACACCATTGAACCCCCAGACCTCGACTTTCTCTCCTGTCGTCTTCTGTGCTTCCTAATGAAATCTCTTATTACTTTCAGCCATTATTGATCATTCTGTTTCATACTTTCATTACAGGAAAATCGAAGAAAAACGTGGAGTTACTGTTACTGATTCAGGAATTCCAGAGGCTAAACCAACTTCTATACCCAATGGATCACAGTCACAAGCCTGGATTAAAGCAAGTAACTCTGTTGCATCTACGACAAGGAGAAGCGCTTCATGGGATGAGGATTGGGGTCCTATTACAAAGGGACCTGTCAATTCTCATCAGCCTTCTACGAATGACATCTCGTCTACTAAAACTATTTCCAATAATCAGCCTATTCAATTAAGTTCTGTGCAATCACAATCCATCATGTCTTCTGTATCTAGTCAGCAAACAGCCGTATCATGCCCTGCTGTTGATATAGAATGGCCTCCTCGAGCATCAGCATCTTCAGGTGTTACCTCTCAACCAGGTGATGGTGAGAAGCAAGTGAATGCTGGAGTGTCTTCCTCTTCAAGTTTTGATGATTTAGATCCATTTGCGGATTGGCCTCCACGTCCTACTAGCACTTCAAGTGGTTTAGGAACTTCAAACAATGGCAATATAGGACCTCTGTCAAACAATTACAGTTCCAGTTTGGTCACCAATACGCCGAACAATATGAACTTTCCGACCAATGGCAATAACAATTGGGCAACGAGCTATCAAAGTCCAGTTTCAACTTCAAATGCCAGCAGTTTGAATAGCGGGAGCCTTAATAACCTGAACTCGATGGGGTTCAAGAAACAGAATCAGGGGTATTCGGGTTCAGGTGCTTACAATAATGATAAGAAATCAACGGATCTTGGATCTATATTTGGTTCTGGCATGACCGAGCAAACAGCACCAAAACTTGCTCCACCTCCATTAACTGCTGTAGGTAGAGGAAGAGGGAGGGGGAGAGTGGCCATGTCAACATCTCGACCTAATCATGCGAAACCATCATCAGAACAGCCACCTCTTTTGGATTTGCTATAACTAGTTGGTTTTACGTATTTTGTATTCTCAAGATGATTATATGGAGAAGAAATTTTGGATACGCCCTTGTAGAGCAGCCATCCCACGCTGTACAGAGAAGGCGGGATCTTCTTAAATGTGTTTGAAGTATTAAGTTCATCAATCATTTGGAAGTTCAACCGCAATGGCACCACGGATGGCATGGTTTGTTTATAATTGTTGAGTTTGTAGTTTATTCTTGTTGATGCTGAACTTGTTTTGCTTCTATAATTCTGTATCATTCTGTTTAGTGTTACTTGTTCAGTTTCTTAACAGTTGAGCTTTTTTTCTCAATTTTTTTTCCTGGATAATGTATTCTTCGAAACAGCTCTGGCGACTGGATTTGGAAAATAACAAGTGAAGATGAAAAGTTTGAGGTTTTTGGTTGAAACATTGAACTGATCAAGTTCAATTAGGAACAATTTTATATTTGATATATATGTAGATTTGTATTCTTGGATAATACCATTTGCTTCGGCCCCGTCCTGCAACTGTTTTTCAGTATGTTTTCGTTTTTGTTTTTCAAAAATGATTTTGATTTCGCGTTCGTTAATCGTTTTTCATTTAATTTTCAAAAAACAGAAAACAAAATGAAAAACAAAACCAATGTTAACAGTGAAATATTTGAAAAACACAAAATACTTGTTTTTGTTTTTGTTTTTGTTTTATATATATATTTGACAGTTTTTACTGTTTTTTTTCTTCTTTTCGTCTTTTCTAGACCGTTTTCGTCATCTCTTTCTTCATCTCATATTCTCTTCGTCATCTCTTTCTTCATCTCATATTCTCTTCGTCATCTCTTCTTCATATCTTCTTCCTTTCGTCATCTCATCTTCTTCATCTTCTCCGATCTTCTTCTCTTCATCTTCGCCTTCTTCTTCTCTTCATCTTCTTTTCTTCTTAGTGTCGCCGATCTGCTCCTCCAAGGGCAGATCGGTTCCTATATATATATATATATATATATATATATATATATATATATATATATATATATATATTTTCCTTTTTTTCTTTTGAAAGGTTTTTTTTTTTGTTTTTGTTTCAGAGCACAAAAAGTTTATTAACAAATATATATATATATATATATATATATATATATATATATAGAGGAGGGTCAGACTATAACAATTTAAAATTGTGATTTAAAAGTTTGATTTCAACATCTTAACCGCTCTTAATTCAATGGTTGGCATTTGAATGCATTTATAACTCTTGAATTGAAAGCACATGGGTGGTTGAGATGTTAAAGTCAAACTTTTAAGTCACAATTTTAAGTTGTTCTAGCATGATCAATAAATATATATATTAACATAAAAATCTTGGATTTTGAAATTATTTTAAATTTAAAATCACAATAATTCATTAAAGAGATTTTATCTGGTTATTATGAGTTATTGGATAATTATTTATAATGAATTATTGACCTATATTTTATTCAAATTAAAAAATTACAATATAAAAAATAATAGAAAAATTATACAATTTTTCTATTATTTTTTGGTAAATCTACCAGACGCGTTTTTTCCGTTTTCATTTTCAGAATACAGCTTTCAGTATATGCTACCAGACGCGTTTTTAGATTTCGAAACTGAAATAAAAAATACTGTTTTCATTTTTATTTTTATTTTTAAAAAACAGTCAACGAAAAACACTTACAGGACGAAGCCTTCTTTTTATTGGTGAATAAAGTTGTAGATAGACTGTGATATCGACATTTAATTGTGCTTGTATAAGTGGATTTTAAGGTATTTTGTTGGCAACAATAATTGATACAATCATCCAGACATGTCTGGATACAGATTATCGCGACAGTCTCAATGGGATGACCAAAAGTTGTCTCAAATTCTCAATCCAAACAAGTATCAAGACATTGTTTGAAACTTTGGATAGCAACATTCAAGTTGAAAATTGACTCATGTTCCATTAACCGTAATGTATGGTATGTTTTAAGTTTGGATTGAGATTCTCAACCATGCCGAGCTTTGTGTTGGTTTTATTATAATAAAAGCGTATGATCTGGTCCGGTCTATGGTTCAAGCTTATCGAACCCAGACCGAATCATAAACCAAATACTTCTAATATGTTTTTATTCCGGTTTTGATCACATTCAAAACTCTTCAATAAAACTAAAAAAAACATTAAAGTAAAAGGTTCTGAATTATTATTTCATGTGTTTTATTAATCCACCAACTTTAGTGTAAGGTCGAAAGAACTGTAAGATGAAATTGAAATTTTTCCATTTACTTTATCGAGTTATCATTTGTTTTGCATTGAATAATGGTAAAAAAAATTATATATATATAATTAAACTATGGCAGCGTTATAAATACAAAACAAGTAATTTGATAAAACAACTGATCTTCATTGTAAATATGTTTACAAGCTATTTTATTTTATTTTGATTTTTCTTGCTATTTTAATTTGAAATGTATTTATCTAAAAAAAATTGAATTATATTTTTGTTTGAAAAGATAAAAAAACAAAATCTATGTAACTGTTCATTAATTTTTAATTTTTTTTTGTGATATATCAAAACCGTTAGATCGAATCAGACCGAACTGAACCAATATAATTTGCTTTGGTTTGGTCAAGTCTGAAAAAGTAATTGGTCAAAATTGGTCCGGTTTTTCAAAAGATCGCAATTTTTGGTTTGGTCCAATCCTAGTTGAAACCAGACCAAATCCTACCATGCCTAGTTCTAAATGAAAGTGAATATATATATAAATAACGGTTATTGATTCTATATGAAAGACTTATTACTGGATCAATTTCAACTTCGCCAGATTTTTTTTATATTAAACAAGTATATTTAACAATACAAGGCTTGTACGGCTTTTACATAGCCCATATAAATGTTTTTTAATACAAGAAATGGATAAATAAACGTCATCAAACTACTCACGTGCATTGTTAACATCACCACTTATGTTACCTAATTATGGATGTCAATAGATCGGATTGGGGATGGATACCTCAATATCTATCCCCGTATCCGTTTGAGACAGGGGCGGACCCATCTTAAGGCTAGATGGGGCTCGTGCCCTATCTCAAATTTTTTTTAAAAAGTATTATTTTGCTTTGAATTATATATATATATACTAGATAACGAGATAACAAAATGTCTTTGGTAAAACTGGCATTCTATCTCTTTTTTGTATTGATGAACTTGGTTCAAGTCTCACAAATTACCTTTTTCAGGGAAAATGAATATCTTATTTTACAAATTTAATTTTATCATGTAATTTTAATTAATTTTTACGTCTTTTTTATTTTTCCATCTTTTCCAATTTATTTCTCAAATTTTCATCTTATTCTGAAACAAAACAATTATTTTATCTTTTCCATTATTGTCAACTTCTTATCTATTTTCAATTTGTGGTAATTTAATTCAATTTATTTTATGTTAAATTTTCTATTATTATTTTGAACTTTTATCATTTCTAATAGTTTTAGTTTCTAATTAATAAACCCTAAAATCTAAATTTTAATTTATTATATTAAAATAGTTCATCTATTATTATGATTCATTTTATTTTATCCTTAGTATTTTACTTTATTTTATAGTTTTAATTTATTTCGAATCAATAAATCAATAATTTACCAATAATTAGAAGAATTTAAAAAAATCAAAAACATGTCTATTAATATTTATTAACAAATTATTTTTGTATAAATTTAAAGTGAATTCATTAAAAATATAAAACAAAATTTCTTAAATTAAAATTAGGTCGTAATTTATTATTTTTAGAAGAATAAATATTGCAATTTTATTGTTTATGTTGTTTTTTCTTATTATATTTAATTTTTAATATCGTATTTCTTGTTTTTACTTTTTTTTTAAAAATTATTTAGTTTATCTTAAGTATGTGTTTTATTTGTTTTATTTTATATAAACTTCAGTATATCATCAATTTTTCTTTATGTAAAAAAAAACTCATTTTTTGTTAAAGAAAAACTCATTTTAATATGATCTTGATTTTTAATATTTTTTATAATATAATTGTTATTTTGTTCAAGTGCCACACCTGGTTAAAATTTCTGGATCCGCCATTGGTTTGAGATATATATCTTCATCCCTGTATCCATCCCCATTTCTAAGTGGGCGGGATAGATTCGGATAATTCCCTAATTAAGATAGATATATCCATCAACGCTCTGTTTATATCCGTATTCGATGAAAACCTTTAAATTTTTATAGTTTACAAAAGAAAATATAACTAACAAATGTAACAGTACATTTTATCTTATTTAAAGATAAACAAATACATCCAATAAAGTTCAAATATAAAAATTAATAATAACTTATATAATTAGAATTAATATCTACATAATAAATTTGTATATTTTAAAATATAGAAATCTATAATAGATCCGGATGGAGATGGATATCCGTAGACGATATCCATCTCTATCCCTGAAAATAAAATGGATATAGGATGACATCCATCCCCGTTCCGTCCTCGAAACAATAATATTAATCTCCATTTTAAATGGAGCGGATTCTTATGGATATCTGTATTCGTTGATAATTTTTCCATCCATATACCTAATATCAAAATAATATAGACAAAAATCTCTCCATACTAGGATTCATGTAATTGAATGATGAAACGATGTTTATATCTTAAAATCAGAAATTCCATGCTACAAAATCAACCAATTGTTATTGATCGATCACCATAATCCAATTGACAACATATATAAACCGACTTATCTTCCCTTTTCATTTATATTATTTTCCAGGAAAGCTGTAGTTTGCTTTTGGTTCTCTACTTAACTTTATTTGTTTCCAATTTTAGTAAATTACTTCAGTTGCTTCTGGTTTATATATACATCTAACCTCCATTAATTTCCATGAATTTATTCTCCAATAATCAAGTTCTTAATATCCTTATCAAAACGAGACTTCCAAGTTCCCAGAGACGGTCGTGAGCCGGGGCTCCAGGGGCGCAGGCCCAGGGTCCATCACTTTGAGGGCTTTAGATACATGAAATGAGTATATATGATGATTTAAAAAACGGCCTACAATAAGATCAAACACATAGGATAAAACCCCAATATTAATAAAAATATAAAACCCATCATTGATCTTTCCAACGGACAAAACAAAAATATATCTCGTGAAATAATTTTTCCACCACACAAAAGAACATCACTTTTATACTATGACAAAACAACAACTAGTTTTATATTTTATTAATTTTTTTTAATCATTACTTTTCCTCTTTTTACTATTTAATCTTCTCTACTTTCTCATATCAAACATCTTTCTCGGACAATCTCACTTTTTTCGTTTTGTTTTTCTAAATCTCTATTCTCTCTTCTTTACTTTCGCTGGATCTCTCATCTTTCAATCTCTCAGATCTCACACAGTCACACTCTAACTCTAAGTCTCTGTTTTTCGTTTCAAATCCCTGTTTATTTTATGATATACAGACATATAGTATTAAGTATTATAGTATATACTAGTGACAGATTCTGAGATTCAATCCCGGTGACAGAATGTAATTTTCACATTTTTCTTTGTCTATTTTTATTTTCAAATCCGAGTGACAGGTTCATTTTTTATTTATTAGTTGTTTGTTAATTGTTGTTTTATATTGTATTTTCCTGGAAAAAAAAAATCAATTTTACGGGATAGACAATTAGGCATAGCAGAACTGCCACTCTGCCAGACCGGTGGATTTGCTGAATCCAAGTTGTTTGAATACTTGACGGGTTTTATTGTTCTGTTTCATTGTGATTGTTAATTTGTTAGTTTGTTTGTTATTTTAGACTTTTAGTTATTAGTGTTTTATTGACTATTGTTAATTTGATATTAGTTTGATATTAGTTTGTTATTTACTTATTTTAGTTATTAGTAACATGTTTCCTAAAAAACACCCATTTGTATATGAAAAGAGAAAAAAAAAGACAAAGATTAGAACAATTGACTCAGTCTCAGAAGAGAGCTTTTGAAAAATTCCTTACTAAAAATGTAGAGTCAGGTTGTTCACTTGAATCATAAAACCCTACTCCTCATTTGGCATGTCAACTCAATGATCATGATGTGAATGATATTAATGATGATAAAAATTTGGGCAATGAAATTGAAAATGATAAAAATCAACCCAATGATCATAATGTATTTGACATGAATGATAATGATAATTTGGGCAATGAAATAGAACAACCAACCTCTTATTTTGATATTTATGATCCTAAAATTTGGGAAAATCTTGATAATAAAATGATTGATATATTAGTGGAAAGGGGTCCTATTAGAGAACCAAATCTCATCTTTCATTTAGATGATAAAGCTAGACATTTTTCATATTCATATTATACTAGAAAATTAACGAATGGAGAGATTCAAGATAGGAAATGGTTAGTGTATTCAAAGCATGTAGACAAAGTTTATTGTTTTTGTTGTAAAATATTTAAGTCAATGTATATGAAGGGTCTTTTAGCACATGAAGGACTTAATGATTGGAAGCATGTTAGTGAGAGGCTTAGAGAACATGAGAACAGTATCGAGCATATCACTGATATGAGCACTTGGATTGATTTACAAATAAGATTGAAAAAAAATAAAACAATTGATAAAAATGTACAATAGCAAATTACAAAAGAGAAAAATCGTTGGAAAGATGTTCTTATAAGAATCATTGTTGTTGTAAAATATCTTGCCAAGCATAATTTGACTTTTCGTGGAACCAATGAAAGCATTTACGAAGATAATAATGGTAACTTTTTGGGTTTAATTGAAATGTTAGCGGAGTTTGATCCAGTGATGCAAAAGCATATTCGGCGCATTAATCATAGTGAGATTCATTATCACTATCTTGGTCATAAAATACAAAATGAGTTGATTTCTAGATTAGCCTCTAACATCAAAAGTGCAATCATCAATAAAATCAAAAAGACAAAATATTTTTCAGTGATACTTGATTGTACTCCTGATATAAGTCACTAAGAACAAATGACTTTGATAATTCGATATGTAGATATGTCCACTAGTACCATAAAAGTAGAAGAGTACTTTCTATAGTTTTTAAAAGTGAATCATACATCTGTGATGAGGCTTTTTAATGAATTACAAGTTGTACTAAACTCTCTTGGTCTTGATATTAATGATGTGAGGGGACAAGTTTATGATAATGGATCCAACATGAAAGGGAAACATCAAGGTGTGCAAAAAAGAATACTTGAAATAAATCCTAGAGCGTTGTACATGCCATATGCTTCTCACAGTCTTAATCTGATTGTATGTGACACGGCTAACTCTTGTGTTAAAGCGGTATCTTTTTTCTGAGTTGTTCAACGGATTTATTCATTGTTTTCTAGTTCTACAAAAAAGTGGAAAATTTGTCAAGATTATATCGATGGCTTAACTCTCAAAACATTGTCCACAACACGTTGGGAAAGTCGTATTAATAGTGTTAAAGCCGTAAAATATCAAGCTCCCAAAATAAAAAAGGCTTTGTTAGTATTATTTGAAAATAGCGATGATGCCAAAACAAAAAGTGAAGCTTTCAAGTTTAGCAAATAAACTTGAAAATTTTGAGTTTTTAGTAGGTATGATATATTGTTTAATATTAATATTGTTAGCAAAATGTTGCAATCTAAAGATATGTGTATTGATGTTGCTATAGAACATTTGAAAGGGGTCATTTAAAATTGATGTTGCTATAGAACATTTGAAAGGGGTCATTTCTTTTTTTGAAAATTATAGAGAAAATGGGTTTACATTTGCTGTGATTTCTGCCAAAAGTATTGCATTTGATATGGAAATTGAACCAATTTTTGTTAAAAAACGTCAAATTCGTAGAAAGAAACAGTTTGATAAGAATGCACATGATGATACAACGCAATCTGGTGAAGAATCTTTTAGAGTGAATTATTTTCTTGTTGTAGTTGATATTGCTATTGCTTTCTTAAAGAGTAGATTTGAACAATTGCAAATATTTGAAAGTATTTTTGGGTTCTTATATGATTCAAAGAAGTTACTTTCGTTGGATGATAGTAAATTGAAAGAATGTTGTGTAAATCTTGAAAATACTCTAAAACATGATAAATTTTTGGATGTTGATTCAAATGATTTATTTTCTGAATTGAGAGTGTTACAAGTTGTTTTACCAAAAGAAAAAAAGACTGTAATTGAAATACTAGAGTTTTAAAAGCTTCGGATTGTTATCCGAACGTATCAATTGCTTATAGAATATTGTTGACTATACCTGTAACTGTGGCATCCGCAAAAAGAAGTTTTTCTAAATTATAAATGTTGAAATCTTATTTGTGGTCAACTATGTCACAAGAAAGGTTAAATGAGTTGGCAATCTTGTGTATTGAAAAGGAAATGTTGGAAAATTTTGAATTTGAAAATGTTATTACTGAATTTGCTTCTCAACATGCTAGAAAAAGACATTTTCGATGATTTTTTGATACTCTTAAACTTTTTGTAATTTTATTATATCTTTAATGAAATTATCATTTTCGGGTTAAATATTTGAACACATGTTATATATAATGTATATATATAGTATATGAATATACATATGGGGCCTATTTTTACGTTTCGCCTCAGGCTTCAAGAACCTCAGAACCAGCTCTGCAAGTTCCATGCATGTCTTCGTTAAGCAATTCACAACCAAAATTTTCCTTGGAAAATTAACCTTGTCGATAAGGTTGATAAGAGTTGCAAAAATTAAGGGCTTGAAAAAAAAGCACTTGTGTATAAAACTCGGATTGACACTGTGGTATACCCTTTATATCTACATTATGAGGTTGTGGGTTCGAGGCGTGTTCCCTTCTTCAAACCCCGAATTATTATAATATTTCAATAATAAAAAAAAACTCAATTTATTAAATTGTTGCTATAGTCTAACAAAATCAGCAGCTAAAAGTGTCTGAAATTTTAAGAACTCGTACACAAATTGTTTTTTTTTTTTCGAAGTTTCAGCCGGGTGATGCCTAATGGTTTGATCATCGTATATCATCAATCTCATGTTACTTGTCAGTTCTCAGTTCTCACATTTTCAGTTTCCTGTCAAACAAGGCACCTGCTCTCAAGAAAGAAAAAAAAAGCTGTATTCCATATTCTATCTAATAGTTTTTGAAACGAAATCTCATGTACTTGGTAATTCACGAAATCTCATATATATATATATATATATATATATATATATATGTAAGATTTTTCTAAAAATGTGAGCAACATATGATATTATATTTTGAGTTTACGAAAAACCAAATTGATTGGAATGTTTAAGTAAGTGAGAGTTGACCGGATAAAACCCGTTTAATTGTGATAAATATTTGTTGGGCTTGGTGCACCTTGGCTACATTAAATATATGTAGGATATGGTATGGGCTATTGTATATGTGTGGGTCTAAGTATTCTTTTTGGGACTAGCCATCCTATTAGGATTGAGAATCCTTTATGGGTTAGGATTCTAGGAAGTTATACTATTTATAGGGGGTCCATACTCTCACTCATAGTGTGTATTACAGAACTGTCTCCCCATTAGGCAATCTGAGAAAGGTGAGAAGAGCTTCTTACTGTTTTATTTTCAGGTTATTGTGCTTGCGCTATTATGGATTCGGGATTAAGAATCGCTATAACTTGGATGGTTTCCGCTGCGCCTCCAGGTACGCATCTATTCATACTTATGCATACAATACGAGATCTAGTTATCTTTTATATAATACTAACAGCGGTATCAGAACAAATCGTATTGTTGTATAGGTTGAATGGTTTTGATTGCGTATCTGTATTTTGCTTTTATACACACCAGATTAATTGTCTTAAATTATTGATGCCATGACTGTATTTGAATGGATTAGTTGCCATGAACTAATATACACACAGCTGCACCTGATTCTATGAAAGCGATCACATGGATTAGTTGTTTTAAGTTTGTGACTCACATAATGCGTACTGGTATGTTGTCAGATAGCAAATTAAAATCCATGTTTATATTCATGTTGTTTATGACGTGTGTTCTGCTATGAATTTGGTGATGGTTGATTGAATTGGGATGTAAATCTATATTTTAGGTGCAAATTTTCACACCTTCTGGGTCAATCATAACAGATCCATACCATGAAGCGTGTCGAATGGTGACCAACACTCTGCACAGCAATGGGTTGTCTGCATTAAACCCGATATGGATACGGGTCGATGACCCTGACCCACACCCAGGCAAGCATCCATCGCGTGCCGATAGTCTGGTACTTGCCGTCGTCTTATCGGCGATGGCGTGGTCACAGTTCGGAGTCGCAGTTTCCGGTGATGGCATGGATCGCCGCCGAGCTAGAGATCCGTGCGAAACGGATCTGTCTTGGGTATTGTTTATCCGCGATTGTTCGCGGATCTGATGATTGGAACAGTGAAAGAGGCGGCTTTCCGCTGCTTTTCCAGTTGTTGTTGCCGCCGTTCTAGTGGCCGATGAGCAAGGACGAACGGCGGCACAATAAACCTAGGGTTTCTTGTTTTGATTTTGACATGGGCCACCTTTTGTGAATTTGACTAAGTTTTGGACTGTTTTGTTATTTGCGTAGGACCTTTTCGAATTAATATAATATTGAGGTATCTATGTGTAATTGATCACTTGTTGGGGTAGATTTATAATTTCAGAAAGTAATTGGGCCAATTTAATATTTTGACAAATATATGGACCACTTTGAAATTTACCAAAATCATGAGGCAATTTTAAAATTTTCCAAATTTTTATGAGAATAATTGCAGTTCATAAATAGTTATTATGATTTCGAATGATTATGTTTCACGTAGTGACTAATCATTGAGTTTTCATAATAATTATTAGTTTGTTTAAAATTAATAATTGATAGAATTTTCTCGTGAATCGAATGAATATGTCTTCACGTAGTGAACTAGTTATTAAGATTTTGAGAAATTCGCCTGTTATCAATTATTAATGATTTTGATTCAATAATTGATAAAATTTTCTCGTAAATCGGATGATTATGTTTCACGTAGTGACTAATCATTAAGATTTTGAGAAATTTGTCGGTTATATGAGGTTAAAATTAATAATTTGTTTTGAATTTTCTCGTGAATCGGATGATTATGTTTCATGTAGTGATGAATTATTAAGATTTTAAGAAATTCGTCTGTTAACAATTATTAATTTGGTAAGTTTTAATAATTGATAGAATATTCTCGTGAATTTGATGATTGTGATTCACGTAGTGACTAATCATTAAGATTTTGAGAAATTCGTTGGTTATCAATTATTAAATTTGAACTGTAATGATGGAATTATATGCATGTGATGGATAATGTTCTTCTCCGTAGGAGGTTCGTTATGTTGAGGTATTCATTTATACAATATGTTGTGAATGTTAGACACATGTGATGGATGATGTTCTTCTCCGTAGGAGGTTCATCATCTTGAGGTATTCATTTATATAATGTGATATAAATGTTAGAAATTTTGGAAGTTGCCTTTAATATATTTTCATTTAATTGAATGAAAGTGCCCAACACTTGATGATACTTACATATTCAATATGCTCACGAATAATATCTACTCAACATGAATTTAAGAAGGTTATATATTTCTCATTATTTTGCATAATTTTAAAAATAAAATTATGTGTGACGGTGTTGGATTGATTAAGAGAAGTATACAAATTTATGTTGGGTATGATATTGGATTTGCAGTTCTTGGTTTACAAATGCATAACCTATGAAATTATTATGAAATTGGATGGTTACGTTTCTACGTAGTAGACTAACCATTAAGATTTCATTATGATTTGTTTATTTCATTGAAGATATTAATTGATTATATTAGAAATTATTATAAAGTTGGATGATTATGTTTCCATGTAGTGGACTGACCATTAAGATTTTATAATCTTTTGATAAAATTATATAATCAATTGTGTTTGGAATATTTATGGAGTCGGATGACTATGTCTTCACATAGTGAACTAGTCGTTAAGATTCCACCATATTTGTTAGATTATAATGATTAAGGTTTTGAACTGCATTGAGGTAAAACTATACATGTGTTGATCATCTGTCTAAGAGAGTCATCATTTGTGGAAGTTTTATGAGCATTGAAGAATAAAAAGTGATGTTCATCTCCCAAAGAGGTTAATCACTTGTACGAAAGTTTTAACACGTGCGTTGTAGTCTTTTTCCTAAAGACAGATCATGATGTTGTGTTGGATTTCCATAAAGGTTAAATCATTATTTATAATGACTATGGAAATCTGTGTGAGCATGAATATACTGTGATTTAATTTATTTTATACACCTCTACGATTTCTAAATACATGCCATTAAGATATTGGTTGATGGACCTTTTTGATGGATTAGATGAGACACTCCAATCGGTTTTTACCTTAGCGAGGATTAAAGGATAAATAAAGTTTAGCGAACCCACTGTCGAAAGTTTGTTAAGATCTAGTGCCTTATAAATAAATGGAGATTAATCTATTCTATGAAGTTATGTCTTTTGTTTGTATTTTGATTAAGGTGATAGGGTACAAACACCATAGGAAGTAATCCGGATACTTTGACAATTTAACATAGCAAGTCAAGAAAATACTGAGGACATAAAATAATTTGTTATTGCAAGAAAAGGTACCCCTTGATTTATGTTTTGAATTATTTGATTGATTATCAATTACACACATAGTGAGTTGTTTCTTGTGATACATTTTATGTTATAGACCCTTCCAGTGAACTCAGTATTTAATAAGGACCAAGTAGTTTAGAGGTTTTATTAGAATTCATTTGAATTCATGGTAATATTTAGATTATCTTTAACCTCTAAATGTTTTATTGGATGATATTTCCGATTTTGGTCCTGTAATGCATAGTATTATTTTCATAATAGGACTGAGAATTTAAATTAATATCTTGAAGCTTATTCAAGATAATACATTCTTGCTTATGATTTTCACCTAGTGAGTTATATGGTGATTTTTGTAAATAATAATCTTTAAGGATCTTCGAACTCTTCTCGTATTCTAAATTCTACTTTTAGGTTTTAGAATTAGATTGATAATTGTTCTTTTTGTTTAGATATAATCAATATAATCACATGACCAAAGGTAGAATGGAGATAATTGATTCGTAGGACATTATTTTTATTATATTTTTAAATTCTCGGTTTTATATCTTTTGATTAATTGTATTAAAAGTGATCTCATAAAATATAAGGATGTGACTGCAAATGTTAGAAACTATTGGTAATAGTTCATAGAACTTGTTCTATTTTATTTATGAGAATAATTGTATCTATGCATTATACATTCTTAAGGGGAGAAAGTGATGTTAAGAATGTATAATTTCAAACACTTGCATTTAAGGTATAAATCTTGTGCTTGTGATATTTATATTGAATTAATGTCATGTTTGTTGAATTGCAATTTTGGGTGTCATTAGAGTTTGGTTTTTGACTTAGTTGTGAGACAGTTGCAAACTAATTGGTTGAACATGATTTTTCGAAGTAATAATATTTTCAGCTTAAATGTTGAAAATTATATGGTCAGATTTATGGCTTGAAGGTTTTACTTAAAAATTAGTATTAAGTTTGCATTTTAAGACTTCAATGACATAGTTAATAAAGTTTCCAGACAATTGTGTTTAGTTTAATAATGTTGTAGCATTTTAAGACTTTGTTAAAAATTTTATTTTGCCATTAGACATAACTGAGGGTCAGTGAGAGTAAATTTATTTTCTATGTGCTCTATGTTGTCACTTGTGTGACATTAAGAATTTTATCTCTAGTATTTCGAGATGAAAAAATTGAACAAGCCTTTTTGATAATGCTATTGAGAAAATATATTAATTGAGCACTCAAAGGATTAATATGATTACAAGTTTACTTGTTTGAGGTATCTATTGGTAAAAGTGATAAACTTACATAAGTTTTTAATTCCTCAAGTAAATTGGAGCGTTCTCATAAGAAAAGGTCATGTAAATATATGCAATTGATATTTTAATGAAAGCTTAATATATATGTATTGATTCTATGATTACATTAGTAGACTTTGCAGATTTCAAACCAATTTGCAATATATCATTGGCTAGTGATAAAAAAAAGAGGTTTCATCGTATTTGTAGAGGTTAATTGTTTCATGCTCACATGTATGTATAGATAAAGAAATATGTGGTTTTATATATTGCAACTCTAAAAAATTTTGATTGTGAAATCATATTTTGAGGTAAATTGTGATAATTCAGTTGCATTTATTTTCTCATAATATGATAAAAGATCTCGGAGGTTTAATCATATAGATATTATAGTGGTTAAGAAGATTTAAGAGTTGCGAGTTTCTAATAGCTACAAGTAAAATAATTCTTGACACACTAACCAAGATATTGACTCCGGAGGTTTTGTGGAGCATGTTATATCCTGCAATAGATGATTGATATTTTAATATATTTGGTTAGTGAGAGTTGTTTTTATTAGATTAACTGCATTTATGCTATGCATGTTTTTTTTATATTCTCGAGAATGTATTCTATATGCATGTTAAGTTGCATGTCTGCCATATTTGTTATTGTGTGCACATAGATGTTTGATTATGGTAGGAAATCTCAAGCTTTTAGTTTGAGAGGACAGTTCACTAATAAGGTATAAAGTTTCCACCGATTAGTGAACATTACTTAAGACAGAAGGATTTGCCCATCTTAAGAGAGGTTTAACTCATGGTCAAAGTGTTTGGCCAGTGAGTGTAAAATGCTTAAGACATTAAGTTTGCTCGTCTTTAAGCTGCTTTGCATGATGCAAAGTTGAACCTATATGGAAATAGGCATGATGATCACATTTGCATGTAATTTCCATACCACACATACATATCATTTTACCCAGTAGGTAGAGCTAAGAGTATTTTGATTACATATGGTCTTATGTCGATTAAAGATGTAATGATCTACGTAGTTGGATACTTAAGGTTCTATTGGACTAAGGGGAAGGAATGTGTTGCTCTCTTCGGATGGTGCAGCTTTGGGTTCGCCAACTGTGGGAGGTTGTGGGGGTGTTTTTCGGACTTGCAGATCTTTTGTTAAGGCCTATTTCGCAGTCCCCCTTGGTCAGGTTTTTACTTTTGAGGCTGAGCTCCTTGCAGCTTCTTTAGCCATCAATTATGCTTGGATTTAGGTTGGGATAGGATCTGGCTCGAGAGTGATTCTTCTTATGTTGTGCAGCTTCTTTCGATTAGGTCTGATCAGGTTACCTGGCGTGTTCGTCAAGCTTGGCAGCGCTGCATTCATCAGATCTCGCATATGGAGTTACAGGTTTCTCATATATTCAGGGAAGGTAATCAGGTGGCGGATGCTCTCTCTAAACACGCATCGGATCTTTCTTCTGGTTCCTGGTGGTCTTCTACTCCTTCGTTCTGTTCTTCTCTTGTTGGTAATGACTATATGGGTAGAGAATCGTTTAGGTTTTCCTAGCTTTGTTTTTCTTGTGTGGCTTGCGTGCCTTTGGTTATTTTAGGGCTGCGTCCTCTGGTTTGTGATGTATTGCTATTGCTTTTATTACTATTTTTCTTTATTAATATATTTCTGGATACTGCCTAAGGATTTTTCAGCATATGATCGCTTGTGATGCTTTTTCCCCTTAGGTCAGTCCAATTTCATTAAAAAAAAATTATAGGTCGGTAGAGATTGTTAGCACCACTCTTAATTATTACCAAATATGACCATCACAAAGATAAAAGTGCATATGCTATTATATGTGAAGTTATTAAAATACCCTTAAGTTAAAAAACCCTAAATAAAATAATTTAACAAAAACATAATTTAAAAAATATTAAAAATAAAAAACAATTCTGGATCTCCACCGTCCATCTAGGTGGAGATCTATTTAAAAGCAATAAAGAAATTAATTTGCCAAAAAGAATAAACTCGAGGGTAGTTTATAGACATGACGCCGGTTCCGGTTCCGGTTCCACGGTTCCGGTCCGGTTCCACCGGTTTAGAACCGTTTTTTTTATTTTTTTTAAACCCAAAATCCCCAAATATTCAATAAAACGGTTCAAACCCTACAGTCCTACACCTGAAATTCCTAATCAAATCCTACACCTTAAATACCCAAATGACCCAACCCTAAATTCCCAATCCCTAATCACATCAGTTCAAAGTTTCAAACACACACAATCACCACAAACCCAAAATCCGAAATCACACAAAATCGCACAAAGTCACAAACTCAAAATCACACAAACACGGTCTAGAACTCAAACACAAAGAATAAAAGAAGTCATGCTGCGACGAAGATCGAAGAGATCGAAGAGAGAGGGAGAGAGAAAGAAGAGATCGGACTATCTGAGATCGGAGTCGATGAAGAGGAGATCGGCGTCGGATAAAGATGGGATCGGCGGACCAGCGAGCAGCGAGAGGATCCGCGGACCAGCGAGCAGCGACGGGATCCGCGGCTATCGGCGACGAGAAGAAAGAAGAAAAGAAGAAAAGAGAGAAAGAGAGAGAGAGAGAGAGAGAGAGAGAGAGAGAGAGAGAGAGAGAGTGAGACTAAGAAAGTGAGAAAGAAAGAGTCTGTGAGAGAGAGAGAAAGTGGCGTGGGCGGTGGGTATTGGGTGGGTAATGGGTATTGGGTAGATAGAGACAAAAAAAAATTATATAACTTTTGAGGAACCGAACCGGACGGTTCCTCAAAGTTTGGAACCGGAACCTATTTTTCCGGTTCCGATTCCGGTTCTAATTTTTTTGGGACGGTTCCGGTTCGGTTCGCCGGTTCGAACCGAACCGGCGTCATGTCTAGTAGTTTAGTCTAATTGATACCAAAATAACAAAATTCGAAGATTTTTTTTATTTTTTTTTAATTTTTTATTTTAACGGCGAACCCCACACACACAAACGTAACGCTTTTGCTTTCTATACAAGTCTCTTCATTTTCTCTCAATTCACTCTCTCTTTGAAAGACAAAGCTCTGATTTTTTTAGTGCCGTTGAACTCCAAACAGATTGTAAGACAGGTAAGAAGCTACATTACTTGCTGATTACTTGATTTGGTTAACTTTATTTTTGTGCTTTGTTGTCGATTTTGATGTGTTGATGTTAACATATAGTGTCTGTATGTAATTTTTGTGTTATGATTGGATGATATGTACGTGTTTTTTGTGAAGAAATGGGTTGCTGGTGATTTTTATTGCATTTTTGTGAAAAAGTTTTTATTTTTTGTGCATTTATCTCTTTTGTAAGATTCTATTGTGTTGTAAAGCTTTTCAGCAGGAAAAATTAGATGTTCATTTGGTTAGCTTCTTGTGTTTTATTATTGATTTTTATTTATTAATGCTAATATATATGTGTATTTGTATGTGATTTTTGTTTGTTAATGTTTGGGTAATGTGTACTTGTTTTTAAGTGAAGAAACTCTCCCATTTAAGGGGTTGCTGGATGACATGCCCAAAATCTGATTTTAATGCATTTCTCGCTTTTGTGAGCTCCTAACGGAGTTTTTGTTGATCATTAAATGTCTGAGAAGGGTAAGAAGCAACCGTGTTGTACAGCTTTTTACCAAGAAAAAGTGAAAACAAAAGGTTGATTTGGTTTGAACATTTTTTTTGTGTTTTCTTGTCGATTTTATTGTATTAAGCTTAGTATGTGTATTTTTTAATGTAATTTTGTCTTAAGATTTGGGTAATGTGTATTTTTTGAAGAGAAGAAACTATCTCATTTGAGGAACTGTTCATGATATGATCAAATAATTATGTATGTTTGATATGGATGAGTAGATATCTTTGTAATCTTGAATGGTTTGGCTTGTTATTGGTTTTAAAGGTGTCTGGTTCTTTGAATTCTTGTTGTCAAAATCTTATTTTATGATTTTAGCTTCACTTACCAAGTCTTGAAAAGTCAAAAAGGGTAACTATGAAAGTGTCAAGTGTGTCTAGTAGAAAGAGAGCTATGCGGGAAACAAATCCTTAATTTGGTGTGTTCAAAATTTTGATTTTACAGGTTGCTGATTTGGTTGTTATGGAACAACCAAACTCGTATCCGAAGTCAAAAAAGAGGGCATTGGAGGAAGATGATACAGTTGGTAATGTAGAGAGGGACTACAGGTTTAAAATCCTGTTACCAAATGGGATTTGTGTAGGATTAGTTATGCGGAGTCCGAAGCCCCGTATGCTGTTTGAAGACTTTCTTAGGCTGGTGAAAGATGAATATGACCTGACTTTGAGAAAATCCAAATCAATGAAGCCGACTAGGCCTATACAGTGGAATAGTGGAAGAACATATGTTGAAGATGCCAATGATAATAAGATGAGAAATATAATGGACTTCGAGAAGTTCAAGCCGTACAAGTGCCATATGTTACGCCTATATGTGAGTATTTTTTGTCTGATTAGTGTATCCTATGTTTGGTCATGCAGGTTTGCTTGTTCAAAGATGTTTTCACTTTTTCTATTTTTTAATTTTTCATTAGGATGGATCTGGTGAGATTGCCAATACTTTTGAGGTTGGTGCTTCTTTTATTTCTTCTATATTTGTATTTTGATGTTGTATCTTTAATCTTATATGTCCTTAATGAAGAGATTGTAATAAATTCTGTGATGGACATATTTGTTTCTCAGAACATGTGGGATTTGACACCGGATACTGATTTATTAATGGAGCTTCCAGAAGAATACACTTTTGAAACTGCTCTTGCTGACTTGATTGTAAGTTGCTGAATATGGCGGAGAAAATGGAAATCATTTTTGTATTTTTCAGTTCACTTATGTGCTTCAAACTGGGTTGCTCTTTACCAGGATAATTCCTTGCAAGCTGTATGGACTAATGGTAAAGATGAAAGGAGATTGGTTAGGTATGAAAAAAAGTATGATGACCATATTGTTAGAATGTTCATTATATTAACTATATTAACTATATTTATATATTTTGTTGATTGCCTGATTTTTACTTATTCACTGTTTTCTCTGTTTTGCCAATTACATGAATTCTTATTTTCAAATGTCTCATTGAAATGACTTATTGGACATGCAAACTGGATACACGTGGATTTGATGATTGGATATGCTTCAGTAGTTTTTTAATCTTTTACTTGTATTTTCTTATTTTGTTGTAATGGTAGTTAGCATTGACCTTGGTTGAATCATTGTTGAAAATTCTTAATCTGTATAAGTCTAATAAACCTTTTACATTCAGTGATTAAATTATAAGTTAAAGAAACTTATCTGGTTCTTCCTCCTTCATATTAGTAATACACTTACTGCTTTCGGTAAAGGTTTTGGTGCTCAAAGGGGTAAAGGTCTGTTTGAGTTTAGTTATAGCATCATTAGCTTTCTTACATCGTTAATTCTACCAATAGTTGGTTCATCAATTACCTTTCATTCCAATGCCTGGTATATGATGATTCTTTTAATATTTATGCAGTGTTGACATTGCTGAGGATAAGATTTCAATTTTTGATACTGGCCCAGGAATGGATGGCAGCGATGAAAACTCTATAGTGAAGTGGTATGGTATATTACTAGTTTTATAATATCCATTTAATGTTCAATACATAAGCTTTGACAATTTTCCAGTAAGTTGTTAAGGTTAATTTATTTGCATGTGATTTTTAAAAATTAATTGCTATGTAACGTGAGGTATAATTTTCCACTCCTGGCAATGCACATCTTTGATGCAGCCTTGATTTATCTAAGGTTTTACTTGATTATCAAAGTTCTTTTTTCTCCTCGGTCATTAGTTTTATTTTTATCCATTCTGTTTAGGGGAAAGATGGGTGCTTCACTCCACAGGAGTTATAAAGTAAAAGCAATAGGAGGCAAACCTCCTTACTTAACGGTAAAAGTGTAATTTTGCGATATCTTTGAAGTTTTCTTACACATATTGAGTAGTAGTTCTGTTCACTCTACATAATTCTGCAGTCTCTCTATCATACTCTCTACTATTGACCATTACGCTTCTTGTTTATGTTATTGTGCAGCCTTTTTTCGGCATGTTTGGATATGGAGGACCTATAGCTTCTATGCATCTAGGAGGGTGTGATCACTCTGGAACTTTTTCCCCTGTATTTCTTTTCCCGTGAATTAATGTTATGTCCCAAAAGGAAGTAAGTATCGATATGTAACCGATATTTTCCTTATTTTGGGGGTATCAATATCAAAAATATCCCCGATTATTTGAGGGTATAGGTGATATTTCCGATATTTGCACCGATTTTTCCATAAATTTATACCCCCAATATTTCACCTAAATCGATATTTACTTCCTTCAGACAATGAAATGACAAGTTGGGGTTTTTTTTTTTGGCTTTTTACAGTTTTACTTTCTTGCAATAGGTCTGCTTTAGTTTCTTCGAAGACAAAAGTGTCAAAGAAAGTTTACACATTACATCTTAAGAGAGAGGATTTACTTGGATGTTCTGATTCCGAACTAACCTGGAGGGTAATCACTTTCTCCGAGCAGATTATTGTCTTACTAAAACTCATTTGTTTCTTCTTTTGCATGCTTAATCATTTGTTTACATTATGGTTTTGTGTGTACGTGTTTATTTTTCTTGTTTAGACAAAGGGTGGTGTCAGAGCTCCTACAGAAGCTGAAATAGAAAAATCACCCCATGGAAGTTTTACGAAGGTTATTTTTGTTACATGTTTCATTTTCATTCTATATCTATTTTTTCTGTCTACTGCAGCATATATCTAACTTTTTCAGATTTAAATTCAGGATATGGAGATAAAGGTTAAAATCATGAGTACAACCTGCGTATTGCAAGTGTTTGGAAGCATTAAATATTACTAACATTTGATGTATGTTTCCATAAGAAAGTTTTTGATTCAAAACATATGAAACGGTTTTTACTGGTGTTAGTGGTTACCCTTGTGCATTTCTTACGTTTTCTTTTTCTTTATTTTTGATTGTTTGGGATCATTACTGTTAGTTCTAAGTCATATTTTTTAGAGTTGAGAGATCAATAATCAAGTGTAGCTAAATCAATGCTTTCATTTCCCTCTGCAGTTGGATATTTAGGGAAAAAGACTTACTATTGCGGATAAGAGATATTTAATATGCCTGAGTAGTGATAAACATCTTGCTGGTGAATCATCAAAACTTGCTGGTGAATCATCTAAACTTGGATGTTTAGGGGAAAAGACTGTCCTTGTTGTTTATCACTGGTTGGGCCCCTAGCTTTTAATGGATTAGCTGTGTGCTTTATCTTGTTTATGTCATAAAATGCTCTGGTAATTCACATGTAATGTTTTGCATCATTTTTCATCTTAACCTAAAACATGTCCCTGTACTTTGTTGTTGTTATTATTATTTTATTGTCTTATTTTATTTTGTTACTGGTTACTACATAATTCTGTTTACCACTTTACAGGTTCAGATGTCAAAGCCTAAACTAAAAGGGCTGGACCAATTTCAACTTATGTGCAAGCTGAAGGACATCTATTTTCCTTATATTCAGGTGTGTTTGCATCAAATAACAAGATTCACTTTTATTATGTTGCGAATTTATTTTTCTATGTAAGTCTAACATGTCTAAATCTTGTGTACAGCATTATACTAGAGTTGACTGTTAGAAATTTTATAGAGGAATGCTATGCTTGAAGTCTTGCATGCATGGAAATAAGGTTATTTATGTGTCGTCCTTATTAAAAAAATAGGGAAACCTGAATATATTGTATGTATATTTTACGAGAATTTAAGACAAATGCTATGTTTGCCTAAAGTTATTGTTTTACCTCTTTCTGTTTTCTTCTTTGGGTGTTTTCTAGGTTTATGTCTAATTTTCTTTCCCACATATGAACTCATTGCAGCATTTTTTTTTTCTCTTAAAAATGATTTTCATAATGATTTGCTCACTTTACAAAATGAATCTAATTGTAGGGATTCTCAATATGTGAATCTTTTAGATTTAGGAATTATTATGTTTGATGTTTTATCTTGTTGATGTGCAGTGTGATGAAGTTTCCAAAACAGGGAAGACTACCAGACCAATTGAGTTCCAGGTTTAATGTTATTTTTATGCAACATGCAAATTTTGTGTTCTTAATTTTTTGAGTGGTTGATGTCAACCCCTTATAGTGCCTAGTAACATCTATAAATCAGATTTTGGTAGTTTTGATAAGGAGTTTTGTGTATTGCAGGTTAATGGTGTTGATTTAGCTGAAGTTGAAGGTGGGGAGGTTGCAATAACCAATTTGCATTCTTGCAATGGTCCTGAGTTTGTTTTGCATCTTCAGTTTTTCTCTAAACAAGGCAGTGCTACAACCACAATTCCAGGCAGCAACCACAGTTTCTTCCTTTCGTTTTGATTATTAGTGGTATTTTTTTTTAAATGTCATATTTGATCATGTTCTTATTTTCTATAATTGAAATTTGTCAGGTTCAGGGCCTTCTCAAGAAGCAAATGCACGCCTTAAGTGTGTTTATTTTCCCATTAAGGAGGTATGAAGCTTATACAGAATATATTTTATGAGTTCAGGAAAATTCTGAAATTGTATAATGCAGGGGAGAGAGAGTATTGAGATGATTATGGAGAAGTTAAAGTCAGAAGGATGTGGAGTTACTGAAAACTATTATGAAAGTTTTAGTCGTGTCTCTATTCGTAGGCTTGGGCGTCTACTGCCAGATGCTCGCTGGGTAAGTTAAATACAAAAAACTTGACTAAGCTATAAATGGAAACTGCAGTTGGTTTAGCAACATCACTCTTGTAAAAATATTTTACCTTATATAAACACACATCAACATCTATTTAAAAGAATTTTGTTGAGTGACGCTTCATGTCCAAGGTTTTGATTCTAAAACGGAAAGAGAGATCTGATCTTTCTCTCTCTGTATTGTGTAAGTTTTTGAAGGATATAATTCCCCGTTACATTACAACAGAATAAATGAATAATATTTAAACTGTAATAAGGGTAGTTCAACTTATCAAGCTTTTTTGTTTGCTTTGCATTTATTAGTATATATAGATAATGCTTTGATTGCATATTTAAATGCCTCTATTTACACTTGTATCTGACATCCCATGGTAACTCCCACCACTAATATTTGATGTTTCTGCTGCATCCTAGGTATTGCTTCCTTTTATGGATTTCAGGCAGAAAAAAGGAGATAAAGCGTCTTTGTTGAAGAGATGTTCCATGAGAGTTAAATGCTTTATTGGTAGGGTGATTGCATTAATTATTAAACATTACAATTTTGCTTTTCAGTCTCAGGTTCTAATCATTTGTTTAATTGCAGACACTGATGCTGGTTTTAATCCAACGCATTCTAAGGTAAGTAGTGCTATGAGATTACCTGCTTATGCACGGGCACGTGTCCACTTTATCCATATTATGCTGCAACCTTTCTTTTCTACACTTATGTTGGATTGTTTGTTGTTAAGACCCGATTGACGAACTTTTATAAAACATTGCAAATTAGCTATAGGTTTAAATGCTTAATTCTTATTTTCTCTTTTAAATTGCAGTGCTAAGGAACTTAGTTTTAAGTGATTCTCTTTATTCTCAGTATATGCCTGCTATCTTCTTTATCTCCCATTAAGATCTTTAGAGATCGACACAAATGATTTAATTAATATAAAAATTTACTCAAAATCAGCTTGTGAAGGATTGGTGCGACTATATTGGGGTGATTTATTGTGCTTCTAATTGACACTGTTGCTTTTAACAGACTGATCTAACTCAAAAAAATCCATTTACCACAACTCTGAAGAAGTTTGGTGTTAAGCCTCTTAAGGAAGAAAAAGGTAATTTTTCTTTGTAAATTAAATATGGAAGTAGTTGTAATCGGTTATTTTTATTGCTAAGTTATTTTCTCAGTCAATTACTTTTTAAATCTGTAGAGATCAATGTTGAAATTTATAGAGCTGGAAAACTATTAACTCCCGTGCAATTGGAGAAGGATTATCAAGACTGGCTTCTGCAGATGCATGATCTCTATGATGAAGAAATTAATTGTGGAGAAGATCAACATGTTCTTGTCATAAACCCTAAAAACAAAAAGACGCTTGGCATTACATCTGATGGTTAGCGTTGATCTTAAATAATCTCCCTTGTGCTGTTGTGCATGTAAAGTACATGAAGATGTTATCTATTAGTTTAAAATATTTTCCATATGCATGCCTTGTTTAATTTGGCATAGGTCCTTTTTTTTAAATAAATAAATAAAGTTCATTTATCTGTGTCTTATTTGTTTATCTAAATTCTCCTTCTATCTGATACTATTGAATCATATTGTCTTTTATTTGCAAATGTAGTTGTAAGGGTGCATCAAGTATTGAAGAGGAAGGGAACAACATGGAAACGTGGCCAAAAAATCAAAGTTCTTAAAGGAGCATGTGCCGGGGTTCACAAGAACAATATCTATGCTACATTAGAATATTTTCTAATTGAAGGATTCCAAGGGGATGCTGGTGGTAAGTGATATTTGAGAACTTTTAAACTCATTGAATTGACTATCACTTAAATCTTACAATTTGATTATTTAACAGACATACAACTTAGATGATTATGAAATAATTTTTTTTTATCAATTTTATGAACTTGACCTTTTCTTTGGTCCCTTTGAATAGGGGAAGCTCGGATTATATGCAGGTATGTTATAATCTACATTTGTGGCCATGAAAATTCTATATTTTATATATCAATCTGGTTCTTCTCTTTGTTTTCACATTATGATTATTATCTCTTCTTTTGAAGGCCACTAGGTCTCCCAGACGAGAATGGCTGTGTCCTTGCATTGAATGATGGGATTACCAGTTTAGATATTTGTAGCTCTCTCTCTACCTATTAGTGTCATTGATTCTGGAAAGGTTTAGATTTTTTCCCCCTTTACTGATGCATCCTTTCTGTTTCTATTTGTCATGCAACTGTTGCATGAAATTAAGTGATCACTGAATCTTTTGTCATTGGCATTAGTGTGTATGTATGGACAATATTGACTGGGATCGGCAAGTTGAGAAGCAACTTGAGAAGACTCCTTCAACAATTGACTTGTTGAATACAACACAATGTCAGGAATTGGGGATTGATGGGGTATGTATAAATCAAGCTGTTTTTATTTTGGTTTGTCAAGGAAGAGAACAATGCAAACATTTCAAATGTTGTATGTATATCATATGTTTGCACATATATAGGTTCTATTTCTTCTGGCCAGTTGGAGCAACATCATTTCAAGCCATCCCCAATCTCTTCTCTCAAGCATATTTAAGAACTACTTATTGGTTTCTGTTTCAGGCATTACCTGTCAATGCTAATGCTGAACAAGCTCCTCCCAGAAAAATAGTGGCAGTCATTCGGCCAGCCAGTTTTAATTCTTCAAGTCCTTCAACAAACTTGGATCAAAAGTACATCGTCAAGAATAATTCAGAGATGGTTATGGAAGTGAAAGTCAGTGCTACTAATAAACTTAAAGATGCTCGAAACATTTACACATCACGTGTAACACCTTCATCTTGCAAAGGGTTTCAAGGCCTATATATATTTAATCTAGGATGCAAGTTCCCTGAGTTTTTTCAGACAGCCGGTGCATATACTTTTCATTCTATCTTGTAAGTGATATGAAGGAATTATTTATCTCATTTTGTTTGTTTTATAATATAACGTGTTGTTTCTTGTGATTTCTGATCATATGACCTGATCTCATGGAATTTATCGTTTTAGACTGAATCAAGCTGTAAGAGTTGTGAGAGAAGGATCCTAGTCAAGGGATCTTCTAAGATCGGAAAGTGGAGGCTTTTGAGTAATAAACAGAGTTCAGAGTTCAATGTTAGGTAATGCAGCATTTTATAGATTATGCCGCTGAAGTTGTTGGGCAAGAAAACACTACGGAACTCTTTTTTCTTTCTTTTTGTTGGATAAGATAATTCTATCAATCTGATACTTGAAATATTTTCAGCTCTTTAATTCCTAATCCTAGAGTAGAAAGTAAAGAAAGTAAATATTATTCTCATTAATTCATACATAGCTTATAGTACAATAGATCTTATTTTTAACATGGATTCGACAGATCAATTCTGTATAGGGATAGTGACTAGGAAAGCGTCTTGTGCATGGATTACATGTATAGGTTTTAAATTTTTGGCACGTATGTAAACTGGTACAGCAATAATAGCTTCCTCTCCAGGTTGTGTGAAGCAGTCCATGCGCTTAGCCTAAAATAATAAAGAGAAGTCATTTTATGATTCAATGTGTTTGCATTCATCCCTGCAAATCAGACAAGGTGGCAGAATTGTGGGGGATAACAGCATCAAGTATAATTTACTATAAACTCTAAGCTCCTTATGAAACCTGTTAATACATAAATGTTAAGTTATTCTAATTTTTCTCTATAATTGCTTTTAAATAGGGTATTACTTTCTATGTGGAAATGGGAGGTTCAATTTCAGTCATATTCAATTCTTATATATAGTTAAAAAAAAAAAAGTTCAATCATCTTATGTTTTATCATCTTATAAACTTAAACAACCTTCTTTTCTCTCCTTTCCTAATCATATGCCCAATTTGCACAGAATTGGTTCGTGCTTTCCACCTTTATCTATTTCATGTCACGACATCTATGATAACCGAATTCTGTTTGCATCTCTCTCGGAAGTGATGGTCAAGCTTAAGACAAGCAAGAGTGTATCTATATATGTACACAAGTTCAAGACACACCTTTCAGCTGATAAGTTGACTCTTAATATCAAGGTATAATTTACATATGTACTTCTTTATTCGCGCCCTTTAATGGCCTGCACCTTATTTATGTAAACAAATCTATAATATGCGTTTAGCGATTGTAAATTTGTTGTTTGAGTTGTAACTTAATAGGATATCGTGATTGAAAGCAATGAGTTGGACACGATCCGGCCACAGTATAAAGCCTCTTTGGAGATATCTTCACTACATGAATTGGTGTCGGTGTCTATTCCATGTCAAGGTATTTGGCCATCTGAACAGACTTGCATGAGCATAGATATTGAAACTTATTCTTTCATTGTTTTTACTAATGTCATGATGTCGTTAAACTCTTTCTTTCTTTATTTTTATGAATATTTATGAATCAGTTACTCCCGGACCTTTAAAGCATGTCACTGCCCGGCCACCAATATTGGAAAATATTTTGCTTCGTGGCTCTGTGATTAAGGAACTCAAATTAGAGGTATCTTTGGAGTTACTATCACTTTCCTGGATAGTTTTGTTTTGGCATGTTTTCAGTTCTTATATTTTTTGTTTCTGATTCATTTAATTTATAAAACAAACTCAAATGAATTAGAAACAATAGTATTCCCAATAACATAAGTTGAACCTTTAACATTAGCATGCAATTGATTTATGGACATCTTTGCTGATTTGATAATCCTA
Organism: Dipteronia sinensis; assembly: GCA_033220585.1. Classification (NCBI taxonomy): domain Eukaryota; kingdom Viridiplantae; phylum Streptophyta; class Magnoliopsida; order Sapindales; family Sapindaceae; genus Dipteronia; species Dipteronia sinensis. The sequence continues at coordinate 45,670,401 of CM065636.1, read as the reverse complement.
GGCGTATGAACTGTATCATTTTCTTTAATATTGCATATACTATTTCACAGTGCAATCTGTCTTGACCAATGGTATATGGTGCCAATTTTTATATTAGGCATGTGGTAAATCATTTTGGAACTTGTTTAGATCTTTTTAGGCTTACAAATTATATAACTTGTTTAATCATTGATACCTTTTGAAAGAAATGAGAATTTTACAGATAATTGGGAACTTGTATGGCTGAAAGAGAGTGATTTAATCACTAGCTAATCTGTTCATCAATTTATTTCTCTCAGATGTTTGATGCATATAGCAATCATGTTGAAGAAGGATTGGAGGTTGAATTGAATGTGGATGGTTTTTGTTGTGAAGACCCGTTTGGCTTAAAGCGTAAGGTAGAAATTTTGTATATATTTAGCACACTTTTTTCTGCCCATTATGAAGAATGAGAATAATATTCTCTACTTTATTTCTTAATGCTCAAGAAATACAATAAACAAATATATATAGGAAAAGAATGACATAAGCTGTCAATCAATCCCCTTGATACTAGGAAACATAAAACATGAAATAACAATCCTAACAAACTAGGGAACAATAGAATCAAAATATTCCTAAACTAAATATCCCTAAATAATGAATTAACAAAAATAAAAGATCCTAAGAATTCCACACTCCCCCTCAAGCTAGGGCATAGATGTCAATCATTCCCAGCTTGCTGATCAAAGTATCAAAACTAGTTCTTGGTAGAGCTTTAGTGAGAATGTCTGCTGTCTGAAGACACGAAGGTGTGTAGATCATCTTGATTACACCTTCTTCAATCTTTTCTTTGATGAAATGGTGATCGATTTCCACATGCTTGGTTCTGTCATGATAGACTGGGTTCTTTGCAATACTGATTGCTGCCTGGTTATCACAAAACATCTTCATTGACTCATTAATTGGAATTTTTAACTCTCCTAGCAACCTTTTCAGCCACATTCCTTCACATATACTTAGAGCCATTGCCCATTCAGCTTCGGCTCTACTTCTTGCAACCAAGGACTGTTTCTTACTTCCCCATGTAACAATGTTTCCCCACACATGTGCAGTAACCAGAGGTGTATCTTCGGTCTGTTATAGATCCAGCCCAATCAGCATCTGAAATTTTTTTAATGTTCTTGATGTTTCCCTGTCGGAAAAACAAACCCTTACCGGGCGTCATTTTTAGATACCTGAGAATCCGATACACAACATCAAGATATTCTTCAGTTAGATTGTTCATGAATTGACTTACCACACTCACTGAAAAACCAATATTTGGTCTTGTATGGGAAAGATAAAAGAGTTTCCCTACAAGTCTTTGATATCTCCCTTTGTCAACCGAAGGACTTTCTTCTTTCATTCCCACTTTATAGGTTGAATCCATGTGAGTGTGTGCTGGTTTGCATTCCAGCATTCCTGTCTCTTTTAAAAGGTCAAAAGTGTACTTATGTTGAGAAACTGAGATACCCTTCTTTGACCGAGCAACTTCCATGCCTAGGAAATATTTGAGAGCTCCTAGGTCCTTAATTTCAAACTCTTTAGAGAGAATAGCCTTTAACTTATTTATCTCTTCCTCATATCCCCTGTTAGGATAATATCATCAACATACACAATGAGGATAGCAATTTTCCCTCCAAGTGAGTGCTTGATGATAGAGTATGATCTGACTGCCCTTGAGTGTACCCTTGCCTCTTGACTGCTTTAGTGAACCTATCAAACCATGCTCTTGGGGACTGCTTGAGGCCATACAATGACTTTCGCAGTTTACAAACTTTATTGACATTGTTGGTTGGTTCAAGTCCTGGGAGAATCTCCATGTAAACCTCATCTTCCAAGTCACCATTTAGGAAGGCGTTTTTGACATCTAATTGGTGAACCAGTCTAAGTTTGCTGCCAATGACAAGAGAACCCGAACTGTATTTAGTTTGGCCACCGGAGCAAATGTCTCTTGGTAGTCAATCCCATATGTATGAGTAAACCCTTTAGCAACCAGCCGCGCTTTGTATTGTTCTACACTTCCATCAGCCTTGTATTTAACATTGAAAATCCATTTACACACCACAGGTTGTTTCCCTTCTGGTAAATCTGAGAGTTCCCAAGTACCATTCTTCTCAAGAGCATGGATTTCCTCTCCAATAGCTATCCTCCATTCGAGTATTTTAGGGCTTTATGAATGCTATTTGGAATTTGTTGAGACCGTTAGAAAATCTAAAAGAATTGTGGAACAGCGGTCCAGACCGCAGTTTGATGGTAGCAGTTTGAGTGACGAGAGGCATAGTTTGGGTTCTTGAATTATAAGGAAATTGATACTGTTTTGGAAAAGGGTTTTAGACTATTTCTTTTATTTTTATTTTAGTTATATTGCTTTATTTATGTTTTAGACTATTTTCCTATTTTAGACTAATCCTGTCATAGTCAGGATAGAAGATTAATTCTAGTATAAATAGAACTATTATTTTAGGGTTGTTATCTTTTGAATGCTTTATGAATAAAATTGACCCAGCTAGGGTTCATCGTGTTTCTTTTGAATTCGGCTTTTCTCAGTTAATTGCTTAGAATAGCTTGGGCTAGGGTTAGGTAAATTCTGTTATCTGATTCTAGAAAATCGATCGCTCAATCCTTTGAATGGTTTGTTTCAAATCTATCTAACTTTGGGTACAAGTTAGCGCTTGTTGTTGGATCCTAATCAAGGTCCTCAACAGAATCTCTATATTGGAAACATTAGTAACAAAAGCACGGTAACCAGGAGATAATCTGAACAAATCAGAAGTTTTAGTTTATTCTTCTCCATATGGAGGCAATATATAGGAAAAAAACAGAGTGAGAATCAAGTAATTGATCTCCTACAATCTCTACAATTAATCTAACAATCTCCTATAATCAGCAATTAACAGATTGTCAACTATACAAAAATATCCTACATTAATAACGAATATATTCTACATTAATAATGAAATATTCTAACACTCCCCCTCAAGTTGGTGCGTCGATGTCACTCATGCCCAACTTGCTAATTGAGTCATGAAAACTCCTTCCATTAATTGCCTTTGTAAGGATATCTGCAAGCTGGTACTTACTTGGAACAAAAGGAAGCTCGATTATCTTTTCTTCTAATTTCTCTTTGATGAAGAATCGATCAATCTCCACATGCTTAGTACGATCATGCTCTACTGGATTGTTAGCAATCTGTATTGAAGCCTTATTATCACAATATAGTCTCATGCAGCCTCTTTGATGAAATCCCAAATCACTCAATAAATTCTTCAGCCATAGTAACTCAGAGATCCCTTGTGCAATTCCTCGGAACTCTGCTGAGGAACAGCCTCAGCACTGGATCGTGACACAACTGTCTGTTTCTTACTTCTCCAAGTAACAAGGTTACCTCCTACGAAGGTGAAATAACCGGGCATAGATCTTCGGTCTCTCACATTTCCAGCCCAGTCAGCATCCGTATATCCCTCAATGTCTAAGTGTTCCTTCCGAGAGAACATTAACCCTTTACCAGGAGCTCCTTTCAGATACCTTAGAATTCGAAGAACTGCATTCATGTGACTCTCAGTAAGAGCATGCATAAACTGGCTCACTACACTTACTGCATAAGCAATATCAGGACGAGTATGTGAAAGGTAGATGAGTTTACCTACAAGTCTCTGATATCTTTCTTTGTTCATCGGGGTTTGATCAGGGTGATCCGGACCCTCACATAACTTGTGATTCTGATCCATATGGGTATCTACTGGTTTGCTAGCTAGCATTCCAGTTTCTGTAAGTAGATCTAGAACGTATTTTCTTTGACTAAGGAAAATTCCATGTTTTGATCGGGCTACCTCAATTCCCAGAAAATACCTCAGTAATCCCAAATCTTTCATTTCAAACTCCGTGGCCAAGTAACCTTAAAGATTAGTCATCTCTAGGTCATCATTTCCTGTAACAATCATATCGTCAACATAGACGATTAGTATAGTGATCTTATCACCCTTTCTTTTAAAGAATAAGGTGTGATCCGAGTTGCTTTGATGGTATCCAAATCTCCTCATGGATGCACTGAATCGTCCAAACCAGGCTCTAGGTGATTGTTTTAGACCAGAAAAGGGCTTTTTTCAGCTTAAATACTTTGTCATTTTGAGACTCGGAACTGGGAGGAAGTTCCATATACACTTCTTCACTGAGTTCCCCATGTAGGAAAGCATTCTTCACATCGAACTGTTTCAATGGCCAATCCAAGTTCGCTTCTAGTGATAAAGAACCCTAACGGTGTTTAGCTTTGCAACCGGAGCAAAAGTCTCCTGGTAGTCAACCCCGTATGTCTGAGTATATCCCTTGGCAACAAGCCTAGCATTGTACCTTTCAACCGAGCCATCTGCTTTGTGCTTGATGGTATAAATCCACTGACACCCAACAACCTTCTTTCCTTTAGGTAGATCTCCCATGTGCAGTTTTTCTGCAACGCCTTCATCTCTTCTTTCATGGCTTGTACCCATTTCTGGTCAGTCAAGTCATCCTGCAATTTACTAGGAATAGATACAGAGGATAATTGATGTGCAAATGCTTTGAAGGAATCAGAAAGCCTGTGAGTTGAGGTGTAATCAGTAATAGAATAAAGATCTTTACTACTTACTGAAGGTTGCTCAGAAGGGAAGCCAAACAGTACAGGTGGTCTATGTTCTCGACTGGGATACCATCTAGTAGATAGACTGGGGTCAGGATCTGTGTGATTTTCACTAGGTAAGTCATTAGATAAAGATGAGGGTTCAGAAATTACCTCAGGAGCATTTTCAACCTCAGGGTCTAATTGATGAACCGGTAGTAAAGAAGAGGAAGGTTGTACTACAGGCTCCCCTTGTTTTCCTTTCCCTTAATTTTTCCTTTCATATACTCTCAAGATTGGTTCTGTCTTTTCTGTGAGACTATGACTCTCATGAGATAGGTCAGAAGATTCCTCAGAAGGACCTCTCAAACTAATGGGTATACCATTGTCAGTTGTGGGAGACTTCTCTTCATAGCCGGGATTCCCCCCTTGAAGAGAAGTCTCCGAGGCAAAGTAAGCCTCATCCTCCTAGAATGTAACATCTTGTGACACAAAAACTTTACCGGTTGGAGGATGATAACATTTGTACCCTTTTTGTGAGCTAGAATATCCGAGGAAAACACATTTAAGGGCTCGTGGGTCCAATTTACCTCGATGAGGAGTATGGATATGGACATATACCACACATCCAAAAACCCGAGGAAGAATATGCAATGTAGAGGAAATATCACAGTAATGAGAAAATGATTGTAGTGGAGTTTGAAAAGACAACACAGTAGATGGCATGCGGTTAATGAGATATGCAGCAGATAGTACTGCATCACCCCAAAAAGATTTAGGCATATGCATTTCAAGAAGTAAAGATCGTGCAGCTTCTAAGAGATGACGATTTTTACGCTCGGCAGTGCCATTTTGTTGTGGGGTATGTGCACAAGATGTTTGGTGGAGAATACCATTTTTCAAACAAAAAGTTTTTACACCATGATTCAGATATTCACCACCATTATCTGGTAAAATTTGAATTTTCTTATGAAACTAGGTTAAGATCATATGATAAAAATTTTGAAAAACGTCACATACATCACTTTTATTTTTTAAAAGAAAAATCCAAGTCATGCGTGTACAATCATCAATAAATGTAACAAACCAACGCATACCGGACACAGACACAACATTAGAAGGACCAAACATCAGAATGAACAAGAGCGAAAGGCATGGAACTTTTATTATTATTACTAGGAGGAAAAACAGTGCGGTGGTGTTTGGACAAAACACATGATTCACACTGTAGATTATTATGTCCAACAGTTTTAACAAAGAAGGAAACAAAAATTTTAAATATCCAAATGAACAATGACCTAAACGCCTATGCCACAGAAAGATATTACTCTCGTTGTCGGCTGTAACTTGTACCACTTTGTGAAGATGACTTGGGCTGGATGAGCTTGAGACACTATCTGCTGTAAAGTAGTACAACCCCCCTTTTTCTTCACCAGTTCCAATCGTCTCCTTGGTTGTGATGTCCTGAAACACACAATGAGAAGGCCAGAACGTAACAACTCAATTTAGAGACTTAGTAATTTTATTGATAGAGAGTAAATTACTAGATAAATTGTCACATGTAAAAACTGATGATAAATGTAAGGATGGAGTAAGAGATATGGATCCAACCCTATGAACCGGGGTGGGTGTACCATCATCGTATGACACCTTTTTTGTTTCGGTTGGACTACGATGACTAAAGTTTTGAGAATTACAGGTCAAGTGATCTGTTGCACCAGAATCAATTATCCACCTACTATTACCAGAAATCGTAGAAACACTGAAAACAGAATGAAAAATACCTGAGTTTTGGGAATCATATATATTACCCTGTGGAATGGAGGAGGATGCAAGAGCGGCAGTTCCGGTCTTTGAAGTCCCTTTCTTCCTCTTAGGATACCCATTCAATCTCTAGCAAGCATCTCGGGTATGATTTTTCTGTCCACAGTGAGTACATTTCCGATCCCCTGTATTCCCCTTATTGATTAATAAAACAGAACTATCACTTTCTTGTGGTGGGGCTAGCATAGTGACCCGACGTTGTGCTTCATGACAGACATAAGCAAAGGCCCCTTCAACACCAGGAAATGGATCCATGCGTAAAACATCGGCTCGCACTTTGTCAAATTCAGCATCTAGCCCTGCCAGGAACATGTAAACTCTCTGTTTTTCAATGCGATCATTAAGTTTGACCACATCTGTAGCATCAATCATATCATTTGGACATCGTTGATCCAGTTCTTTCCATATCGTGTTAAATTCCCCGTAGTATTCTGAAATAGGACGCCCAGATTGGCATATACTAAATGCTGGATGTTAAGCTCGTAGATAATGGATTGATCTGTACCATCGTAGTCGGTACGAGCAACTGCATCCCAAATGGCCTGAGCTATAGGCAATCGGATAAACATCCCTATAATCTTGGGAGTCATGGATCCAAGGAGCCATCCTTGCACAAGAGCATTATTTGCCAACCATAGTCTATAGACGGGACTGGTGGTCACAGGTTTAACACTTTCCCCGGTGAGAAATCCATATTCATCTTTCCCGGCTACGAAGATCTCAACGAACTTAGACCATAGGGGATAGTTTGTTCCGTCCAATTTAATCTCAATTTTGGAAGAGTTGTCATGAGAATAAATTGGAGGAATAGAAGGTAGTGATGGAAGCGATTCCACAGGACTCGGCATGTCAGATTTTTCTTCATTGGGATTTGTCATCGCAATGATAACAGTAACAACAGTTGTAGCAGCAACGGAATTGTAAATCCGGAGTCAGAACAGTGAAACTGACTATCGGAACAGTAAAACGGCAAAGTACTGTAGACGAGTACTGAAGCAGTAGAGAGAAAGTACTGTAGCGATGTACTGTAGATGAAGTATTGTAGCAGTAGAATATATATATATATATATATATATATTTTTGAAATAGTAACAGAGAAGAAACCTAAAAATTTGTTTTAGGCTCTGATACCATGAACAAATCAGAAGTTTTTGTTGTTTATTCTTCTCTATATGGAGGCAATATATAGGGAAAAAACAGAGTGAGAATCAAGTAATTGATCTCCTACAATCTCTACAATTAATCTAACAATCTCCTATAATCAGCAATTAACAGATTGTCAACTATACAAAAATATCCTACATAAATAACGAATATATTATACATTAAAAATGAAATATTCTAACATAATCTAGCATAGGAAACAAATCTAGAAATCGAATGTTGAGTACATGATCTAACTCCCTTTCTCAAAGCAATAGGTATGTCATAATCATTCCAAGAAGGAATAGGGTGTTGAGTATCAAGAACAGTGTTACCTGGGACTGGATCTATTTTTTTGTACTCGGGTCTGAACTCGGTTTGTACTCCAGGCTATGCTCAGGAAGATTGAGAAGTTCTACCTCTTGAATTTTCTGTCTCCTTGAATAAACACGTAACTCTTTGTTACTTGCAGTTAGCGTGAGGTTTTGAACAGTTTGAGGTTCAGTGGTTTGAGTAGGCTCAGGTTGAGTGTGAGTGAGATTTGGATCAGTTTGCGGTTCGGTTGTTTGAGTATGCTTCGGTTGAGTGTGAGTGGGATTTGATTCAGGCATGGTTATGGTAGAATTTTCATCTAGCCAAAGCTGATATTCTCGTGTATTTAAGTTCTCCCCCTGAATATGAGTTTTGGGGTAAAAAGGTTGGTGTTCAAAGATGGTTACATCCATTGAGTTGTAGAATTTCCTAGGGGTAGGAGAATAGCATTTGTAATCTTTTTGAGTAGGAGAGTAACCAAGGAAAATACACTTGATGGCTTTAGGGTCAAGTTTAGTTCTGTTCTGTTGATGGACATGATCAAAAACCGAGCATCCAAACACTTTTAAAGGCAAATTGGTAATGAGCCGAGTTTGAGGATAGACACCTAAGAGGGTTTGGCTGGGAGTTTTGAATTTAAGAACCCGAGATGGCATTCTATTGATAAGGTAGGCAGCTGTGAGAATTGCTTCCCCCCAAAAGTGTTTCGGTACATGAGTTGTAAACATGAGAGACCTAGCAACTTCTAGGAGATGTCTGTTTTTCCTTTCGGCAACTCCATTTTGTTGTGGAATGTCGACACTGTTAGAATATAATCAATTAGATTGTATAGTTGACTGATTGATTGCTTAATTACTGTAATTTATTGTTTGATTAATGAAGTTGACAATTAGCATGATTGTAGGAGATCATTGTATTGATTATAGGAGAATCATTTCCTTGGTTCTCTTTCATGTATTTCCCTATAAATTGCCTCTATATGAAGAAGAATAGATAACAAACTCTTAATTTGTTCATAGTATCAGAGCCTAAAACAAATTTTTAGGTTTCCTCTCTGTTACTGTTTCAAAAAATAAATAAAAAATTCTACCACTACAGTACGTCGCTAGAGTACTTTCTCTCTATCGCTACAGTACTCATCTACAGTACTTCATCTATAGTACTTTGCCATTTTACTGTTCCGACAGTCGGTTTCACTTTTCTGACTGCGGATTTACTGTTTTGAGTGCCGGATTTACTGTTTCACATTTAAAATTCCGGATTTACTGTTCTGAGTGCTGGATTTACTATTCCGCTACCGAACTCTCCGGGTATTTTCTATTCTTTTGCTTTCGCTGCTACTATGTCCGGCTCAGGTACATTTCATTCTGCTTTCGGTACTTTTACAATTTCTAGTAATAATATTTGGATGATTGATTGTGGTGCAACAAATCACATGACTTTTGATTCTTGAAAATTTAGTCATCATAGTTCAACCGAAACATGTAGTGTGTCAGATGTTGATGGTACACCCACCCCGGTTAATGGGGCAGGATCTCTATCATTAACTCCATCTTTACACATGTCATCTGTTTTACATGTGCCTACCTTATCTAATAACTTTCTATCAGCCAGATCACTAAATCTCTTAACTGCACTGTCACCTTCTGGCCTACTCATTATGTGTTTCAGGACATTCATACCAAGGAGATGATTGGAACTGGTAGGGAAAGAGGGGGGTGGTTGTACTACTTTACAACAGATAGTACTCCAGGCTCTTCACACTCATCTAGCCAACCTCATAAAGTAGTACAAGTTAACTCTGATAAGGAAAGTAATATCTATCTCTGGCATAGACGCTTAGGACATTGTTCATTTAGGTACCTTAAGTTTTTATTTTCATCCTCGTTTATTGGTCAAAATAATTTTTAATGTGAAACAAGTGTTTTGTCAAAACATCATTGCACTGTTTTTCCTTCTAGTAATAATAATAGGAGCTCTATGCCATTTTCTCTTGTCTATTATGATGTATGGGGTCCCTCTAATGTTGTCTGTATCTGGTATGCGTTAGTTTGTTATATTCATTGATGATTGTACACGTATGACTTGGATTTTCCTTTTAAAAAATAAAAGTGATGTATGTGATGTTTTTCAAAATTTTTATCACATGATCTACACATAATTTCATAAGAAAATTCAGGTTTTACGCTCTGATAATGGTGGTGAATATATCAATCATAATTTCAAAACCTTTTGTTTACGAAACGGTATTCACCACCAAACATTTTGTGCACATACTCTACAACAAAATGGCACAGCCGAGCGTAAAAATCGTCATCTCTTAGAGGTTGCACGATTTTTACTACTTGAAATGCATATGCCTAAATCTTTTTGGGGTGATGCTGTATTATCTGTTGCATATCTCATTAATCGCATGCCGTCCAGTGTTGTCTTTTCAAACTCCACTGCAATCCTTGTCTCATTTCTGTGATGTTAACTCTGCCTTACATATTCTTCCTCGAGTCTTTAGATGTGTAGTATATGTACATATCCATACTCATCGAGGAAAGTTAGACCCGCGTGCTCTTAAGTGTGTCTTTATAGGGTATTCTAGCTCACAAAAGGGGTACAAGTGTTACCATCCTCCGTCTCGTAGGGTGTTTATTTCACAGGATGTTACGTTTTGGGAAAATGAGGCATACTTTGCCTCGGAAACTCCTCTTCAGGGGGGGGGGGGGGGAACTCGAATCATGAAAAGAAGTCTTCTACGGTAGACAATGGTATGACTATTAGTTTGCCCATTAGTTTGTCTGAGTCTCCTATAGATAGTATTAGTTTGCCCATAAGTCTATCTCCTGAAGAAAAAAGTCAATCTCCTGAAGAAAAAAGTCAATCTCCTGAAGAAAAAAGTCAATCTCCTGCAGAAAAAAGAGAAATTCCTGAAAGGACAGAACCAACTTGGAAAGTGTATGAAAGGCGTAATAAAGGGAAAGAGAAGCAGGAGGAGTTAGTTCTCATACAGGTGGCATAACCCCTTACTTCCCCTTCTCCAACACTAGTTCATCAGTTAGACTCTGAGGTGGAAAATGCTCCTAAGGTAATTTCTGAACTCTCTCTACTTTATCTAGTGACTTGTCTAGTGAAAATCACACTGATCCTGTCCCCAGTTTACCCACTCGACGATATCTTAGTCGAGAACATAGACCATCTGAACGGTTTGGCTTCCCTTCTGAACAGCCTCCGATAGATAGTAAAGCTCTTTATTCCATTACTGATTGCACCTTAACTCATAGACTTTCTGAGTCCTTCAAAACATTTGCACATCAATTATCCTCTGTATCTATTCCTAGTAAATTGCAGGATGCCGTGACTGACCAGAAATGGGTACAAGCCATGAAAGAAGAGATGGAGGCGCTATAGAAAAACTGCATGGGAGGTTGTGGATCTACCGAAAGGAAAGAAGGCTGTTGGGTGTCGATGGGTATATACCATTAAGCACAGAGCAGATGGTTCAATTGAAAGGTACAAGGCTAGACTGGTCGCCAAAGGGTATACTCAGACTTACGGGGTTGATTACCAGGAGACGTTTGCTCCAGTAGCCAAGTTAAACACTGTTAGGGTACTTTTATCACTAGCAGCAAACTTAGATTGGCAATTGAAACAGTTCGATGTGAAGAATGCTTTCCTATATGGGGAACTTAGTGAAGAAGTCTATATGGATCTCCCTCCTGGTTTCGAGTCTCAAATTGTCAAAGTATGTAAGCTGGAAAAGGCTCTTTACGGACTGAAACAATCACCTAGAGCCTGGTTTGGGCGATTCAGTATGTTTATGAAGAGATTCGGATACCATCAAAGTAACTCAGATCACACCTTATTCTTCAAACGTAAGGGTGACGATCACTATGCTGATCGTCTATGTTGACGATATGATTGTTACAGGAAACGATGATCTGGAGATGACTAATCTCCAAAGTCACTTGGCTACAGAGTTCGAAATGAAAGACCTGGGGGTATTAAGGTACTTTTTGGGAATTGAGGTAGCACAATCAAAACATGGGATTTTCTTCAGTCAAAGAAAGTATGATCTTGATCTACTTACAGAAACTGGGATGCTTGCTAGCAAACCAGCAGATACTCCTATGGATCAAAACCACAAGTATTGTGAATGTCCAGATCACCCTGATCAAACCCTAGCAAACAAAGAAAGATATCAGAGGTTTGTTAGTAAGCTCATCTACTTATCGCATACGCGTTCTGATATTGCATATGCAATGAGTGTGATATGCTAATTTATGCACGCTCCTACGGAGAATCACATGAATGCAGTCCTTTGGATTTTTAGGTACCTAAAAGGATCTCTTGGCAGAGGATTAATGTTCTCTAAAAATGGACACCTAGACACCAAGGGATACATGGATGTTTATTGGGACTGGGAATGCTAGTGATCGGAGATCTACTTCTGGTTACTTCACCTTTGTAGGAGGTAACCTAGTCACTTGGAGAAGTAAGAAACAGACTGTGGCAGAATTCCGAGGGATTGCCCAAGGAATTACTGAATTGTTGTTGTTGAAGAACTTGTTGGGCGATTTGGGATTTCACCCAAATGGTAGCATGAAGCTATATTGTGATAATAAAGCTTCGGTTCAGATTGCCAATAATCCTGTCCAACATGATCGTACCAAACATGTGGAGATTGATCGATTCTTCATCAAAGAGAAGATAGAAGAAAAGATAATTGAGCTTCCATATGTACCAAGTAAGGATCAACTTGCAGATAATCTCACAAAGGCTATTAACGGAAGGAGCTTTCATGACTCAATTAGCAAGTTGGGCATGAGTGACATCTATCATCTATGCACCAACTTTTTTGGGGGGGGATTGTATAGTTGACTGATTGATTGCTTAATTACTGTAATTGATTGCTTGATTAGTGTAGTTGACAATTAGCTTGATTGTAGGAGATCATTGTATTGATTATAGAAGAATCATTTCATTGATTCTCACTCATGTATTTCCCTATAAATTGTCTCCATATGGAGAAGAATAGATAACAAACTCTTTATTTGTTCAGACACATGAACTCTGGTTAGGTAATTCTCGAGAACATAATTAAAATAGTCTTTAGCATTATCGGTTCTAAAGACTTGAATTTTGGTTAGGAATTGAGTTTGAACCATAGAATTGAAGTTTTTGAAAAGTTGACTCACTTCTTATTTTTCCTTCATGAGGAATACCCAGGTAGTTCTAGTATGATCATCAACAAATGTCACAAACCATTGAGTTCCTGTAACATTATTGACCCTAGATGGCCCCAAAATGTTACTATGAATGGCAGAGAAAGGATGAGATGCTTTGTATGGTTGGTTTGGATAAGTATTTCGAACATGCTTGGATAATTGGCAAATTTCACATTGGAAATTTTTTTCTATTTTTTTATTGAAAAATGAGGGAAATAATTTTTCTAAGTACATGAAACTAGGATGCCCTAATCTATAGTGCCATAACATGATTGAACTGTCAGTATTAGAGCTAACAGTAGGGGAAAAGGAAACATAGCTTGCCTTTTGAGTTTGTTTTCCAAGCAAGGCATTAACTCTGAGAAGGTAGAGCCCCTTACACTCCTCAGCATTGCTAATCGTCCTCCCCGAGTCCAAATCCTGAAATTCACAATAGTTTGGGAAGAATTTAGTAATACAGTTAAGGTCTCTTGTGAGTTTACTGATGGATAGTAAATTGGATTTGGAACTAAAAGAACTTATTTTAAGGTTAGGTTTTTAGAGAGAACAATGGAACCTGTACTAGCTACTGTGGATAGAGATCCATCAACAATTCTAACCTTAAAATTTTCAGAACAAGGGCTGTAAGTATGGAATAGTAAGGGATTACCAGTCATGTGATCAGATGCACCAGAATCAATTACCCAGGGGCTAGATTTTTCTGTTTGGACATCTAGAGCACGTAAGAAATCACCTTTTAATGCTATAGAACCGGTACCGATATTTGAATTTGAAGGGGCTGATTGGGACTGAATGAGCAGTTGTTTAAGGAGATCGATCTGCTCTTTACTGAAGGGATTTGTTCCGGATGCTGGAGTTTCATCGTTGGTGTCATATGTCCATGGCTTTCACGAGGCCTGAAGGGTTTCCAATCTGCAGGTTTACCGTGGATTCTCCAACATGTCCCTTTGAGGTGTCCAGGCTTGCGGCAGTGATCACACCATGGCCTGCCTTTACAAGCTCGATTGTCATTGCCTGAAAAACTTCCTCCACGAGAGATAAGAGCTGAACTTTCTGGTGCTGCCAAGGTGTTTTGTTTGCCCATCATAATCTTTTTCCTGCTTTCTTCTCTTTGGACCTCAAAAAACGCCTCTCGAATGGAAAGTAAAGGTTTGATTCCAAGGATTCTTCCCCTCACTTCATCTTGGTCTTTGTTGAGACCTACCAAGAACTTGAAGATTCGCTCTTTCTCGACAATCTTTTTGTATTTAATGTTGTCTCTAGGGCAGTCCCATTTAACCTTTTCAAACATGTCTTGTTGTTGCCAATGGCGTGTGAGGGAGTTGTAATATTGGGTGACAGACAGTTCCCCTTGCCTCAGATCATGTAGGATACTCTATATTGCAAAGAGTTCAGCAGTATTCTCATTGTCTGAATAGGTCTCTTTTGCTGCATCCCATATCTCCTTTGCAGTCTCATAGAACATGAAATCCTCACCGATCTCATTGTTCATGGAATTTATTAACCACGACATCACCATACGGTTCTCTGCCTTCCATGTCTTGAAGTTTGGGTCTTCCTTTCATGGAGCGATCACTACACTTGTGAGATAGTCATCCTTCCCTTTCCCTCGGACAAACAGCATCACAAACTAAGACCATTGAAGATGATTTTGTCTATTTAGTTTATTTCCTGTAATGGGAAAGACACGATTCACGGGCACGCCATTGTTGTTGGAGATGGTAGATTCTGAATTTAAAAACTCAGGTATCATTGATGCACATACCATGAAGAATGAGAATAATATTCTCTACTTGATTTCTTAATGCTCAAGAAATACAATAAACAAATATATATAGGAAAAGAATGACATAAGCTGTCAATCAATCCCCTTGATACTAGGAAACATAAAACAGGAAATAACAATCCTAACAAACTAGGGAACAATAGAATCAAAACATTCCTAAACTAAATATTCCTAAATAATGAATTAACAAAAATAAAATATCCAAAGAATTCCACACTTTATGAGTAAATAATTTTGTGTACCGGATTGAATTGATTTATCTCTTACTCTTACGCATCGATTCTTTCACGATTTCTCCGGTACAAGTATGTGTAAGCTTAATATGGTGGCATTTATAGTAGGAAATATAATGCGAACAGATGAACATTACCAATCTTGTGGATGCCGACATTTTTATTAAGCTTAGGGTTGGTGTGCTCGATGCCTCGATTGTGTAAGATGAAACTTGTAATTCCCAAAGACTGCTATTTTCCAATTAATGGAAAGATGGTCTGATTGCATAATTTGCTTTTCCAAATTAACTGATGTCTTTGAAGATGGAGTGTCAAAAGAGGTGCATTCTTTGGGGGAAATAAATTATGCTTCTATTACCTATGTTTTCAATTCTTTGGTTTAATACCTAACTGAATGAAGAAAACTTTGATTCATTGTTGGGGAAGTTGAAAGAGTCATCAGTCATTTTTTTATTCTCTTTAGATTATGTAAACATGTTTGGATGTTCCCTATGGGAAAAAGTTATGAATCTGGAAAGTTAATGAATAATCATATATGTTCTTTCAAGACACAAGAATCTGCGTGTTGATGCTTTGAAAGAATAAGTATAATCTTTTTATTATCTTTTGGATTGTTAATAACCGCCTTGAAATGTGATTGAGTTTCTGTAAGCATTCTTGTTTTACCTTTTTGGTCTATGATATTATCTGAGTTGTCTGGCAACAAAATTTCCAAATATAGGTTGATGATTATGGTTGCATTGACCTTGGTGGCCTCTTGAAAGTAACGGCTGGTTATGGAAGAAGTGGTATGCACCTTATGTAATGCCTTTTTCTTTCAGTTTATTGACCTGTCCGGGCAGAAAAGAAAGGAAACATATTTCATTATTAATGCATAGTATTATGGCCATGAATACTGTAACATTTCAAAAGTTTAGTAGTATGCTATACTGGCTATCGTGTATTCAACTGGAATGTTTAACGTCATCTGCTGCAGTTTGAAGAATTTAGATAGTCAGTAGTAGCAACTCTTAGTCACTTGTTAAGTGCGTAGATGTTAGTTTTATAAGTTTGATTATAGCTGCAAAACTTGGGATTTCTCTGGTCTGTCTAGAGAGTAGTGGATATCATTGATATTTTCTACTGTGCTGCCCTGAGATAATGGGCCGGGCCTGGTCTACTACCTTTAGCTCCTTGTTAAACTGATAACCCAGAGTATTGCTTACATAATTTAAAATACCACAAATATTTCTTTTGCATTCTATTCACAAATGTAGTAATAGTTAACATGTAGCCTGTAAAGATTTTTACTCAAACAATTAGCGTGGGCAGAAATAAAATAGAGATAAGGTGATTGAATCCTTCTCTTGTAAAAAGTTGATCCATCTATATTTTGCTTTTATTTGTTGAAGTAGCTTTAAAGTTCTCTGATGTTTTCAGTTTCATACTCTTTAAGTTATTTAGTTGCTTCTACTTTTGAATGTCTCTTAAAGTTGCAGATCTTTTTTAATCTCATAGTGTTATATAAATTTTACAGCTGGAGCGTTATTTATTTACTAAGTATAGGAACTAAAAGTAGTCAAACAATCATTTACCATATCTATTAGTGGGATTATTGAATAGTTAAATGTTAATAACTGTCAAATGTATTTTAGTGGGATTATTGTTGTCTATTATTTTAACTAGATCAATTTTGCAGCATCATTTTCTGTTTTATCAGAAAATGAAATAATTTTCATGCAAGAGTTTCAGACGGAGAATAGGGAATTGAGAGTCTCATCAGGGGTTTGTGCCCTTTGCTTTGTAATCAGTTTTCTTAATCTGCCATTTTTTTATGTCATTTCCGTAAAAGTTGAATAATATCAGGTACCGGAATGTTGTACTGCTGGTTCTCTACTGGAAGATGTAGTTTTCGAAATTGTTAATTCTAAGGGTGACATTGATGTAACTGTTCATGATGATGAAAAAAGTGGCCAGTCCCATACTCTGACAATCAAGTCATCGTCAATTAGTATGGAGGATTCAATTCGCTATGCTTTTAGGCATGGGCGTTGTAGTGTTCCTGCTATTCCACTTCCTCTGAATGAGGGTTTGTTTTGCATTGTAGCTGTTCACTCTCGTTACTCAGAGCTACATCTAAGTGTCAAGGTTGCACCAATTTTTTTTTCTTATGATGATTTTGTAATCACCAATACTGCATTGACAATTGATGATCCATATGCACAGATTCCTGTTGTAGAAGCTCCAGAAGTGAAGCCTGAGATTCAGGCTTCATCTTCTAGTAAAATGGTTGTGCCCCTTGAAGCTTCACTTTCTCTCAAAAATGTAGACAACCTCATGATGACTATTGTGGACAATGAGAAGGTATTGTGATGAATTTCATTTGTAAATTATCTCTTGATGTAAATTCATTTTAGATGGTAGGGATGCTTGACTTTCTAAAAATGTCTTTTTACCTGCCAGAAACTCCTTCCACCGATTTGAGGTGTGCCTGTTAAAGAAACTTTTTAATTTTTCAAATATTTTGTGTAAAAAAATTTTGAAAAATTTTTGAGATTCCCAGCTCAACATCACTATTTAGTTGAGTTGTTTTCACTTGTCATTGATTTTGTTGCCTTCCGTAATTGATAATTGGTTTTAGAATTTCAGTGTTGTATCTTAGACTGCTTTCCCTGCAGGAAATTGTGAAATATGGTTTACGGATCAAAAAATATGAAGATAAATCGAAAGTTCTCAATGATCAGAAAGCAAGAATTGAGCAAATGCTGTTTGGTTTGGAAGGTTTTTTCTTTTGTACTTTTTTCTTTATGAAAACAAATCCAACTTACCTTTGTCTGAAAATGAATATAACTTGCTGTACATAAATGGCTCGTACATGCTGTGGATGAGAGTTATGAAGTTTGATGAGTCATTTTTTTTTCTTAATTAGTGTTAATGACTTGGTTTAGGTAAGTTAAATGAGATCATACAGTTTTAGGCACAGATGTTATTTTCTTAGAAAATACCTGGACCATATTAAAATGTTATTTTTCTTAGAAAATATTATTACCGTTTTTGGTTATCATTGATATGTTGTTTTTTTTAAACCCATATAGCTTGTCTTTTTCAATATGCCACATGTTCTTGATTTTTCTTTTCATTCTCAATTAAACATCTTTATTTTTGGGATAAAAAAGTAGTTCGATACCTTTGTCATGCATTGATTTGTTCAATCTTGATGTCATAAATTTATGTCTTTAGTGCATTTTTAGATGGTGAATGAGAATCATTGGAATTATTTTTAATTATCTCTTTAAGGAGCATGTTAAGTTATATATTTGCCATTTTCTGTAGTGCGGTTAGATGGAGGTGTCATTGCATATTGATGGAATCATTGTGTAACAATATTTAATTTCTTTTAGTAATAATTTAATTAGAGAAACTATGTACCGTAGGATCTGTGTAGAAATGTAGGATAAGGGACTTGTAGAAAATGTACTTAGGATCTATGCAGAATAAGGGACTTGTTGAAAACATTCTGATCTGTCAAACTATTTGACAGCTAAACTTCGATGAGACATTTAACTATTGCACCACTATAGAGAAGTTATTGGCATGTTCAAAGCTTTGGATGCCAAGATTTACTTAGAATTATAGCATTCTATATAGCAATCATTGAACTCTTTTGTATACACAAGAGAGATATGTGATATAAGCAATATTTTTAGAAGAGGAAGAAAAAAGGTTTAAAACCATTATTTGTGATCTTATAAAATCAAATAGTTTTAGTTTTTTCGGCTTCAATGCATTGATAATTTTGTCACAGCAATAATAGGTTGAGTTGAAATGGTTCTTGATAGGTTCTTAAGAAAAACCTATTTAATAGAGAACTATAAATGGTTATTGTGTGATGGCTGCTTCTGTTTGCGTAGGAGCCTAATTAGTAAATTGTGGAATGCCTAGGTTACTTTCTTTTATGGAACTATAGCATTTAATTTCATTTGAGGTTTCTTTGATTCAGTATGTTACTAATTTTTTATTGTGAAAAAAATGATTGAACAAGTTAAGTGGAAAACTCAAAAAGGTTGTGTTGATGACTTGTTTGCCAGCTTCCATTGAACCTCATATTCTGAACCATCCCTGCTCTTTGACCACGAAAGAGGAAATCATAAAAAGGATTGAAAGCAAGGATCAATCTGCAGCTGCTATTCTTTGTGGCTTGAATAAGGAGTTCTCACCACAGATAAATTTCATGGAAGAAATCGTTGGCCCAGTAGCTCTTATTGGAACAATTTGCACCAATTTGCTTAGCAGGTAATTTGTCTGTTTATCTGTTTCCATGTCTTAATCGAATTGAAAACATTTCCATTAAGTTGTATTGTAATTTGTTTCTCCTTGGATCTCTTTATTCAGTGTATTAGCTGAATACTTGGGCAAGGATCAAATGCTTGCTGTGGTGTGTAGATCTTTTGAAGCAGCGTGTGCTCTAGAGATGTATGAAAAAAATGGAGAAGTTGATTTTACGTGTGCACTACATGCACTAGCTGCTGCCATTGGAAAGTCTATTGTTGGTCGATTTAATGTTATATGCCTGGAGGATATGAGGTACAATATGGAGTTTATACGCATAAAATTACTCGGTCATTAGTAATTCCCTCAAAAGATATGCAAGAATGATTCAAATGTTCCAATTTTTTTGCCAGCCCTTACACCGGGGTGATTAATGGCAGTGACCTTCAGAGAAGGCTAGCCTTGCCGGACCCTATCTTACCAAGCGGCAATGTCCCACCGGGTTTCTTGGGGTATGCAGTTAATATGGTCAACCTAGATGGCCATCATCTACGGACAATGACACTTGCAGGTTATGGTCTTCAGGAGACTTTATTCTACCGACTTTTTGGTAAGCTTCAAATTTACAGAACACGTGAGTACATGATACAAGCTCGTGCTTGTATAAAATATGGTGCTGTATCTTTGGATGGCGGGATTTTGAGAGAGAATGGAATTATTTCTCTTGGGCACGGGTATGTACTGACTCTTTCTTCGTATTCAAGATTTTGCATCTTTCATTAGCTGAAGCAGGGATCCATTTCTGTATGTCCTTGGATTTGCTGTATAGAAATTCTTATGGGAAGAAAAATCTTAGTTTTCTCTAAATTAATTAGCAAATTTCGGCACGTGGTTATAATTGACTAATCATGATTTCATTCTGATAATTTGTCTTTTCAGGAATCCTGAAATATGTTTTCCAGTCATCTTGTCAGATGCTGAGATGCACATGTCTCCGGAAATTACAGAGAAATTGAAAGAAATCGAAGAATGCAAGTCAGAGTTGGATAAAACCGAATGCTTAATTAAGGGAAATAGTAAAGCTCATGAGAAATCTCTAAAGAAATTCCACAAGAAAAAAGATAAGTATACCAAGCTTTTGAATTCTATCGAACCGGTTCGATTAGAATATCAATCTGATGTGAAGAAGAATTTAGATATATATCCTAAATGATCAGGAAGAAACAGTTGAAAAGTCCCTCCTAGATGGCCCGGTTTGTCAAATTTTAAAATATTCATATAGAAAATCTTTAAAATGTTTGCAGATATTCATGAATTCATAGCATAGAATTACATAGATAAACAGATATATAGAAAGCAATAGAACTGATGGATTGCATCAATAGTTGAAAATTTCAAGAAAAGCAACAGAACTCTTATTTATATATTAATATGAATGTTTATATATGAAATTATGGCTTGCTTTTTTATTTATTAATATTCTTATGCATCCGAGATTAGAGTTTTCAACATTTCACAAGAATGTTTGGAATATTGTATTGTGTAGTGTTGAATTTTGTTGGTAAATAATTATTTGTATATTTGGGTTAATGAATGGTAGCTTTTGGCATGATTAAAAGTGCTTTTATTATATATATATATATATATATATATATATATATATATATATATATATATATATATATATATTCCAAGGTGTTTGGCATACAAAAGGAAGCTGTTTCCCGGATCTTAAAAAGCACTTGGAAAAAGCATTATAAAGTCATTTTTAATTTGGAATTGATCTAATTGGATACCCATGTGATCAATGGTGATCAATTTGACTTGTATACTTGAAAGCAACTATGTCAAGCCAATCAATACCCAGCATGACACCACCTTCAACAAAAATCATCTTCTTTTGTTCAATGGATTTATGGTTTCAACCTCTCAGAAAAACCCTTGCAGGATTCTTACCTGGTTTTAAAGGTGAAAAGAACTAGCAATTAACAATGCAATAGCTTGTTTGAATAGACGAAAATTATAGAGTGAATCTGATAAATTAAATAGATTGGGTTCAAATCAAAAAGTTCACAAAAAATTAAAGGTTTGAAAAATATTAAAAAAATTAAGTTAGAAACTAAAAAATAAATAAAAAGGTTGATCCCATTAGGGACTACCAATTTACTCTATAGATGGATCTCCAACATCTGTATATTTTTATCTTCTTTGCCTTCTTTTTTTATTTTTTTGTTAATTTCCACCATCCATGTTTGAGATAGATGATGAAGATCTATTTAAAATATATATTATTTTTTCGAATTAAAAAAAAAATCAAACTCATCTCTTCTTTCTGATTTTTTTTAATTTTTCAATTCATCTCTTTTTTTAATAAAAAATTATTTAATTTTAAAAAACAATTGCTTGAAAGGATGAAAATACTCATTTGCCTATTAAGTTTGACCAACTGTAACTAACATCAGGGTAGATCATTGTGGATTAATAGTAAATAAATAAATAATCTTCTTGTCAAAAGGCAAATCAAGAAGGTTGACAGCAATTTGCTTTAGAAAAATATTAGCCGACTCTATTGGCACCCAATAAAGTTCTTGTCATGTATATTTACTTTCTACACCCAAAAGCTTAAAATTAATTTTTTACTTTCTACACTTCAAAATATCGAAACCGTCCTTAAGGGTGCATTTGGTACGGGGACGGGACTGGACGAGACTGGACTGGACTAGACAGGACTAGACTGGACAGTTGTTCCATGACGTGTTTGGAATGTATGGGACAGGACTGTGGACTGTACTGTTATACGTTTGGTATGGCTGGGACAGGACGGGACAAGAGATTCAAATGACCAGAATGCCCTCCTTGTTTTGTCTAATATTAAACAATATATATTAAACAATTTTTATATATCGTATTTAACAATATTAAATAAATATTGTAATTGAAATATATTATAATATTTAACAAAAACAAAAGGGTTCAAATGACCTCTTGTTTTCAATTACAATATTATTATATTTTACACAAATAGTAATATTGTAATTGAAAAATATTATAATTATTTAATATTATTATATAATAATATGATTTATTATATCATTATATATAATAATATATAAGATATATATATATATAATATTAAATATTTGTACATATAAAAAATATAATATTATATATATTATAATATATGTATATATATTAATAATATATATTGTATATTATATATATAGGATACATATATATATAATAATATAATATATATGATATATATTGTTAAAAATATATATATAATATATATTAAATATATAATAATATATAATATATTAAATATATTATTATATATAATAATATTTAAAAATATATATATTATAATTACATATATAATATTATATATATATTATAAAATTATATATAATATATTAAATATATTATTATTATATATAATAATATTTAAAAATATATATATTATAATTACATATATAATATATTAAATATATTATTATTATATATAATAATATTTAAAAATATATATACTATAATTACATATATAATATTATATATATTATAAAATTATATATAATAATATATAATATATTAAATATATTATTATTATATATAATAATATTTAATAATATATATAAATTATAATTACATATATAATATTATATATACTATAAAATTATATATAATAATATATAATATATTAAATATATTATTATTATATATAATAATATTTAATATATATATAATATTATATATGTAATTATACATATTATATATATAATAATATATACATATTATATATATAATAATATATAGTATATATATTTATATCATATATAATGTATTTTATATATATATTAATATATTGTATATATATAATATATTAATATATTGTATATATATAATTTATATATATAGGATATATATCATATATAATGTATTATATATACATATATAATACATTATATATGATATATATCCTATATATATATTATTATATAATATATATATATATATATTTTTTATAGTATATATTATTAAATATTTATATATAATAATAATATATTTAATATGTTATATATAATTTTATAATATATATTATGGTAATTATAATTTTTATATATTATTAAATATTAATATATATAAATATATTTAATATATTATATATTATTATATATAATTTTATAATATATATATAATATAATATATTGGATATGTTTGTAATTATTTGAACATTTAAAGGGTAAATTGGTCTTTTTGACACTTGTCCCATGCCATGGGACAAGTTGTCCTAGGGTCTTGGGTGGGACAATTTTTTGTGATTTTTGTCTCACCTTGTCCCGTCATGTCCCATGCTAAGGTCGCGCTAAACGTGGGACAAGAACAAGTTGTCACACCTTATCCCGTCCCGTCCCGCGTACCAAACGCACCCTAAATCTTTTTAGTAATGACGTGGGACAATTCAAGAGAATTTTCATTTTGATAGGATTTATTTAATAAATTATGTTTAGAGATTTGTGTACTGTTTTATTTAGACTTTGTTTAGCTGTTTTTATCTTTTTAATAAAGTCGTATTATGATTATTTTATTATACAGTCTTACTACAGTATTTATGAGTTATTAAATCATTTTCAGTTTTAATAATTCACCTTTAAAAATAGTAAAAATAAATAAATTTAAAATTTTGAAAGTAGTTTTAAACTTTTCTATTTTAAACTTATTTTTAATTTATATTCCATTGAGGGCACGTTTACTAATCAGGAATGGAGGAAATCAGAATCAAATTCCATATGAAAAGGGAATGGAGGAGAATCGGAATTAAGCTACTAAATTCCATTCCAATGTTTACTAACATTTAGGAATCAGAAATGGAATCAAATTTATTCTCTTTCTAGTGTTTACTTCAACTAAGGAATGGTAATAATATATAGTTGATTATAAAAATACTCTTATATAAATAAAATGTTGAAATATATTTTTATTATGAAAAACTATTTTTTTATACTGCTCATAACACTATAACTATAATAATTAACATCTTATATTGTGAACTTTCAACTAATTAGTCAGTAATAATTAAAATTTGAGGAGTAATTCAGATTTGAAAATATAATTAATTTGATGTCGAATTAATTCATTTAGGTGCTTTTTTCCATTCTCTAGAATGCAAAAATTAAAACACAAAAAAAAAATATGAAGTCACTGTAGTATATATATATATATATATATATGAATATGCCAAACTACTTTAGTAAAAAGAAAAAAAAATTAAACAAAACAATACGTATAAATATATATATATATATATATATATATAGTCATTTTTCTGTCAGTGCCCACTGATAGAATTATATAAGGACATTGAATGTGAACCACTCATTTATAAAAGAGTTTTGACAAGTGCATACATACCAAGTCAAAATATGTAAAATGGGTGACTCACATTCAATGTCCTTATATAATTCTATCGGTGCCACTTATGTGAAAATTATGGTATATATATCATAATATTCATCAACGTGTTTTTGTGTATATTCATGAAATCTAAGGAAAAAAAAAGTACTTGTAGCAAGATCAGGAGAAAAACGATGAACAAAAAAGAAAGACAGAGAACAATCCCTAAAACTGAACGTTAAAGCGATAATACAGTTTTTTTTTAATTATTACAAGTGAGGATATTTTAGTAAACCTACATGAATTCCCTTTTTCAATTAGGAAAAGGAACTTGATTCCTAAGGTGGGGGGAAGGAATCAAATTCTCTTTCCATTAGTAACTTAATTACTGAGTTGAGAGTGGGGTCCACATAACTTAATTTCCCTACACTGGAATTCACAAATCAATAACTTAATTCCCTTTCCTGAGTTTGATTACTGATTAGTAAACGCGCCATGAAAAGATTATCTTCAATTAATTTAATTTAATTGTTTTTTTTATAAAAGGGTGTCGATATTGATACCCATAAAACTTATTAGTACACTCATTTTATTTTAAAAAAAATTAATTATAAAATATCTCATTAGAAATTTACCAATAAGGACAAATTACTTTAATTAAAAATAAACCAAATAATATATAAACTTATTAATTACACTCATATCTTCAACTATATTTCTTTATTAAAAAAAAACTTACCTTTCAAAAAGAAAAAATCTTATGATAAACCCTAACATATGATAAACCCTGATTTTTATGATAAACCCAAATTAAACTCTAATTTTATTTCAAGTATCAAACTTTCTCAATATCACATAATAATCATATTATTTTTGTCTTTATTTTATGTATAGTTATGAACTCTATAAAAAACAAAATATTTTTTTTAACAATAGCTATATATATCAATAAATTTTTTTTTTAAGATAGCTGTATACATAAAAGAATTTTATATAGAAAATCTCTTGACCCCATATACGGTTCTACATATTCCCTTTTATAAGGCTCCTACATTCGAGATATTTCCAAAAGTAAATTAAATCATCATTAAAAGAGGATTTGATTCCAAAAATAATTTACTTTTTGTATGAATTGGATGTGATAATAATTTATGTATTAAATATTATGTTTATAAATATTATGTATTAAAATAAATATATTTATTTCAATGAGGGTACTATTGGCATTAAGATGGGTGATTATAGTAATATTTATTTTTAAAATTTCAAACATGGGTGTATTTATAAAAATGGGTGTACAAATAAGTTTTATGAGTGTCAATATCCGCACCCTATATAAAAAGATTATCTTCATAATTAAATTTTATTAACAAAGGGTAATTTGGTCTTTTATTTTTTATTTTTTAATTTATAAGAGTATGGAAGATTTGAGTAGATATTTACATATTTGTTCTCTAAATGCATTTATGTCAGACTTTAGTAGAGGTCGGTGTATTTACTCAGGCAATTATATTCCTAAACATCATATATCCACCTAGGGGTGGACATCCAAACCGTCAAACCAATTAATCCACCCAAACCAAACCAAACTAATTTAAGCGGGGTGATTTGGTTTTGTTAAATAAATAAGATGGACGATATTTACGCCCCCTCTAAAACTGTATGTGTACCCCATATTAGTATTATTTTCAAAATTCCAACATTACCCTTAATTAAATCTATTAAATTATTAAAATAATTAAAATATACCCTATATATTTTTTAATACAATATTAAAAATATAAGAAAATTTTAGTATTTATCCAAAAAATTATGGTGTTATTCACATTTATATATCTCAATAAGTTAACTGTTTTTATCCATATTTATAGGTGGCTTGACGGAAATACCCTTTAAAATTCTTTTGTTGACTTCCATATCCTCATCTTCGATTACTTTTTTTTTCTTTCTCTCTTTCAAGTTTTCTCTCTCATCAATTTAAAATTTTTAATTTCATCAATTTTAATAACTTGAATCTCCATTGACACATTATCTCTCTTCGTAGATTTTTCTTGTTTCTTTCATTCATTTGTATTTCTCTCTCTACAATTTTCTCTATTCTAAATATAGTTTCCGTATCCAAAACGATTCCAACGGTATATTATGTGCGAAAATTTGAAATCCTTTTTCCTTTCAAAAGTCATTTGAAAATATTTCCAAAAACTTTACACGATAAAATATTAGCATGATTACACGATAAAATATTAACATCATTACACGATGTTGATATTTCTGATGTTGATATTTCATCGTGTAATAATGTTAATATTTCATCGTGTAAAGTTTCTGGAAATAGATCTCCAATTGAAAATTTGGAAAAAAAAAATTCAGATGGAGGTCGAACAAACCTCCATCAATGGTGGTTTGTTCGTAGACCTCCATTGATGGAGGTCGAACAAGCCTCTATCAATCAATGTCGAACAAACCTCCATCACATACCTCCATTGATTGAGGTTTGATAAACCTCCAACAATAGAGATTGGTGAAGATGATTAAAGAAAAATCTTTCTTTTACATGTCATAAATGCACTAAGGGTATTTTTGTCCATAAATCATTTCTCTTGGATAAAAATAGTGAAATTATTGAGAAATGACATCTTTGAATACTCTCCTAATTTAAGGCTATTTATAGTTTTGGCCCAATTAATATTTTGAACATTTTAACAAACAAACATAATTATTTTTTGATCATAGTATTAACTATTTATTAATCGGAAAAATAGTGATTATTTCTGGTTAAATTTTTTAAGAAAAATCTCCAAAGTGTTTATTTTAGTTTTTTTTTTAAATCTTTAAAAACTACCTCCTCTGTCACCCTGATTTTTGAATCTATTTCTTTAATAATTTATCTTAGAAAATTCTAATGTGTGAGTTCGTTTCAAAACCTAGAAGTGTCAAAAGGATCGGGTCAGCCCGTACCTGTTGCGGGCTTTACCTGTCTCCGTACAAACCCACACGGCCCAGCCCGCTATATGTCTGGTCTGTGGGAACCCTGTTCACTGATAACCCAACGGAAATAAGTTTTAAAATCTTTATGCAAATCGTAAACGATCTGGGACCAGTGAACTTAGGATCGCAATTATTTTTCTGGAACTAATACATACAATACGTAAATAAAGGAAATTGTAATCAATATATTAAAAAAAAATTAGAACCTTACCAACGTTTGAAGGCTCATTCACTTTACGATATGCTTCTGGTCTGTACCACCGATCTTCCTAACTATTCCTGGAACTGGTAACTACGTGTGGACGCATCACGTACTCAGCAACTTAGAAGAATGTAGAGAAAAGAAAGAAACAATTTCTTCTAAGAGAAAACAAAACAAAAACAATTCTAATTGTTAAAAAAACTATTATAACTTTTTTTTTTCTTTTGTTTCACTAGTGCACACAATTGCCAACTTCTCTGTTTTTTCTTCTTTTTCTAACGCACGCCTTCTGATGCTTTTTTTTTTTCTTGTTTTGTTTCAATATTGCAACAATTGCCAATTTCTCTTTTTCTCTTCTATTGATTCACGCACCATATATTTGTATCATATACAAACACTTATATATTAGTTTTGTGTGTTTTTCTTATCTATTTGTTATCAAAATATATATCAAATATATATTATTATAACTAAAACTCTTTAATTGATATCTTTTTCAATTTAAAAACTAAATCTTTTAAAATGATATCTCATATCTTTTATTTAAAAAGATAATTAAATATTTATTTTAAATTTAAACATTTTATATTCAATTTCAAATATTTAATTTAATAAAATAATCATATTATCTTATTCTATTTAAAATCAAATATCAACTAACACCCTCCATTTAGTGATTAATAACATAATTAAATAATCTTATTATTTAATTTATTTAATCACCATTATTCATTAATTAAATAATCTCATTATTCAATTAATTCCTGAATAAATACGTGTCACTTTCGTAACACAATTAATTGGACTACCAATCAATTAATCGTGACCCTTGTTACGTAAATCGATTGGAACCTCGTTCATTGGTAACGCAGCGGAAATAGGTTTTAAAAAAAAATTATACATATTATAATTAATCTGGAACCAGTGAACTTGGGATCGAAATTATTTTTCCGGAACTAATACATACAATATGCAAATACAGGAAATCGTAATCAATATATTAAAAAAACAAAATTAGAACCTTACCAAAGGTTGGAGGCTCCTTCACTTTACGACATGCTCCTAGTTGTACCACCGATCTTCCAAGCTATTCCCGGAACTGGTAACTGCGTGTGGGCGCATCACTTACTCAGGAATTGTTGGAACCCAGTTAACTGGTAACGCAACGGAAATAGGTTTTAAAAATTTTATACATATCGTAAAAGATCTAGAACCAGTGAACTTGAGGTCGTAATTATTTTTCCGGAACTAATACATATAATATGTAAACACAGGAAATTGTAATCAATATATTAAAAAAAAATTAGAACCTTACTAGCGTTTGGAGGCTCCTTCACTTTACGATATGCTCCTGATCTGTACCACCGATCTTCCTAGCTATTCCCGGAACTGGTAACTGCGTGTGAGCGCATCACGTACTCAGGAACTTAGGAGGATGTAGGGAAAAGAAGAAGAAACAATTTCTTCCAAGAGAAAACTTCCTAGAACCACTCTTGTTAAAAAAAATATCTTTTATATATATATATATATATATATATATGAGTCCTTATCAAGTGAGGTATACCTTACTTTAATTTCGGTAAGAACTTTGATGAAATCACATCAATTTTTATGAATTTTGATTTGAATTTTTGTATGGATGATAAGTTCATTGAAATTTACTTATGATTTAAATTTGAGAATTTGTCAAGTACTATAACTATTTTTTTGAATTTTCCTATATTTCACTCATTTTTTCAATGCCTTTATATTTAACAAAATCAGGATAAATAGTTCTAGTACTTGAAAAATTCTCAAATTTTATTCATAGGTAGATTTCAATGAATTTATTATCCACACAAAAATTCAAATCAAAATTCATAAAAATCGATGTGATTTCATCAAAGTCCTTACCAAAATTAAAATAAGGTATACCTTACTTGATAATTATTGTATATAAATAAATAAATATATATATATATATATATATATATATATTTTAAACATGCACTACTACACCTGTTTCTCTTTTACTCATCTTTTCAATATCATGCGCCCCTCTTGCTTATTGTCAAGAGCTGATGCGTTTTCTCTTTTGTTTCTCTTTTAAAATTGCGTGAATCAGGTTCAACAAAAATAGATAACTAATTGCTTTTTATTAGTTTTTCTATTTTTATTTTTCAACTAGTTATATTAAATATATCTCTATATATTTTTCAAAACTAGATTATTATCTTTTTTCAAATATATCTCTATATATTAAAAAGATAATTAGTATTTAAGTATCCTAGGTAGAGTAGGATTCTAACTCCTACATAACCCTAGTTGACTTAAACTTAAATACTATATCTAAGTAAGAAAAAAATAATCTAATTATTTTATGTCTCAGTTATGATTTGAACCTACAACCTCCTCCAATTAATAATTAATTCATAATTCATAATTATTAATTTATTAATTAAATAATCCAATTATTTAATTAATTTAATTATTAATATATTAATTAAATAATCTCATTATTCAATTAATCCATGAATGAATACATGTCACTTTCGTAACACAATTAATTGGACAATCCAATTAATTAACCGTGACCCTTGTTACCTAAATCGATCGGGCTGGTAAGGGGACCTAATGGACCCACAGTATTTTGAGCTTCAATAATCCTCGGAATCATTAATTAAACTCTTTAATTAATATTCCTTGATTATTAACTCCGGTGTTATTCCACTAAAAACCTGAAGTTGCACTCTCTCAACTGCAGACGCTTTTACACAGACCGATACAACTCGGTGTCCATCGATATAGCTATTACACATGGTGTGATCCTCGACAGTAGTTCATAATTAGAGCTGGGTCATAATGTCCGTTATACCCATCTAATTACATATATCCTTTAAGTACCGTTGATTCTCTAATGAGCAATAAATCTTATTTCTTCACGGAATTAGGAGAGCGCTCATATTATCCAAGCCCTGAATCAATTTTTAAGGGAACTACCATCTACTTCTCACAAGAAGGAGTAGATTCCATTATTGTGTACAAACCTTCCCAGCTACAAGCCAAACCGCAATCCCAACATACGGAGCATATTGATCAGGAAATGCATCCGACCTTACCCATGGTATATCAAAGACCACAATCTAACCTAAAGGAGTCGATAAGACACTCAAGATTAAGATCACCCACATAAACCATCATTAGTTGATATATATGAATCTCATTAGTAAACGGATATTGGTGAGAGATTCATATAGATCATGGCTCAGTTCTATATGATCACATCATACAAGGTGTCTCCATTCTCATATCTCATATGAATGATTCAAGATAGAATCACAGTACATTACGGAATGGACCGTAACTATAGATTAACCACAAATAAAGTACCCAGCTTTATTTGCTATCTATGGACTCTTTAGATTATACGTCTCTTACTGTATCCATCTGTATATGACACTCATATACACAGTTCGAGATTACATCAAGCAATCTAGGATGTTAATATATGCAAAAGTTATAAAATAAACAACATAACAAGAATGAATTGAAATTTTCTTTTTTATTTATTTCATAAATCCATTTACAAATTACATCTTTAGGGCATAAACCCAACAATCTCCCACTTGCACTAAAGCATGTGAGACATGTTTTGTAACCCTAGACCATCTAGGTGACCTAAAAACACTTTAGCCGGTAAGGTCTTCGTAAATGGATCAACATGATTGTCTTGTGAGGCTATCTTGGTGACTTTCACATCTCCTCTCTGCACTATCTCTCCAATGAGATGATACTTTCTCTCTATATGCTTCCCTCTCTTATGGCTTCTTGGTTCTTTGGAATTAGCCACAACACCACTTTTATCACAATAAAGTGTGATGGGTTTATCCAGATCTGGAACAACTTCCAGATCACTCGAGAACTTGCGGAGCCAAACAGCCTCTTTAGCAGCTTCACAATCGGCTACATATTCAGCTTCCATGGTGGAGTCAGTAATGCAAGATTGCTTGATGCTTCTCCACACAATGGCTCCACCACCCAGGGTGAAAACTAATCCAGACGTGGATTTTCTAGGATCCCTGTCTGACTGAAAATCAGAATCTGTGTATCCTAATGGGATCAAATTCTGTCCGGAATACACTAGCATATAGTTTCTCATTCTCCGAAGATACTTGAGAATGGTCTTGACAGCAACCCAATGATCCAATCTTGGGTTAGACTGATATCTACTGACTACTCCCACTGCATAGCAGATGTCCGGTCTCGAGCATAACGTAGCATACATGAGACTACCTACTGCTGATGCATAGGGTACACGTCTCATGTCCTCAACTTCTTGAGGTGTCTTAGGACACTGTTCCTTAGACAAGTGAACTCCATGCCTAGAAGGTAAATTACCTTTCTTAGAGTTCTGCATCGAATATCGTACAAGAATCTTGTCAGTATATGATGCCTGAGACAGTGCTATGAGTTTGTTCTAACGCTCCTTTATAAGTTGGATCCCTAGAACATAACTCGCATCTCCCAAATCTTTCATTTGGAATTGGCTAGCCAGCCACCCCTTTACATAAGATAACACTCCCATATCATTACCAATGAGTAAGATGTCGTCCACGTATAGGACCAAGAAAACTAACTTTTTGTCAATGATGTGCTTGTAGACACAAGGCTCATCGACGTTCTGCTCAAAGCCATAGGTTTTAATCACATCATCAAACCTGATATTCCAAGATCTAGATGGTTGCTTATGTCCATAGATGGACCTTTACAACTTGCAAACCTTTTGCTTTTGATATGGAGACACGAATCCCTCTGGTTGCATCATATAGATGCTCTCGTCAAGATTGCCATTCAAGAATACAGTCTTGACGTCCATCTGCCAAATTTCATAATTGAAATAGGCCGCAATGGATAAGAAAATCCTAATAGACTTAAACATGGCTACTGGCGAGAAGGTCTCTTCATAATCGACCCTCTCTTTCTGGGTATAACCCTTGGCCACTAGCCTTGCCTTGAAGGTCTCTACCTTCCCGTCTACTCCTCTCTTTCTCTTGTAGATCCACTTACAACCTATGGGTTTTACCCCATCTAGTAAGTCTACAAGTTCCCAGACTGAGTTAGAGTACATGGACTTCATCTCGAGATTCATTGCGTTAAGCCATTCCTCTTTATTAGGATCATCCATTGCATTCTTAAATGTCAATGGATAATCCACACTATCAGCAGAGACAACATCTTATCCCTCACTTACACCTAAATAATGTTTAGGCGGTCTCACAACCCTCTCACTACGTCTAGGTAGTAGTGTATCCTGATTAGGAATCATCTTACTCTCAGATGTTAATGGATCAACAACTCTTATTGACTGAGTACTAGTCTCCCCATACTCTAACTCATTCAATACAATTTTAGAAAGAGTTTTATGGTCACTAATATAATTGTCCTCAAGAAACGTTGCATTTGTCGATACAAATACTTTGTTATCTTCGGGACTATAGAAGTGTCCCCCTCTGGTCTCCTTGGAGTATCCTACAAATAGGTAGACTACAAACTTGGAGTCTAGCTTTCCACTTATGTTCTTCAGCATGTATGCTAGACACCCCCATATGCAAAAATGTCGCAAACTAGCTTTACGACCATTCCACAACTCTAGGGGAGTCTTAGGAACAAATTTGGATGGCACTACATTCAAAATGTATGCCGCTGTTTGTAACGCATATCCCAGAAGTAATTTGGTAATAATGAGAAACTAATCATAGATCTCACTATTTTCATCAGGGTTCTATTTCTCCTCTCCGCTACACCATTTTGCTGAGGTGTATTGGGAGTTGTGAGTTGGGAAACTATCTCATGCTTGACCATAAAGTCTTCAAACTCTTGGTCAAGGTACTCACCTCCACGATCCGATCGTAGTGACTTGATAGTCCTACCTAATAGCCGCCCCTAGCTCTAACATTCATCGGTCCACAGACGTCTGTATGTATGAGTTCTAGTGGCTCTATAGCTCTAAGCCATTTTCCATTAAAAGGTCTCTTAATCATCTTACCTTCTAAACAAGATTCGCAGATAGGTAAGGTGCCAACCTTTAACTAGCTTAAAGGTCTGCTTTTTACTAGTCTGTCTATCCGGTCAAGGTTGATATAACCAAGCCTTAGATGCCAGAGATACGTGTCATTATCTGGAGAAATCTTATGTCGTTTAGTTTTTGGTTTTTCAACCTAAAACATTTCGGTGTTAAGCAGTTTAGTATGTATTAACGGTCTTAACACATACATATTGTTTTCATTAATTCCTGAACAAATATTCAGACCATTCTTTCCAATAATAACAGACTTATTATTAAAAGAAACAGAATACGATTGTTCTAACTGTTAGGATTATGCACAATAGCAAGAGTGTAATGTTGTATTTGACAATCTTTTCATATTAATAAAGTGATTTCTAATTTAACAAATCTTATAGCATTTATAGTTTAATTATTATAATTGTTAAAAGGAAATAATCATAAGGTCAAAAGACTATGAGCAATGAATAATTATTCGTACTTCTGGATATGTATGAGGTAGATACAATTCTTTAGTTAGTCTTGAATAATATTCACAACTTAAGATAAAGGTTGAGCGCCTTTACCCTGTTAAAGTTGTAGATTCTTTTGCTAGCATTTGAGTGGGATCAAATGTGTTATGATGAGTCTAAGATCATCAAAGTGTAGTGTCTTTGGGCAAAAGAATCTAGTGCACTAGGTGCATTGAATAGGATCACAGTGAAATACTTTATCCAGAACCATTTGTGGATAAAAGTTTTCACTTAAGGATTATCGGAGAGTCTATCTCAATCCTGAGATAACTGATGGACTTATGGTTACAAGTGTTATCATTTGAGCTATCAATGAGTACGATTATATAGCATAGTCTATCCTCGAAAGTTTGGTGGTATTCATTTGTTAATCGATAAAGGACTTCATTTATAGATATGGACATCGTGGCTCCATTTATTAAATGTGAATAGAATATCATCATATGGATATTTTGAGGTATTGGGTATTAAATCTTAACATTAAGTTTTCAATAGTGTCTATTGAAACATGGCTTCTGGACAAGTCAAAATATCCAATTTCAAAATGTGGTCATATGAATAAATATGGTAACTAGGAGAGCTATAGGCGGTCTATGAGCTCTTGGCAATTACTGATATTCTTCATGAGGATACACTATCTCCAATAAGATTGTCTAGGGTACGAATGAGAAATATTATCTTATTCTATCTTTATTTAAGAGTTCAATTTTAGCTCTTTAGTGGAATGAGCTAAAATTAATAGATTGGACGTAAGTGAATCATTTGTTGATTGTGATTAGGTGATGTCTATTGAAGCTTAAATTAGATAGCTCGCCAAGATCCCCAATCCGCAAGAACTTGCATGGATCACTTGATATATTCTACCAGACCAATTTCTGGGTCCATCTAGAACTGTTTTTGGATTTTGAAATCCAAAGTTTTGGAGAGGTGTGTTATGTGTGATCAAGACATGTGGTAACTCTTCAAAAAGGCTTGGAATGGGCGGCCAAGGATGTAGGAATCCTAGGGTGGCCCTAATGTGGTGTGTTTAGCATTCCATTAATACATTAAGAATATAATTTGCACATTTTAATTAAACGGGCTGCTAGATTATATTAATGTATTAAATCTAAGGCATGTGGACTTGTTTCTTTTATAGTAAAAATGAGCCTAGTTCACATGTGGACTTTTTATTAAAGTCCAATGGATTTAATAAAATAGAAAAATAATATATTGCACAAGTATATACTTGGGCGGTAAGGCTAATTAATTAGTCTAATATATTGTTTTATTTTATTAATTAATCAAATGGAAATTAATTAAGTAATTGTTTGATTAAAAGTTAAAATCTTTTTTTAACTAGGAGTAGAACTCTTAGTGTCATACTATTGCTAGTAGTATGTTAAATATCAAAGACTGTATTTGATAAGTAGATAAATAAAAGTATTTTATTTATCTAGTCAAATTAGAAAGTTATTTTATATAGTCACAATTTTAATATTCAATAATTTATTATTAGATAATACACTCATAAGTTGGAATAAGGTTAAAACTCAAAATTGATAGGAGACTTGGAGAAGAAGTAATCCTACTTGTGTGAGGATTTGACTATAAGGTAGAAATCCTACTTGTGTGAGGATTTTGGCCACCCTATATATATATATATATATATATATATATATATATATTATTATTATTAAATTCGGAATTAATAATGTGAGTTAAAAAAAAGTTTTTTTTTTTGAAAGAAAATTTTTGTATTCTCTTGCTTTCGAATAAAAAAAAAACTTCCACCTTAAGAAAGGGGTGTAGAATTCAGCCACAGAGAAGAAGAATAATGAGCGTTTTATTTTCAATAGTATATTAGAAGCTTTTACATCAAAAGGCTTAATTTAGAAGATCGAATTCGGGTTCACGCGAGTTTTCGATTAAAAAATTGAGAATTCACAAGTGACCAAATGTTTTTTTATTTTCTCTATGAGGATTATTGTGACTAACAAAAAGAAAAAGATTTTTGTTTCTATCCTCAGGCTTACAATTCAAAGAAAGGGTGCTCACACTCCTAGGTGATTTACGTTCATGATTGGATTGGAAGATCTTGCGGATTCAATTCGAAGCAAGCTGATTCAAATCGACGCAATATCAATCGTCACGTGAAAAAGGTAAGATACTTTTATTATATGTTAATTAATCAAGGGTTAATGTTCTTTCTTTTAAAGAAATTTTTTTGAAATATACCAACCAAGTTTTTCGCTTCCGCCGTGTTTTGAACCATTTTTCCCTACAATTGGTATCAAAGCCTGGTTGAACCCTTGATTAATTGATATATATATATATATATATACGTGAATCTTTTTCTTTTTATTGTATATATGCATGTTTTAGAAAGAGATGACACTCTAGGTATTCGCATATATATTTACACTAGAATGTGTGGATATATATATATGTTTTATATGTGGATTGTTATTGCTCAATTTTGATCCTAGAATTTCAATATATTTTTTGTTTTGGGATTGTAACAAGAATGGTGGCCTATCATCGCCATAATTTCCTTCTTGGTAGTTGCTAAGTTTTTTTTATTTATTTTGCTATTGTAATAAAAATACTACAGAAAAATATTGTATTAAAAAAAACTGCAGTATTTTATTATTTAAAATTCTTCTGTAATACATTCAAGTATCGAAGACTCGAAGGTTTGAAGAATTGGAAACAACCGGAACAAGTTTGGGACTGTGCGAGCCATAGCAACAAACATGCATGCGAATGAGCACGCGGCCACAATTGTTGTGGCATGGGCTGCGCACGGCAGCCCTTTATGGGGTTGTGGGGTGCGCACGCCCATGAGAGGCAGCCAAAGGGTGCGCAAACGATGGACGCATGAAGACTTGTTCGCCAAGAAAGAAGTTTTTTTTGTTTTGTATTCCAAATATTTTAATTTACTTGTTTTTTTAGGATGGACCAAAATTGTAGCTATTTATATTTTCGTAAATATTGAAATGTTTGTCATTGTTTGATAACATGTCATATAGAATAGGAGTGCCACTCATATATCTATTTTAGTATGAACATGCATTGAATGGTTTAAGTATCTAATTGGCATCTAGATAACTTGGTAAATCATTCTATGGAATTCTATCACATGCCTTAAACAATTGAGTGAGAGAATGTATTTTGAACACCTATGGCCTCCAAGATAAGTTGAGCTTTATGTTTTGTGTGATAACCCCACAAGGGGTATCCATGAATGGAATTTAGCAAGACACTTCCTTACAAAGATAGAGTAGACAATTGACTCAAACGATATCTACTCTTAAAAGAGGGATTTTCGCGAAGGAATATATTGAAGGTCGATAACTTGGTAATACACTCAATACGGTTTTATTGATATCCTCCAAAGAGTTCTTGTCAATATAAATCGCAAGGCTAAATTGAAAAACTGGTTGTTATGTTAACAACTAGGTGGGACCTAGTCCAACTAGTAAATGGTGCGAACTCCCAAAGGAGGCGTGACATTTATGGATGTTGGATCACCGTTAAATTTTATGATTGAATTACTAAATTCAATTCAAGATAAATATTCGAAAGTGCTTTATCATGATTGTTTACTTATATAATTTTTGTTTTATTAAGAAATCATGACCCCATCCCTAATCAACATCCTAAAAGATAGTACTTTAACTGGAGATAATTATGTCACATGGAAAAAGGAAAATTGGGCTATTGTTGCAATCTGAAAAGCATAAGTTCGTTTTGACAACTCCTAAACCACCTGCTCCTACTAATGAATCTACTGAGCAGCAAAGAGACGAGTATAAGCAGTGGGAGACCTCAGATGAGATGGCCAAATGTTACATTATGGCCACCATCTCTGACGTGTTGCAACAGCAACATGAAGGAATGAGTTCTGCTGCAGATATAATGATTTCTCTAGAGGAGATGTTTGCTATGAGGTCCTTGACGACTAAGAGAAAGGCAGTGACTGCTTTCATGAATCTTAGGATGAAACCTGGATAGACTGTAAAGGATCATATGATGAAGGTCATAGCACATCTCAACATTGCTGAACTCAATGGTGCTGAGATAGATGGTGAGACGAAAATTGACATGATTGTCAACTCACTGTCAGATTCCTTTGATCAGTTCAAGTTGGACTACAACTTGAACAATAAGGAATACACCATGCAAGGCCTGATGCAAGATGTTCAAAGCGTCGAGAAGATCCTTGTGAAAGGCAAGGGTCAAGAGATTCATACTGTTAGTAAAGTTGCTACTGTTAAAACCCGTAAGAAGGTCAAGAAACAACAGAAGAAAAGCATATTGGGCCTACCAAGAAGGGGTTTCAGGAAAAGAAAAGACTGAATGAAAATGAATTCAAATTGCGTTAGGCAACGGAGCGTTGGTGTCTGCATGTGCAGTGGAAGATATTAGAGTTAATCTAGATTCTAGTAGGCATTTAGATTTAATAGACGTTTACTATGTACCTCAATTCAAGAGGAATTTAATTTCAGTTTCTTGTTTAAATAAATTTGGATATTTGTTTACTTTTAATAAAAACTTTATTATTAGTAAGAATGACAAATTTGGTTGCAAAGGTACATTGGAAAACAGCTTTTTTTATTGCATAGAAACATCTCTCACTTGTTAGACACAAAATCAATGGAACCTAATCATAAAAGAATAAAATTATCAAAAGATGAAACTTACCTGTGGCATTTGCGCCTAGGTCATATTAACCTTGATAGGATTAAAAGATTGGTTAGTGATGAACCTTTAAGTGACTTAAAGGTTGATGATCTACCAACTTGTGAATCTTGTCTAGAATGTAAGATGACCAAAAGGTAGTTCACGACCAAAGGCACAAGAGCCATTGAATGTTTAGGATTGATACACACTGATGTGTGTGGACCTATGAGCATTCAAGCTAGAGGTGGATATAAGTACTTCATCACTTTCACGGATGATTACTCAAGATTTGGCTATGTGTATCTCATGAGACATAAGTCGGATGCTTTTGACATGTTCAAAGCATTTAAAGCTGAAGTAGAAAATCAGCTTGAGAAACACATAAAAATCTTGAGGTCTAATCGTGGTGGAGAATATCTATCTGGTGAGTTTCAGCAATATCTTATTGATAATGGGATAATTTCTCAGTTTTCTATGCCAGGTACCCCTCAACAAAATAGGGTGGCAGAAAGGAGAAATAGAATTCTTTTGGACATGGTTAGGTCTATGTTGAGTTATTCAACGCTTCCTAATTCCTTTTGGGGATATGCTTTACAAACTGCTATGTACATTCTAAACGATGTACCCTCCAAGTCGGTTCCTCAAACACCGCATACGTTGTGGACTAGACGAAAGCCTAGTTTACAACACTTACGGATATTTGGATGTCCTGCGCAAGTGTTGGAAGGAAAAACAGAAAAGATTGAGTCCCGTTCAGAAACATGCATATTTGTGGGGTATGCAAAAAGAACTAAATGATATTATTTCTATAGTCCTTCAGATCTTAAAATATTTGTTTCAACAAATGCTAAATTTCTAGAAAAGGACTATATGAATGATTTTGTGCCTAAGAGTAGAATTGTCCTGAATGAGCTTTCAATAGATACAATTCCACAAGAGATTTCACAACCTAGCCCAATTGTAAATTCTGCACCATCACAAAATCAACAACCTACCATTCCTCGTCGTAGTGGGAGGGTTAGTGGACAACCCGAGAGATACATCGGTCTAGGAGAATCAGTGGAGAATCTCTCATACGACGATGATCCCTACACGTACAAAGAAGCTATGGAGGATGTTGATTGTCGCCATTGGCAAAAGGCAATACAATCTGAAATTGAGTCTATGTACTCAAACAAAGTCGGGTCTCTTGTAGACTTGCCTAAAGGGATAAAACCCATTGGGTGCAAGTGGGTATACAAGAGGAAAAGAGGAATGGATGGAAAGGTGGAAACCTTTAAAGCTAGATTGGTAGCTGAAGGTTACACACAAAAGGAAGGTATCAATTATGAGGAAACCTTCTCTCATGTGGCCATGCTTAAATCCATAAGATACTCTTATCCATTGCAGCATCTCTAAACCTAGAGATTTGGCAAATGGACGTCAAGACAGCTTTCCTTAATGGAAGTCTTGATGAAAGCATATATATGATGCAACCAGAAGGATTCATTGAAAAAAGCCAAGAGGAAAGGGTATGCAAGTTGCAAAGATCCATCTATGGATTGAAGCAAGCATCCAGATCCTGGAACATAAGGTTTGATCAAGCTGTGAAAGGTTTTAGATTTATTCAAAACCTTGACGAACCCTGTGTATACAAAAGGATTAAAGGCGACAAGTTGGTTTTCCTAGTTCTTTAAGTTGATGATATACTACTCATCGGAAACGATGTAGGTGTATTGACATCAGCAAAATAATGGTTAGCAAAACAAGTTGATATGAAGGACTTAGGAGAAGCAAGTTATATTCTTGGTATCCAAGTAATAAGGGATAGAAAGAATAGAACTATTGCATTATCCCAAGCTTCATACACTGATAAAATCTTGTCTAGATTCACCATGCAAGATTCCAAGAAAGGTATGTTATCTTTTAGACATGGAATCAAACTTTCTAAGGGTCAAGCACCTAAGAATGTGCATGAAGAGCAATTCATGAGTAGAGTTCCATATGCCTCGGCAGTTGGAAGTCTCATGTATGCAATGCTCTGTACTAGACCAGATATTTGTTTTGCTGTTGGCATAGTTAGCAGGTTTCAATCGAAACCTGGTCCTAATCATTGGACGGCAGTCAAGCATATTTTCAAGTATCTCAAGAGAACAAGAGATCGTATGCTTGTATATTCTAGAAGGGATTTAATTCCCGTTGGGTATAAAGATTCTGATTTCCAGTCGGATTCTGACTCCAAGAGATCCACATCACGATCTGTGTTTACTTCTGGAGGAGGGACAGTCATATGGAGAAGTATCAAGCAATCCTGTATTGCTGATTCCACCATGGAAGCTAAGTATGTTGCCGCATGCGAAGCGGCTAAAAAAGCTGTCTGGCTCTGCCAATTCTTGATTGACTTGGAAGTGGTTCCTAATACGAATAAGCAGATCACTATCTACTGTGACAATAGTTGAGCAGTGGCTAATTCGAGAGAACCAAGAAGTCATAAGAGAGGGAAACACATTGAAAGAAAGTATCATCTTCTAAGGGAAATTGTGCATAAGGGTGATGTGATACCAAGATCGCGTC
Organism: Dipteronia sinensis; assembly: GCA_033220585.1. Classification (NCBI taxonomy): domain Eukaryota; kingdom Viridiplantae; phylum Streptophyta; class Magnoliopsida; order Sapindales; family Sapindaceae; genus Dipteronia; species Dipteronia sinensis. The sequence goes on along the minus strand of CM065636.1, from coordinate 45,628,691 downwards.
AGCAGAAAATCTAGCGGATCCCTTTACAAAGGCTCTACCAGAGAAGAGTTTTGATGGGCACCTAGAGAAAATGGGAATGACAGATATGACACACTTGCTATAGCGCAAGTGGGAGATTGTTAGGATTATGCTCAATATCAAGAGTGTAATGTTGTATTTGACAATCTTTTCATATTAATAAAGTGATTTCTAGTTTAACAAATCTTATAGCATTTATAGTTTAATTATTATAATTATTAAAAGTAAATAATCATAAGGTCAAAAGACTACGAGAAATGAAGAATTATTCGTACATCTGGATATGTATGAGGTAGACACAATTCTTTAGTTAGTCTTGAATAATATTCACTAACTTAAGATAAAGGTTGGGCGCCTTTACCTTGTTAAAGTTGTAGATTCTTTTGCTAGCATTTGAGTGGGATCAAATGTGTTATGATGAGTCTAAGATCATCAAAGTGTAGTGTCTTTAAGCAAAATAATCTAGTGCACTAGGTGCAGTGAATAGGATCACAGTGAAATACTTTATCCAGAACCATTTGTGGATAAAAGTTTTCACTTAAGGATAATCGGAGAGTCTATCTCAATCCTGAGATAACTGATGGACTTATGGTTACAAGTGTTATCATTTGAGCTATCAATGAGTACGATTATATACCATAGTCTATCCTCGAAAGTTTGGTGGTATTCATTTGTTAATCGATAAAGGACTTCATTTATAGATATGGACATCGTGGCTCCATTTAATAAATGTGAATAGAATATCATCATATGGATATTTTGAGATATTGGGTATTAAATCTTAACATTAAGTTTTCAATAGTGTCTATTGAAACATGGCTTCTGGACAAGTCAAAATATCCAATTTCAAAATGTGGTCATATGAGTAAATATTGTAACTAGGAGAGCTATAGACGGTCTATGAGCTCTTGGCGATTACTGATATTCTGCATGAGGATACACTATCTCCAATAAGATTGTCTAGGGTACGAATGAGAAATTATCTTATTCTATCTTTATTTAAGAGTTCAATTTTAGCTCTTTAGTGGAATGAGCTAAAATTAATAGATTGGATCTAAGTGAATCATTTGTTGATTGTGATTAGGTTATGTCTATTGAAGCTTAAATTAGATAGCCCGCCAAGATCCTCAATCCACATGAACTTGCATGGATCACTTGATATATTCTACCAGACCAATTTATGGGTCCATCTAGAATTGTTTTTGGATTTCGGAATCCAAAATTTTGGAGAGGTGTGTCATGTGTGATCAAGACACGTGGTAACTCTTCAAAAAGGTCTGGAATGGGCGGCCAATGATGTAGGAATCCTAGGGTGGGCCTAATGGGGTGCGTTTAGCATTCTATTAATACATTAAGAATATAATTTGCACATTTTAATTAAATGGGCTGCTAGATTATATTAATGTATGAAATTTAAAGCATGTGGACTTGTTTCTTTTATAGTAAGAATGGGATAGTTCACATGTGGGCTTTTTATTAAAATCCAATGGATTTAATAAAATGGAAAAATAATATATTGCACAAGTATATACTTGGGCGGCAAGGCTAATTAATTAGTCTAATATATTGTTTTATTTTATTAATTAATCAAATAGAAATTAATTAATTAATTAATTAATTGTTTGATTAAAAGTTAAAATTATTTTCTAACTAGGAGTAGGACTCTTATCGTCATACTATTGAGGGTAGTATGGTAAATATAAAAGACTATATTTGATAAGTAGATAAATAAAAGTATTTTATTTATCTACTTTTATTTATCTAGTCAAATTGGGAAGTTTTTGATATAGTCACAATTTTAATATTCAATAATTTATTATTGGATAATACACTCATGAGTTGGAATAGAGTTTGTTAACAGGGATTTTTGGCGAGGGACCAAAGGAGAATTTTCCAATTAGTATCAACCAGATAGAGCGCCAGTCCTAGCTTCCGGGTGACCAGCGAGGTCGATGCCACTACCTAGATGGAGCCGATACTTGGTAAGGCCATGACCTTGATTACCTATCTATCTAGATAGAACACTAGTACCACGAGCTAACGAAGGTACATACCTCGCCCTACTAAAGCTCCTGATATCAACTCAAGACCCGTACAATGGTAGATCGCACACCCAGTACCCCTCAAGTGCCTCGACATCAGTCAAGGAACCCGGTATCCCGATACCCGCCTTGGTACTGCCTTGACTTCCACCCGGTACCTAGTACCTCGATGTATATATTCGGAGCCCTTCCAAGGCAGGTACCTTACTTGCCAAGCAATACTAAGATGATCGCGAAGACACAAGCACCACTCTATCAAGAGATAGAACAAGCTCCATGCCAGTAGGATCCGACTGGTATACCAGTTCCTCGCCCTACCAACAAAATTCAGAATCAAAGTTTCCCTCCAAGCTCCATGAAGAAGGAAAGTTGACTCCATCGCTAAAATAAAACGCTATTAATGAAATCTAATTAGAATTCAAATTCGACAGTGATTTCATGGGATCAATCCCACACCTTCAGCCCCACACAATGTTTTTCAACGCCTAAAAAAGGACACTCAATAATCGTCATTAACACAACCGGATTTCTTGGGGATTCTTTGGAGAACTATATATACGGCATTGAAGGGTATACAGGGGAGGCTATTTTTTTTGGAAGATTGGGATCGCCAAAGACAGAGATAGAGAGAGTTTTTCCGGTTGAATTCCCTTGTGAAATTCTCTGAAGCCAGTGAGAGTCCACTGACGATCATTGAGAGAAAATATCCACTTGTTGACATAAACATTTTCTCCACCGTCACCCTGTGTAAAAGAGTGAGAAATGAGAAAAGAGTGTATATCATGTAACTTCGTTATAGTATTGTTTAATAAAGCAGTGTTCTTCTATATCTCCCGGTCCTTTTTTGTTTCTTCTCCATCATATTACTCCTTGCTTTCGATTATAAAAAGGATCCCGCTACCGAAGGTATCTATCCCGCTACTGGCTACCGGTAGTGGGTGAGGGTGCTAACCGAGATTTCGCTCCCTGAGTGATTTTTCCGTTAACACTTTTTGGCGCCGTTTGTGGGAAACACTGTAAGTTCCTCATATTTTGATTGGCTTATTTTGTTGACAAACCACATTGGGGATTAATTTTGTAAGGGTAAATTAGGCCTCATTGGGTGTGATCAAGCTTCAAGGGCATCATATTTCTCAAGAGCACTTCAAAGGTATCTCACTTGTTTAACTCTCTTTGAAGAGATCTAGTTGCACACACTCACTTGCATGCATTATGTTCTTATCTTCATGTAATTGAATGATGCATTGTATGCCACTTATCACACTCCATAATTGCACTTTTAGCACATCACTTAGTGTGTTGAGTTTGCCCTGAAAAGAGAATTTCTTCTCTTAGCGCGGCCTAGACCGCTTGGCAAGACATGCTTGCACCGCGGCATACAGAGCGGTATACCTTAGTAGGGTCATGCTTCTTGCACCGCTTCCTATGCACTTGCACGCATAGCGGTCCAAGTCGCGGTGTTGTCCAGTAGGCCACTGTTGCCTATACCGCGACCTATGCATGTACAGCGCCCTACACCGCGTTGTTGTCCAGACGGTGCACTGCTGTGTGTACCGCGGTCTGGACACTTGCTTGCGACGCGGTCCTTCAAGCGGTATTGACGAGATTTTGTGCCCTAAGTTTAAAATGTCGCAATTTTGACTAGGGCTCCCATATATATATTCTCTCTTCTTCCTTGCTCATTTTTGTGAGTTCAAGAAGCCATTTTTGAGAGGCCAAGCTTCCTTTAGAGAGAGAAACTCCCAAGAACTCATCTTTACTCAACCAAACACAAATCCATGTGCATCTAACATCTTACAAGTATCATCTCATCATGGATTCTTCTTACTTTCATTGACTAGGTAACTTGAACATGCCCTAAATCTCTTTGTATTTATTTATGTTCTTGTTTGCCTAGGGTTAGCTCTTTTATATGAATTTATTGCATATCTTTATGTTTAATGGCATTTATAACATGTTTGAGTTGTTGTTTGTTGGTTGAGAGCTTTGTTCATTGATAGCTAGCATTTAGGACGATTTTACCCTTCTAGCTAAATCTTCATGCATTTGCATTTAGATATTGATATCTAGGATTTGCACTCATTGACATCTTTAAATCCTTAGATAAGCATTTACTGTAGCCTAGCATTAATTGCATATTAGAGTTTTCATATATACTCACATATGTTGCTTAATCTCTTCATTGATTGTTAAGCTTTGTGACAAAGTGGATTAGTGCACAAGCTTGTGGTCTAGAATCACTATTAAAGGCCTGTTGGGTAGAGTGAAAGGGTTAGTGACTAAGTAGGTGTGACTCAAGGTCAACCTAGGTTGTAAACTTTCATTCAAATAGTGGATTTGAGGACCGTATGTGGCTAGAAGGATAGCCCGTGAGTTTTTCCCAGTTGGAGGGTTTCTCACGTAAATCAACCTTATGTTTTTATTGTTTTCCGCATGTTTATATTGGATTGGTTGATTGCTAATATGGGGTAGGACTATTAAAATTGATTAAGTTGAAAAGTTTGTAATAAATCAACTAAAACCTATTCACCACCCCTCCCCCCCCCCCCCCCCCCCCTCTAGGTTGTATTAGACACACTTTCTGTAATTTCAAACACCACACCCTCAAAAGAAAGCCAGCATGCCTCGTTTTCTTGTCTTATCATCAAAATGAAGCTCCGATCCTCCCAGGATCATCCTGACCCGTCAGGACATCAGTCAAATGCTTCAACCCGAAAGGGTCAGAAGCTGAAGAAGAGGGGAAAGGGTCGTAAACCCGCCTCGAAGCCGTCAGCTACCGCGCAGATTACCCCCCAGGTACCTGCTACCCCAGCAGCTGAACCTGCCAATCTAGACCAACGGGTCGCGGCCTTTATAGAGAGCATTCGCCACTGAATGGTCGCCGAAGGCAGTACCAGTCAGCTTGTGGTACCAGATCCCAGGGGAGATGCCAATCGGTAAGGTACCAGGGTACCTCCCTTCGACAGGTTGGGACCACCACCTCTTGTACCAGTCCATGATAGATTCAGGCACATGCCCCCACCACCATCGGTCCATGATAGACTCGGGCCCATGCCCCCGGTTCCAAGATATCCTACAGGTTACCAAGCCCGGAGTGCAAGATCCGCCATCAACCTCTTGCCCAGAGAGCACCACCACCTGGCCCAACCAGTGGCCTATTCAAGACAGCCTCAATAGGAAACGACCAGGGAACGCCCTCATTCAGTGGTGGGAGGTAGCCACAAGGGCGCCGGAGAAGTCCCTCCTAAGGGAGAGAATCAGGATGAAGGGCATGACGACAGAGATTCTGAGGTGGAATCTAGGAATGATGGTGGTAAACGTCTCCGGGACCAGGTCGCCAGAATGGCGAAAGAAATCCAAGAGTTGAAGAATGGCAAGCACCGGGAAAACCAGGAAGACTCCTTGGGAGAGATGAATGCTCCCTTCTCTAGGAGGATCAAAGAGGCAGAATTAGCTCCCAAATTCAAGATGCCAACTGAAAAATATTCTGGGACCGAGGACCCCCTGAGCCACCTAGAAAACTTTGGTCACCAGATGGAGGTTTAGAATGCTACTAGGGCCGCTATGTGCAGAATGTTGCTTGGTTAGGGGAGGTTGCTTGGAGGAATTCCTCCAACAAGAACGCGACAACATATGCACTGGAAAGGAGGTGCAAACCGATATTAAAGCATATGAAGAAGGAAGGAAAGATAAAGGGAAGGATCTGATGGAGAAGATCCACATTGTCAATACCATCAGTGGAGGTCCCACTTTGGCAAGAACCTCCAACAATGCTCGAAAAAACCACGCCAGGAAAGTTCCTAGAGTAGAAGCGGGCCAGAATGTTTTCAAGGTTACTAGAGGATCACCTCGGTCTCATCCTACTGCATAGATCATCTTCATGATGACCCAACACTGTCCAGCCTCATGATGATCCCATGGTCATCACTGTTCAAATAACCAACAACTTGGTCCACCGTGTTTTGATTGACACGGGTAGCAGCGTTGATATTCTCTTCAAGAGTGCTTTGGAGCGATTCAACCTAAAAAGACCTTGTTACAACAGTTGTGTAACCCTATTGTATGGGTTCACGTGGGACTCGTTGATTCCTACCAGGTCTATAATCCTACCAGTAATAGTGGGAACAACACCACTCCAGCAGAACCTAATGACAGACTTCGTTGTGGTAGACACCCCGTCCGTCTATAACGCTATACTAGGAAAGCCCTACTTGTCTGCCCTCAAAGGGGTCTTGTCAATATACCATAACGTCCTGAAATTTCTAATGGGAGACAAAGTGGGCGAAATACGGGGGGATCAACAGGCTGCTCGTAAGTGCTATGCAGTATCAACCAACCCAGCAGCGTTAGCCAACCAATGTGTGCAAATAACCATTAATCAAGATCACGAGTCTTCAGAGGAAGACTTTGAAGATGAAACTAACTCGGTCAAGGGGAGATCCACGTCAGAGCTCCCCGATATAGAGATCATGGAGGAGGAAGAGAAGGGATGGGCCAGTGGCCATCTCACAGAGGAGTTAGAAGAGATACCTATCAGGAAGGACGATCATTCCAAGGTAGTCAGGATAGGTTCAACATTGAAGGCGAAGGTAAAGGAAGATCTAATAAAGCTCATACAAGAATATAATGACATCTTTGCATGGAGCCATGAGGAGATGCCAGGGATACCTGTTGCTTTAGCAACTCACAGGTTAGCGGTAGATCCCACCTTCAAGCCAGTCAAACAAAAGAGAAGGCATTTCAACCAGGCAAGAAATGCTGCAGTGCAAGAAAAGGTAAACAAACTGCTAAAGGCAGAATTCATCAGGGAGTCTTGGTACCCCGAATGGATCGCCAACATAGTTATGGTGACCAAGGCGATCAGGAAGTGGCGCCTGTGTGTTGATTATACGGATCTCAACCGCGCCTGCCTAAAAGATAGCTTCCCGCTACCGAAAATCGACCTACTGGTAGATTCAACCGCGGGTAACAAGCTCTTGAGTTTTATAGACGCCTTCTCGGGATACAACCAGATAATGATGCACCCAGCTGACCAGGATAAAACCAGTTTCATAACCGGTCAGGGCATGTACTGCTATAGGGTCATGCCCTTCCGGCTCAAAAACGCTGGGGCTACCTACCAACGCCTGGTCAACCGATTGTTCAAGAGACTGATAGGAAAGACGATGGAGGTATACATCGATGATATGATCACGAAGTCTCAGGTAGCTGATCATCACCAGGACCATCTCCGTCAGACGTTCCAGATAATCAGAGAGAATCAGATGCGATTGAATCCTGATAAGTGTGCCCTCGGAGTTGCAGCCGGGAAATTTCTCGGATTCACGGTCCATGAGAGGGGGATCAAAGCTAATACCGAGATGATCAAAGCCATCCTAGATCTTGAGTCCCCCACCCACTTAGACATGAAATGGGACCAGGACAGCGAGCTGGCTTTCCAATCGCTGAAGAAGTACCTCGCTAGCCTGCCCCTGCTAGCTAGCCCGGTACTAGGAGAAAAACTGCAATTATACCTAGCAATATCTGAAATAGCGGTCAGCGGAGCATTGGTAAAGGAATATGGAGATGGGGTACATCGCCCTGTCTACTACGTGAGCCGCGACCTAACCAAATCAGAAAAGAACTACATCTTCCTAGAGAAGCTCGCTTTCGCCTTGGTGGTTGCTTCTAGGAAGCTCCGCCCTTATTTCCTTGACCACACAATCGTGGTAGTCACTGATCAACCTCTGCGTCAATTTCTCTAAAGGCCGGACGTATCGGGGAGACTTGTGTTGTGGGACCTTAAGCTCACCTAGTTCGACATCAAGTACAAAGCTAGGACAACCATCAAAGCCCAAGCTTTGGTAGATTTCATGGTAGAATTCAGTGCAATTCCTGATCAAGATGCTATCCTGGCCCTGAGTCAAGCTCTTCAGAAAGAGCAAGAGCCTGTAGATTGGCCCATCAATCAAGTCTGGATCTTATATACCGATGGGGCATCCAATCAAGCAGGAAGCGGAGGTGGGATCATTCTAACCGACCCTGAAAAGGTCGAGTGTTGTCACTGTTTCAGATTCGAGTTCAATACCACCAACAACAAAGTTGAATATGAAGCCTTGTTAGCAGGAATGAGAATAGCGGCTGAGCTAGAGGCTAATTAACTCCTTACCAAATGTGACTCGCAATTGGTAGTTAATCAAATAACCGGACTGTACCAGGCCAGAGAGGATAACATGGCAACCTACCTAGAAAAAGTCCAGGAACTGTTGCCCCGTTTCAAATGTTTCAGGATCGAGCAGGTACCTAGGCAGCAGAATCATCGAGCTGACGTCCTAACTAAGATGGCTGCCTGTGGAGGACAAGCTTTGCCGAAAGGAGTACCACTCCAGATAATCACTACATCGAGCATAGCTGAAGGTAGGGAAGTAAACCCCGTGGCACGACTCCCATGCTGGATGGATCCCATCATGGATTATCTTCAGTTAGGAAAGCTCCCTAAAACCCCTGATCAAGCTCGCAAGATCAAGCGAACCTCGGTACGATACTGCTTGGTAGAGGGGCACATTTACCGCATAGGTAAGTCACTTCCCTTGCATAAATGCCTGCATCCCGACGATGCAGACTGGGCATTGAGAGAAGTTCATTCAGTAGACTGTGGAAATCATGACGAGGGAGAAGCACTGGCTTACCAGGTGCTACGCATGGGATATATTTAGCCAATCTTGTACCACGATGCGAGGCAGTTCGTACAGTCCCGTGAACCATGTCAGAAAATGGCCAACCTGTATCACCTACCTCCAGAACGATTATCTACCATCAGCTCGCCGTATCTGTTTGCCTTCTAGGGGATAGACCTAACTAGGCCTTTACCAATCGCGCCAGGTCAGCAGAAGCATACGATTGTGGCTATTGATTACTTCACCAGATGGGTGGAAGCAGAACCCCTCTCTAGAATTACTGAAGCAAATACAACAGAATTCATCAAGAAGAATATGGTCTGCCGGTTCGGTACCCCGATAGTCATCATCACCGATCTGGGTAAGCAGTTTGATAACGCCAGGTTCCGGGAATTCTGTGAGAGTTTTGGGATTGAACTTCGCTTCGCATCTGTAGCACACCCTTAGACTAATGGCCTGATAAGGCCATAAATAAATTTATCAAGAAGCTCCTAAAGAAGAAACTTCAACAGAAGAAAGGGAGATGGGCTGATGAACTCCCGGACGTGCTATGGGTTACCGCACCACCAAGAGGACCGCTACTGGAGAAACCCCCCACTCGCTATCTTTCAGGGTAGAAGCTGTCCTTCCTATAGAACATAAGCTCACTTCTTTCCGGATTCAACATTTCAACCCCGATGAAAATGAAGACAAGCTGAGAGCCAACCAGGACCTCCTGGAGGAAAAACAAGACAGGGTTGTAGAAAGGGTAGCAGTTTACCAGAGCCAGATTGCTCGTTACTTCAATAGGAGAGTAAAATCCTGGAGCTTCAAAGAAGGGGACTTGGTTCTCAGAAAGGTTACTCAGAATACCCAGAAGAGGTCAGACTGGGTACTGTCACCCAATTGGAAAGGTCCTTCCCTAATCAGAATGGTGATCCAAGGTAGGGCATACAAGCGAGACGACATGAATGGGCATCCTGTAGACCACACTTGGAATACTGATCATCTCAAGAGGTTCTACCCATAAGACATGCAGAAGAAGTAAGCCAAGACTGTCCCGTAACAAACATTAGAAGATGTTAGTAATCGTGAGTACTTGTATTCTCTTTTTTGATCATCAATAAAGAAGGTTTTTTCTTTCTCCATCTACTTTCTCTACGATTATCTACACCTATCTACTGTGTGTCACCAATTGAATTCGTTATGGTCATCTTAAAAGACCAGGAGAGCCAGATGGCCCTCCTGATGCCCTGGACAGGACAAATCCTTCCAGGAGGATCGCCTTAAAGACCAGGAAAGCTAGATAGCCCTCCTGATGCCCTAGACGGGATAAATCCCTCCAGAAGGATCGCCTTAAGGACTACATAGCACTCCTAATTCCCTGGACCGGCTTAATCCCTCTAGGAGGATCTGCTCGATACCAGGATAAGCAGCATGCCATTCCTGATGCTCTGGCCGGGCACCACCCCCCGCTAGGAAGGATCCAGTATGTAAGAGCATGGTTGCCTTACGGATCAAACCTCGGCCTGGCACTACCCCCCACTGAGAAGGGTCTGGATATTAAGTGTATAGTTGCCCGCCAGATCAGGGCCTTAACCGGGCACCACCCCCCGCTAGGAAGGATCCAGTATGTAAGAGCATAGTTTCCGTACGGATCAAACCTCGACCGGGCACCACCCCCCGCTGAGAAGGGTCTAGATAGTAAGTGCATAGTTGCCCGCTAGATCAGAGCCTTAGCCAGGTACCACCCCCCCGCTAAGAAAGATTTGGTGCTAAAGTGGCCTTAGTTGCCTACCAGGATCTTGTTGCCAGTATGATCGCCTTATTTTCGCCAATAATCGCCTCAAGACCAGAAAGGACCAATAACCTTCATCCTGCCTTGGCCGAGTGCCACCTCTAGCCAGGAAGAATCTAGTTAGCGAGGACGTAGCCGCCTGCCAGATAAAGGCCTTGGCCGGGTACTACCCCCCGCTAAGAAAGACCTGGTTCTAACATGGTCCTAGCCGCCTACCAGGATCTTGCTGCCAACATATTCGCCACAGTTCCAAGATTTCCAGACCAGGGATGTGGGGTACCCCGATTCACCAAATTCATTCTCCAAGGCACCAAACGAGAATGCGAAGTGCCCTGTTTGGCCAGAATATCTGCCTAGAGACCAAGGTTCCTTGAAACAAGAAGGCTAAGTATCAGGTTATTCGTCGAAGTACCAAGATCCCTGTTAACAGGAATGCGAGGTAACCAGATTCGCCAGAATATTCGCCATAGTACCAAGATTCCTAAAATAGGAAGGCTAGGTACCTAGATTGCAAGATTATTCGTCGGAACGTTCATTATCATTAAGTAACCAAGATTCTCAGAACTAGAGTGTGAGGTACCATAGTACCGGTCAACTGCTGTTCCTCTACTTTACTCTCATTAGGGTTCTCGCGTTACCAAGTATTGATTAAGTCAAGTTTATGCTGGGGACTTTTCCCCGAATTTATGCTACAATCAGAAGCATGCGACTGAATTCAATCGACAGATACAGATGGAAATGAGTTTTCTTTTCATTGATCAAATCAGGGAACCCAGCCCTTATTTTAAGCTACATACAAGATACAAGAAAAATCTATGTTGACAATACTGCCACGAACCCCGGAGGTAGGAACAGAGGCCGTGTTGGGGTCAGCAAAAATAAGGGGGGAGTAGAGATTCCCCCGACGTCCAAGATGCAACAGAGCACGAAGCTGCTACTCGCCCAGGTAATGTCTACATCATTGGCAAGACTGCAGCACCAAAGCCCAGCATTCATCCTGATCCTGGGAATCTCTACCATTCTTGTTCCTCTAGTAGTTAAATCCACCGAGCACAGCTCCTTCCACAATACCAAGCATCCTGCCAGTCACAGAGCCGACATCTCCTTCTCCTCCCACAGTGTTAGTTGATACGACGATCATCGGTCAACCTATGGGGGGTTGCCTACTAAAATGGAAAAGAAATTGTCCGAAGATCCATCTAACAAATTATGGATATTTATAGAAGGAAAGATCGAGTATCGAGAGCGAAAGGATAAAGTCATTTATGGACACAACATTCGATACATGGGAAAGGGTGGCCTCGCAAAGTGTGCCTCCCCCCCCCCCCCCCCCCCCCCCCCCTCCCCCCGAGGCTTAATGCTTAGGGCAATCGAACTTGTCCTGGACTCGCATTTGGAAGGGCAGTTGAATACAGAATTCGAACCAATAATGTCTACGCACGAATCCATAAAAAAATGAGTACCCTAATCTATATCCGGTTGAGGTCTTGGTACCCCTCCCGGACCACTCATGATATCAACTACATCGAGCATAATAGTGGACAGACCACCGAATCTCCACCTAAGTACTAAAAGTCATCCAATAGCAAGCATTTATAGAATCGAGATTACATCGAAGATCCTACTTCAGATTTAAGCAAGTTTCAACCAAGGGTGTAATTAACTACACACGCATGAAGTCAAGGAAAATAAAAAGTTCTCATTTCTAAAATTGGGGAGCCCATCCCCCGATCACGGGCTACAAAGAGACAAAATTATCTCGATACTACTAGGTAAGGGGTCAAGCTGGGTCATGCATCCTCCTGCTCCTTATTGGCCGTCTCCTTGCCAACTCTGCCAGTTAGAGTTCCTCCATCTTCAGCACCAGACAGAATCCCGCCTGCTTCTTGGGTGCCCACCATAACAAGAAGCTCCACTTGGGATAGATCGTCTCGAAGTTCTCCCGCTGCTTGGTCAAAATCTCCTCCAACTTCCTTGATCAAAACAGCCTGACCTTCCTTTACCTGGACATGGTCATAAGATGAGATATGCGAGGCAGATTCTCCATCATCAATAGCAAGCTGATTCCCTACCTCCTTGAAAGGCTCTAACAAAATAGCAAAAGGGGCAGAAATCCCTCCTTCACCCTAAGCCATACCAGCCTCAGGATCCTTCAAACTAGGAGTTACTCCAGCATTGCTTGGTGGAAAAAGGGAGATATAACTCTAGTCTGCCCCTCCAACCACTCCACTGGCTCCAGCAACCTGGGAGGGTCCAGCCATATCAGAAGGTGCTACCCTCGCCAATTCAGCAGCCTTTGCCATAATTTCCTCCCGGTTCCATCCAGCGATGGCACTCAGATCAAACGGAGAAAGGAAAGCAAGGGCCACCTGGTAGCCGGTAAAAAAGTAACCATCCCCGAAGGCGGTGTCTACTTGGGCATTTAGGTCGGCCATGCTACCACGGAGGAATAGAACATCTTTTTCCAGCTCCGCCACCTTTCCCGTAGCAACATCCCTCTCCTTCTTATGGCGACGGAACCTGAGCCTCTCAGTATCCAAAGCATGCTGCATCTTCTCCCTGTCAACCTTCGCCTCGTCATCTTCCTTTTGGGCATTTACTAGCGACTGGTTCAGAGCTTCCATTCCATAAGCATTCTTAGCAAGCTCCTCCTTAGACTTCCCCAGCTCTGCAGTAGCACCTCTAACTTGCTCTAAGAGAGAGCCGGCATGTTGGCTTATGGCCACATTGGACTTAAAAGCCTGACAAAAACAAAGCACTAGTCAGGATATCTCCCACCCTTAATCGGGATAGAAGATTAAAACGAGACAACTTACCTTAGCCAGAAGAGCAGACTCCCTTATAATTAGCAGTTCGGTGGGCATGGCCGTCATGACACCCAAGCTCCTACTTGGGCAGGAGGCAACAAAGTGGGCTAAAACTTCATCTTGGCTGCTGTCCTTCGACCTTGATCACGTCTTATCCCTAGGTACCACCTGTCTCGCCATAGCAAGGTCAGAACTCTTCTCGACCGGTTTAGATTGACCAGTTGCCACGATGGGAGAAGCAGAAGGAGCTGAGGCACCAACAACAGCAGCACTGGCAACATTGACTGGTCCGATGGGTGACGTATCCTGCACCCAACCAGAAGCACCTCGATACCTCCCCACTCTAGCTGTAAAGGCCTCTAGTGATCTAACCGAAACAGGAGGAGAGAGAGCTGGAGATCCAGATACCTTGGCCGGGACCCTACCAGGTCCAGCAGATATGCCAACACCTGTATTGAGATCAGAGCTGGTAGGAAGCCTGGCAGAGGAGGATGGAGGAGAATCGACGGTGCCCCCAGTCGGGTTAAGCTTCACCTCAGGGATCGGTGGAGGTACTGCTGAAACTACCAAGACAGCACAAGTTAATATCAGCAAAGTTAATAAAGCAGTACATCGAAAGGAGAATCAGAAAGATGTTTACCATGAAGCGCGTCGAAAATACGGAGGGAATATTCCACCCTCCCTGCATCAAAGGCATCCGAGGTAGGATACTACAGGTTAACATAATTCCTGGCCATGATGGCCTTCAAGATCTTCTCTGACTCAGTGGAGAGCTTACCTTTCTCCAATGGGGGTTTCCCGCTAAAGCAGGTAGGAACCTTGAATTCAGTTCCTCCGATGTGAACCGAGCTGCCCCATCTGCCCTTGATGACGACCCATTCCTCCCTCCAGGAGGTATCCTTCTTCGTGACTGGTGGGTACCACAAATTTCAGGTTGTTCTTTGCCCGAGCATAGAACTGCCCATTCAGACCCAAGACGTTGGCAGCAATTTGAAACATATATCCGATCTCATCAGGTCCCGGTTCCCGATCGATGTTGTCCCTCGCACACTGCTCCCTCCATAATACCAGGAACCCCACCAGGTGCCTCTAAATCCCTGGTGTTAGCTGAAGAGGGGCACGCTGCAAGGTGTACAACGCCCTACGCAAGGTGAGGTGGAAAGGTAGCATGACTCCACTATTGAAGGCTGCAGTATGAATCGGAAGCTCGCCAGGAATGAGAGAATACATATCATACCCAGGTGGGGGTATGGTAATCAAAATATCCTTAGGGATCTTAAAATCCATCCTCAAGTGCTTCACAGTATCCAAAGTGCTGGTAGAATCGGGGATGCATCTATACTCGTAAGGAAGGGCGAGTATCCTTCCCACAGTATCTGTAACCTCACCAGTCCGGTCTTCGATTACCCTGACGAAGGCTCCAGTTTCTCGACTCGACTCTCGATCGACATCAATCGGAGCAGTGGGACTGTTCTAAACGCCGGTCCCGATTCCTACATTCCGGTTGGAACGCCGGCGCTGAAAGGGAACATCGTCCCCACTATCACTTTCGACGCGTGCCCTTTTTCTAGGGGCAAGACTTCCACTGGCCGCCACATCGCCGCCAAACAACTGCTCGATACAATCCCATCAGGTGAAGACATATTCACAAAGCCGAAATTTCATTTCTCAGAGAAGGGAAAATTAGAAGATCAACGGAGAGAAAATTAGGTTTTCTTGCAAAGACTCTTGTTCGCGAAGATTTGCTTAAGTGAGTACACCTTGAAGAAGCAGGAGTTATATAGAGATAGTTACTTGTAACGGGCAGAGAGGGTAATCAATGCCGCGGGAATATCGGCAACGTGGAGGGAACGGTTTCGGGAAACGTGCGCCTCAAAATTTCCTTCTTTTGAATTTGGCCTACCCTGGTCAGCCACGTGGAAGACTCATTTAAATCGGCATGCAAAGAGAAGATTCCCTCCTACAAGACGGTTGCAAAAAAATTCTCCAAGTATTATCTATCCTGACTCCAACCACAACTTGGTAGCGGTGTTCAAGTCAGGGGGGACTTCTGTTAACATGGATTTTTGGCAAGGGATTAAAGGAAAATTTTCCAACTATTATCAACCTGATGGGCGCCAGTCCTAGCTTCTGGGTGACCAACGAGGTTGATGCCACTACCTAGATGGAGCCGATACTTGGTAAGGCCAGGACCTCGATTACCTATCTAACTAGATAGAACACTGGTACCGCGAGCTAACGAAGGTACATACCTGATGGGAAGATTTTTGCCGTTAGAAAACCGTCCGTCAAAACAATTTATAAAACCTATGCGAAGCGTTCACAAGTAGAAATACAAGTAAAGTGGTAAGCACGGGTGTCATCCACTGAGATCGGGGTAGCGGTGATAAGATTATGATTAATATAACTAGTATGCATAAAAGTAAAGTGATGGTGAATGAAAATACAATATAAACTAAACTATGAAAGCAAATAAAATGGGATGACAATGGAGTGATGAATGAATGATGATGGAACTACGGAGTTGATGGACTCGTAAGTGAATATTGGGGCAATTGCAACAAACTCTCAATTAAGCACGTTTTGACAAATGTAACCAACCTAGGGTGTATAGTGTTGGTATATATCTCTAGCAAGAGGTCAACCTAGGGTGTATAGCGAAGACCTCCTACTAGCGATTAATCCCTCCTAAGCAACCAACAATGGCTAGTTACTCAATCGGGACTTTTTCCATGAATGCTCATCTATCTAGCTATGGCTCAACCTATTACTAATGTGGCCATCCTAGGGTGTATAGTGATAGCTTCCAATTCTCTCACAAGTGGCCTACCTAGGATGTATAGTGAAGGCCACCCGTTTGAGATTGGATGAGGCTCGAAGTTGTCAACCGAATTCTACTCAAAGGTTAGTTCTCGTAAAATCACTAAAGTAGCCAACCTAGGGTGTATAGTGGAGGCTTCTAATTCTCTCACAAGTGGCTAACCTAGGGTGTATAGTGAAAGCCACTAATTCAAGATTAGATTAAGGGCATGGTTGAAGAGCCGCATTTTTGGAAATCCTTCCATTCAATGGAGCATTAGACAACCTAATTGCCTACTCAAGTAATCCAAATCTGTTAGGATTATGCTCAATAGCAAGAGTGTAATATTGTAATTGACAATCTTTTCATATAAATAAAGTGATTTCTGATTCTGCAAAATCTTATAGCATTTATAATTATAATTGTCAAGGTAAATAATCATAAGGTCAAAAGACTATGAGATATGAAGAATTGTTTGTACATCTGGATATGTATGAGGTAGACACAATTCTTTAGTTAGTCTTGAATAACGTTCACAACTTAAGTTAAAGGTTGGGCACCTCTATCTTGATAAAGTTGTAGAATTCTTTTACTAGCATTTGAGTGGGATCAAATGAGTTATGATGAGTCTAAAATCATCGAAAGGTTTTCGAGTAAAAGAATCTAGTGCACTGGGTGCATTGAACTGGATCACAATGAAATACTTTATCTAGAACCGTCACTAGATATAAGTCTTTTCATTATCAGGACAATCGGAGAGTCTATCTAAATCCTGAGATAAATGATGGACTTATGGTTGCAAGTGTTATCATTTGAGCTATCAATGAGTAAGATTATATAGCATAGTCTATCCTCGATAGTTTGGTGGTATTCATTTGTTAATCGATAGAGGACTTCATTTATAGATATGGACATCGTGGCTCCATTTATTAAATGAGAGTATAATATCATCATATGGATGTTTTGAGGTATTGGATATTACATCTCAACGTTGAGTTTTCAATAATGATTATTGAAGACATGGCTTCTGGACAAGTCAAAATATCCAAGTTCAAAATGTGGTCATATGAGGAAATATGATAACTTGGAGAGCTATAGGCGGTCTATGAGCTCTTGGCGATTACTGATATTATTCACGAGGATACACCATCTCTTATAAGATTGTCTAGGGTATGAATGAGAAACATCTCCTTATTCTATCTTTATTTAAGAGTTCAATTTTAGCTCTTTAGTGGAATGAGTTAAAATTAATAGATCGGACCTAAGTGAATCATTTGTTGATTGTGATTAGGTTATGTCTATTGAAGCTTAAATTTAGATAGCCCGCCAAGATCCCCAATCTACACGTACTTGCATGGATCACTTGATATATTCTACCGGACCAATTTATGGGTCTATCTAGAATTGCATTTAATATATTAAGAATATAATATGTCTATTATTTATTTAATGGGCTGCACTATTATATTAATATATTAAAAGGAGACATGTAGGCTTGTTTCTTTTAGTAAGAATAAGTCTGGTTCACATGTGGGCTTTTATTTAAAGTCTAATGGATTAAATAAAATAAGAAAAATAATATTGGGCCCATATATACGTGGTGTGGGCGGCAAGGCTAAATAAAATAGCCTAAGATATTATTTTATTTTATTGTTTTGATTAAATGGGAATTAATTAATTATTTAATTAATTAATAGTTTAAATCAAAATCTTTTCCTGATCAGTAAATTAAATACTATGTGTTGGATTAGGGTTGGAATTCTTTTAAGTGATAGGAGTCCCAATGTGGTAAGGATTAAGTCCACATACACTCCTTATTATACAAAGAATTCGGCCACCACTAGTCGTACAAGGGTTAGGATTCTTGAATTGATAGGAATTAGGGAAAAGGACAATTCCTTTTCAAGTAAGGAAATTAACCAACCCTAGATTTCATATTCAATGAATTCGGCCAACCCTACTTGGTGAAGGAAAAAATTCGGCCAACCTATAAATATAAGGTTATGAATTTTCCGCCACCATAGAAGCAAAATAGAGAGAGATTTTTGTTTGTTTTGAAAATAAAAATCCTACTCTATACACATAGATTTTCGGCCAAGAGAGAAAAAGAAAATAAGTTCTCATTCGATCGTGCACTTACAAGCCTTTAACATCAAAAGGTTTTGTGTACACTTTCGATTTAGGGTTACGCGAGTTTCAATCATATTGATTGTGAATTCAAAAGTGACCGGAACTTTTTTTTAGGCTCTTGGTGTTTTACTATTGAAGATCAAGATCAGAAATTCCATACATCCATTCTAAGGTAAGCAATTCAAAGAAAAAGGGAGACCACGCTCCCACGTGATTCACGTACGTGCTAGGATTGAAGATCTTACGGATTACCATCGACGTAAGTCAATCGGATCACGCGACAAGATGTATTTAACTCTAACCGTATATTTAAGTTTAATTAATTAAAGGGTTAAGGTTCAAATCTTTAGAAAAATTTAAACTATACGAAAATTATTTTTTCGCCTTCCGCTGCGGTTTTAAGCAATTATTTCCTACAAAATCAACATGCAAAGAGGGTGTATCCAAGCAAATCAATAATGGAAATCAATTCAAGCAATGGAATAAAACATAGAGATAGTATAAATATAATACATATAGTTTATTTACAAAGCCCAAATATCCATCAAACAAATAACATCAACCCCATAGTGGGGTATTTTAGCTACTCATGTTCTATTACAAACAAATAAACTAAGAGAGAGTGTAGAGAGAACCCTTGAAGATTGATCTCCTTCCTTGAAGCTTGAATCCAAGTCTCATAGTTGCCTTTGATTGAGTAGAGATGGTTTGGATGATAGGGAGATGTATTTCTAGCTTAGACTACAAGTGTTGGGAGATATATCAGTTACTTTGTTCGTTCCCATCCTTTTCTATTTATAGAGGATGGAAAAATAGGTCAGTTAAGCTTGAAAACAGAATCTGTTGTGCGCAGAGTGCGGGTGGAGTACGGGTGAATTACCCGCACTGTACCCGCACTGTAATGTCAGGTGTAAAATCCACTCCTCTGTCTTGAGCAATAGTGCGGGTGGAGTGCGGTTGCAAGACCCGCACTCTAATGTCAGGTGTAAATCCGCTTCTCTGGTTTGGCAACAGTGCGGGTGGAGTGCGGTTGGATGACCCGCACTGTACCCGCACTTTAACGTCAGGTGCAACTCAGCTTCTCTGGCTTTGGCAACAGTGTGGTTGGAGTGCGGTTGCAACGTGCACTCGACCTGCACTTGACCCGCACTGTAGAACTGCTTATGTTCCTTGTCTTCCCTTTTGCCCCTTTTCTGCCGGAACCACTGCAATTAGCTTCTAACACCAGAATTACATCTATTGCCTGCAATTAGCACAAATGAGCCTATTAGACATAAAATATATAGAAAATACACACAAGAACGAGACAAAAGAATAGGAATAAGGGCCAAAATATACAACAATTTAGGCACGATCAATACCTCGCCCTACTGAAGCTCCTGATATCAACTCAAGACCCGTACAATGGTAGATCACACACCCAGTACCCCTCAAGTGCCTCAACATCAGTCAAGGAATCTGGTATCCCAATACCCGCCTTGGTACTGTCTTGACTTCCACCTGGTACCTAGTACCTCGATGTATATATTCGGAGCCCTTCTAAAGCTAGTACCTTACCTACCAAGCAATACGAAGATGATCGCGAAGACACAAGCACCACTCCATCATGAGATAGAACAAGCTCCATGCCGGTAGGATCCGACTGGTATACTAGTACCTCGCCCTACCAACAAAATTCAGAATCAGGGTTTCCCTCCAAGCTCCATGAAGAAGGAAAGTTGACTCCATCGCCAAAATAAAGCGCCATTAATGAAATCTAATTAGAATTCGAATTCGACAGTGATTTCATTGGATCAAATCCCACGCCTTCAGCCCCACACAATGCTTTTCAACGCCTAAAAACGACACTCAATAATCCTCATTAACACAACCGGATTTCATAGGGATTCTTTGGAGAACTATATATACGGTGTTGAAGGGTAAACATGGGAGGCACTTTTATTTTGGAAGATTAGGATCGACAAAGACAGAGATAGAGAGACTTTTTCTGGTTGAATTCCCTTGTGAAATTCTCCGAAGCCAGTGAAAGTCCATTGACCATCATTGGGAGAAAATATCCATTTGTCGACATAAACGTTTTCTACACCGTCACCCTGTGTAAAAGAGTGAGAAATGAGAGAAGAGTGTATACTGTGTAATTTCGTTATAGTATTGTTTAATAAAGCAGTGTTCTTCTATATCTCCCGTTCCTTTTTTGTTTCTTCTCCATCATATTACTCCTTGTTTTCGATTATAAAAAGGGCCCGGTACAGAAGGTACCTATCCCACTACTGGCTACCGGTAGTGGGTGAGGTTGCTAACAGAGATTTCGCTCCCTGAGTGATTTTTCCGTTAACATAGTTAAAACTCAAAATTGATAGGAGACTTGGAGAAGAAGTAATCCTACTTGTTTGAGGATTTGAGGATTTGACCACAAGGTAGAAATCCTACGTGAGTGAGAATTTTGGCCACCCTATATATATATATATATATATATATATATATTATTAAATTCGGAATTAATAATGTGAGTTAAAAAAAAAGTTTTTTTTTGAAAGAAAGAATTTTTATACTCTTGCTTTCAAATAAAAAAAAATTTCCAACTCAAGAAAAGGGTGTAGAATTCGGCCATAGAGGAGAAGAATAAGGAGCGTTTTATTTTCGATAGTACATTAGAAGCTTTTACATCAAAAGGCTTAATGTACAAGATCGAATTAAGGTTCACACGAGTTTTCGATTAAAAGATTGAGAATTCACAAATGACCAAACGTTCTTTATTTTCTCTACGAGGATTATTGTGACTAACTAACAAAAAGAAAAAGATTTTTGTTTCCATCCTCTGGTTTACAATTCAAAGAAAAGAAAACCCACACTCCTAGGTGATTCACGTTCGTGATTGGATTGCAAGATCTTGCGGATTCAATTCGAAGCAAGCGGATTCAAATCGACGCAATATCAATTGTCACGTGAAAAAGGTACGATACTTTTATTACATGTTAATTAATCAAGGGTTAAGGTTCTTTCTTTTAAAGGAAATTTTTTGAAATATACCAACCAAGTTTTTTGCTTCAGCCGTGTTTTGAACCCTTTTTCCCTACACTAACAACTTAGAAACGGAAATCAAATTCTATGTAAATCCAGGAATATAAAAACATTGTTCAATAATAAAAAACTATTATTATTACAAAATTGCAATCTTATTGCTCCCACTGCTTTGGCCGACACGACATCCCCCTACCCCACATGCATTGATAAGGCTCCCTCCTCTAGCTGTGTCCAAGAATCAGTCCACTACAAAGAAGAACAAACATGGTTAGTGGCCCATGAATCAACTATCCAGGGTGAAGAATCATCTTCCTCTAACCAAGATTCAAGATCAAGTAAATCATATTTACCTTTCTTTTTCTTCTTGGCTACCTCCTTTAGGTACTGAAGACAGTTCCTCTTCCAGTGCCTGACCTTATTACAATGGAAACATCCTTTGTCTCGGATCTCACGGTATTGAACTAATGATGAAGACTGCGTGGTATATATGTCATATATCCATCTCCCACTCACTATTTAAAGATTAGGGTTTTCTATTATCCATTAATGCACCTAGACTCTACAGGATCAAACGGCTAACTTTAATCAAGTTATCTAGCGCATTAACAAATTCATTATTAAAATTTTAATTCTAATTAACTAATAAATTATTAAATTCTAATTAACTAATAAATTATTAATAATTTTTAACAATTGAAAATCTAATCTATTAGTGAATAATCTAAGCCTTTGTAAACTATTTACTAAAGTCGGATTATTATGTAAGTGTTTACCAAGTTTTAACTATTAAAACTCTAACACTTTATTCGGTTCATTTATTATTAGGTTATTAATCATATTAATACTAATTACAATAAATGACCCTATTAATCTAACTTATTAAACACTTTAATAACTAGATTAATATTAATGCGAATTGACAAGTTTCTAACTATTAAAAGACTAATCTCATTTTCATAGCCAATAATGTATTTACCTATTTTAATCATATTAAAAAAAATACATAAAATATTAGGCCATGATGCATGTATGACATATCAAATATATTTGTGTTGGCACATCGAATCTAAATGACATACGTATGCATGGTAATACTTTTATCATCACATAATATAAAGCATACATGAATTGACCGAGTACTGTAGATTATTTAACCTAAAAAAAATTGAAAACTAAAACTACAAAAATACCCCCAAGGCATTCCTTGGTCTTCTTGTAATTTTCGAGTCTTCCAGTCTCTTTAGGTCACTCTGATTCATCTCATGAATCCGAAATAGGAAATCCGCACTAGGCAACACTTGCCAACGGAACCGTGCAAGGCGATATGAACAGTACCGTGAACAGTCCGCATGAACAGTGCTAGTGAACAATGTTCGTGAACAATACCACATAAACAGTACCCCCGTCGCGCGTATTTTCGATTTTGCTCTTCCGTCATTTTTTCTAGGTCTTTAATATAGGTTACAATTTTTTTTTTACCATACAATAACAGAAAAAAAAAATAATGAAAAAAATATAATACAACCCATGAACCCTATATCTACAATACCATATAATTAACGATCAATCATGTTTTTGTAAATTAACAAATTTAATATACATGCAAAAACAACATACAGTCAAGGGGACCTAATGGACCCACAGTATTTTGAGCTCCAATAATCCTCGAAATTATTAATTAAACTATTTAATTAATATTCCTTGATTATTAACTCTGATGTCATTCCACTAAAAACCCAAAGCTGCACTCTCTTAACTGTAGACGCTTTTACACAGACCGATACAACTCGGTGTCCATCGATACAGCTATTACATATGGTGTGATCCTCCAGAGTAGTTCATAATTAGAGCTGGGTCATAATGTCCGTTATACCCCTCTAATTACATATATCCTTTAAGTACCGTTGATTCTGTAATGAACAATAAATCTTATTTCCTCATGGAATTAGGAGAGCGCTCATATTGTCCAAGCCCCGAATCAACCCTTAAGGGAACTACCATCTAGTTCTCACTAGAAGGAGTGAATTCCACTATTGTGTACATACCTTCCCAGCCACAAGCCAAACCGCAATCCCAACATACAGAGTATATTGATCAGGAATTGCATCTGACCTCACCCATGGTATATCAAAGACCACGATCTAACCTGAAGGAGTCGATAAGACACTTAGGATTAGGATCACCCACATATAGCCATCATTAGTTGATATATATAAATCTCATCAGTAAACGGATCTTGGTGAGAGATTCATATAGATCATGGCCCAGTCTTATATGATCACATCATACAAGGTACCTCCATTCTCATATCTCATATGAATGATTTAGGATAGAATCACCGTACATTACGGAATGAACCGCATCTATAGATTAACCGTAAATAAAGTACCCAGCTTTATTTGTTATCTATGGACTCTTTAGATTGCACGTCTGTTACTGTATCCATCCGTATATGACACTCATATACACAGTTCGAGATTACATCCGGCAATCTAGGATGTTAATATATGCACAAGTTATAAAATAAACAACACAACAAGAATGAATTGAACTTTTCCTTTTATTTATTTCTTAAATCCATTTACAAATTACATCTTTAAGGCATAAACCCCAACACTGCCCGCCATCTTGAGGGCCCAGGCTTGGCCCGTGCCTGGTTGAGAGGGCGGGCTTGGACATATATTTTAGGCCCTGAGGGTCAGGCTTAAACCCAATAAGGCCCGCCGGATATGGTTAGTATTGCCACCTAAATATTTCTCTACACCTATTTTCTAATAAAATTATTTATTTTAGGGATGTTTGTATTATATTTACTAACTAAAAAAATAATATTGATTTATTCTTTTTGATGAGTGATTTTATTCGTTGGGCTTTTAAATTCCATAAGTATATTATTTCTTTTAAATATAGATTTTATTTTTATGATCTAAAATAAATTTTTTTGACTGACCCCCTCCCCCCTCAGGACCTTGGCCGGACAGGGCTTATAAATATGTAAGCTCGACCCTCAAGGTTAAGGTTGGGCTTTACTCGGCCCGCAAGCCCTTATGGACAATTTTTAGATAGGCCGGATGGGCCGGGTACGGCCTGTTTGACACCTTCATTAAAACTCTAAACCGACAATCTTTTAAAAAAAATTTATAAAAAAAAAAAAAAAAAAAAAAAAAAAACCTAAAACCAAATGGATAAAAATGCAAACTTGAAAAGATTTCTTGAAAACGGTATTTTGATAATGGAGGTCCAAGTTCTTTTCTTCAAATAAATACGGACACATCATCGTTTTTTCCTTTCCTAATTGAATAAGGTCAAAGGATATCTTTAATATCCATCGAAGAAACACTCTCTGGTTCAACCAGTGACATGAGTTTCAACTTGGAAAGATGAGCATTCTCCTTTATTTTTTATTTTTATTAATTATTTTATAATTTATTAATTTATGATATTTACAAATGTGGGGCGTAATTATAAATTATAATATTTTAAAAAAATTAGAGTGGGTATACATACAATTCTAGAAAGGTATGAATATCGCCCTCATAAAAAACGATTGAGTTGTTTTTAAGCAACCCCATTAGTTTGGATTAGTTTGTGGGTTGTATTTGATCAAACTATATAATTCAACTCAAACCATTACAATTACATACTTAATGTATAAATTATTAATTAATTTATCAAATAAAATAATAACAACTAAACTTTTCATAATGTTATCTTATATTTCTTTCCAAGTTGCCGCTTTCGAAAATCTAACCCGTCTATTTCTTCTCAAAGCTAGTACATCACAAGTTGTCACTAAACTAATCTATTCCTTTATATACTTTTTTTTAATGTTCCGTACAAAAAATCATTGTATAATTGTGTAATTAATTTTCCTTAATGTATCTAACAATGGTAACAATGGGTTTTTTTTAATGACTACTTTTCCACATTTAGTTAAATGTAGCATTATTGTTTGAGTAATACTATACAACCCAAAAATCAACCCAAAAAAACAAATCCAAAATTCAACTCAAATGATATGGTAAATGAGTTGTCATCTCCACACAAATCATTGGGTGATGTAATGAATAATAAATCAAAGTCAAATCACTTGTCATATCATTTAGGTTGGTTTTTTGGTTAATTTTTAGGTTGTCTAGCATTAGTGTTACTGTTTATCATATAGATAATGGGTATAGCTATTTATTTTGAAACTATCGTATTGTTCAAACAAAAAATAATATAATTATCTTCTATAAACAGTCAAACCAAACCAATTTTTATTGGTTATGTTTTACCTAATAATTGGTTTGGTTTGTAAAAATTTACCGTATTAAATAATGGTTTGGTTTGGGTATAGTCAAAACCAACCCATACCCACAACCCACCACTATATCCACCTTCCATATTTCTCCTTAATTTTTTTATTTAAAAAAAATACAAAAATTAGGTCAGTCCAATTTAATATATATATATATATATATATATATATATATACATATACAGTTTTTTTCTCT
The DNA here is from genome assembly GCA_033220585.1 of Dipteronia sinensis. Classification (NCBI taxonomy): domain Eukaryota; kingdom Viridiplantae; phylum Streptophyta; class Magnoliopsida; order Sapindales; family Sapindaceae; genus Dipteronia; species Dipteronia sinensis. The sequence continues at coordinate 45,602,941 of CM065636.1, read as the reverse complement.
TTAGTGCGCACTGATATAAAATATAGATATATTATTATTTTCCACCCCTCACTTATGAGGTATTGGTCATTTTGCACCCTCTTGTTTCGGCATTGGCCATATTCCACCCTCTAATTTGAATTAATTGTCATTCTCCACCCTCGCCGTTACTATTCCGTTAATAAAATGGAATAGTCATGTAAGTAAGGGTATAATCGTAACTCAACATATATAGTTAATAATTATTAAAAAAATATTTAAAAAATCAATTCAAACCCAATATTTTTTCTCTCTCTCTGATTCTCTTATGTCTTCTCTTTCCCACTGATTCTCTTCTTTCTCTTCCTTTTCCAATGCTCACTTCTTCTCTTTCTCTCTACCTGATTCTTTCCGTCGCTCTATTGTTCTCTTTCTCTCGCCTCGCCGCTCTCTTCACCTCTTTCTCTGGGTTTGGGTGTTGGAATATGCGTTCGGTGGTTTGGTTTCTAGAATTGGGTTGGGGGTGGTGGCTGTTGTCAATTTCAATTTAGGGTGAGGGTTGTGGTTGGTTGATTTCGATTTAGGTTAGTGGTTTTGGTTGATTTCGAATTAAGAATTTCGATTTTCGTTCTCACTTTCTCTAATGTCTCTCTCATTTCGATTTAGGTTTTGATATTGTTGATTTTAGGGCTGGCGGCGGGTGATATTTGGGCAGCTGGTGGTGTTGGAGATGGGGGTGGTGGCGGTTTATGGTTGATTTGGGGTGATGGCCGGAGATATGGGGTAAATGGGTTTGTTTTTATGGTGATTGGTTTGCTTATTTGGCGGTGTTGGCGGTGACGGCCAGCGGCTAGGTAGGTGGGTTTTGCCTGGACGAAGATGGAGGGGTTTTTGGCCAGAACTGGAAAACGGAGGTGGAGATGTTGGTGGCAATGTATCTGGTGGGAGATTCAGAACAGTCTTATGTTTTTTTTTCTTTTATGCTTTTGGTTCTTTGGAAATCTTCACCAGAACAAAATTTCTTTTTTTTTCGTTCATGTATTTTGGGCGGCTTGTGAATCTAGTTTGATTGTAGTTGGCGGCGATGATGAAGATGGTTTGATGGCAATCTGGTGGTGTTTTTTGTTCTTTGGTTTCTGGATTTCGATTGGAGGCTGGAGGTTAGAGGTTGAAGGTTGCTAGGTTTTTTTGCATTTGGTGGATTGGATCTCCGCCATCCATTTGAGAGGTGGACGGTGGAGATCCAATCATTTATTTTTTTAATTGTTTTAATTTGTTATTTGTATTTGA
>CM065636.1:44757756-45001593 GCA_033220585.1 Dipteronia sinensis | reverse complement strand
GATCTGAGTGGAGAGCATTTTAGCATTACCCTATCTCGGACCAGAAATAGCTCGATAGCCCTCCTGATGCCTTGGGTTCGGGCTACCACCCCCAAGAAGGGATCTGAGTGTAAGAGCATAGGTTGCCTTCCAGATCTCGAGACCAGGAAATAGCTCGATAGCCCTCCTGATGCCTTGGTCGGGCTACCACCCCCAAGAAGGATCTGAGTGTAAGAGCATAGGTTGCCTTCCAGATCTCGAGACCAGGAAATAGCTCGATAGCCCTCCTGATGCCTTGGTCGGCTACCACCCCCAAGAAGGATCTGAGTGTAAGAGCATAGTTGCCTTCCAGATCTCGAGACCAGGAAATAGCTCGATAGCCCTCCTGATGCCTTGGTCGGGCTACCACCCCCAAGAAGGATCTGAGTGTAAGAGCATAGTTGCCTTCCAGATCTCGAGACCAGGAAATAGCTCGATAGCCCTCCTGATGCCTTGGTCGGGCTACCACCCCCAAGAAGGATCTGAGTGTAAGAGCATAGTTGCATTCCAGATCTCGAGACCAGGAAATAGCTCGATAGCCCTCCTGATGCCTTGGTCGGGCTACCACCCCCAAGAAGGATCTGAGTGTAAGAGCATAGTTGCCTTCCAGATCTCGAGACCAGAAATAGCTCGATAGCCCTCCTGATGCCTTGGTCGGGCTACCACCCCCAAGAAGGATCTGAGTGTAAGAGCATAGTTGCCTTCCAGATCTCGAGACCAGGAAATAGCTCGATAGCCCTCCTGATGCCTTGGTCGGGCTACCACCCCCAAGAAGGATCTGAGTGTAGAGCATAGTTGCCTTCCAGATCTCGAGACCAGGAAATAGCTCGATAGCCCTCCTGATGCCTTGGTCGGGCTACCACCCCCAAGAAGGATCTGAGTGTAAGAGCATAGTTGCCTTCAGATCTCGAGACCAGGAAATAGCTCGATAGCCCTCCTGATGCCTTGGTCGGGCTACCACCCCCAAGAAGGATCTGAGTGTAAGAGCATTTTAGCATTCCAGATCTCGAGACCAGGAAATAGCTCGATAGCCCTCCTGATGCCTTGGTCGGGCTACCACCCCCAAGAAGGATCTGAGTGTAAGAGCATAGTTGCCTTCCAGATCTCGAGACCAGGAAATAGCTCGATAGCCCTCCTGATGCCTTTTTCTGGCTACCACCCCCAAGAAGGATCTGAGTGTAAGAGCATAGTTGCCTTCCAGATCTCGAGACCAGGAAATAGCTCGATAGCCCTCCTGATGCCTTGGTCGGGCTACCGCCCCCAAGAAGGATCTGAGTGTAAGAGCATAGTTGCCTTCCAGATCTCGAGACCAGGAAATAGCTCGATAGCCCTCCTGATGCCTTGGTCGGGCTACCACCCCCAAGAAGGATATGAGTGTAAGAGCATAGTTGCCTTCCAGATCTCGAGAGCAGGAAATAGCTCGATAGCCCTCCTGATGCCTTTTTCTGGCTACCACCCCCAAGAAGGATCTGAGTGTAAGAGCATAGTTGCCTTCCAGATCTCGAGACCAGGAAATAGCTCGATAGCCCTCCTGATGCCTTTTTCTGGCTACCACCCCAGAGAAGGATCTGATTGTAAGAGCATAGTTGCCTTCCAGATCTCGAGACCAGGAAATAGCTCGATAGCCGTCCCGATGCCTTGGTCGGGCTACCACCCCCAAGAAAGATCTAAGTGTAAGAGCATTTTAGCATTCCAGATCTCGAGACCAGGAAATAGCTCGATAGCCCTCCTGATGCCTTGGTCGGGCTACCACCCCCAAGAAGGATCTGAGTGTAGGAGCATAGTTGCTTTCCAGATCTCGAGACCAGGAAATAGCTCGATAGCCCTCCTGATGCCTTGGTCGGGCTACCACCCCCAAGAAGGATATGAGTGTAAGAGCATAGTTGCCTTCCGAATCTCGAGACCAGGAAATAGCTCGATAGCCGTCCTGATGCCTTGGTCGGGCTACCACCCCCAAGAAGGATCTGAGTGTAAAAGCATTTTAGCATTCCAGATCTCGAGACCAGGAAATAGCTCGATAGCCCTCCTGATGCCTTGGTCGGGCTACCACCCCCAAGAAGGATCTGAGTGTAAGAGCATAGTTGCCTTCCAGATCTCGAGACCAGGAAATAGCTCGATAGCCCTCCTGATGCCTTGGTCGGGCTACCACCCCCAAGAAGGATCTGAGTGTAAGAGCATAGTTGCCTTCCAGATCTCGAGACCAGGAAATAGCTCGATAGCCGTCCTGATGCCTTGGTCGGGCTACCACCCCCAAGAAGGATCTGAGTGTAAGAGCATAGTTGCCTTCCAGATCTCGAGACCAGGAAATAGCTCGATAGCCGTCCTGATGCCTTGGTCGGGCTACCACCCCCAAGAAGGATCTGAGTGTAAGAGCATAGTTAGCATTCCAGATCTCGAGACCAGGAAATAGCTCGATAGCCCTCCTGATGCCTTGGTCGGGCTACCACCCCCAAGAAGGATCTGAGTGTAAGAGCATAGTTGCCTTCCAGATCTCGAGACCAGGAAATAGCTCGATAGCCCTCCTGATGCCTTGGTCGGGTTACCACCCCCAAGAAGGATCTGAGTGTAAGAGTATAGTTGCCTTCCCAATCTCGAGACCAGGAAATATCTCGATAGCCCTCCTGATGCCTTGGTCGGGCTACCACCCCCAAGAAGGATCTGAGTGTAAGAGCATAGTTGCCTTTCGAATCTCGAGACCAGGAAATAGCTCGATAGCCGTCCTGATGCCTTGGTCGGGCTACCACCCGCAAGAAGGATCTGAGTGTAAGAGCATTTTAGCTTTCCAGATCTCGAGACCAGGAAATAGCTCGATAGCCCTCCTGATGCCTTGGTCGGGCTACCACCCCCAAGAAGGATCTGAGTGTAGGAGCATAGTTGCTTTCCAGATCTCGAGACCAGGAAATACCTCGATAGCCCTCCTGATGCCTTGGTCGGGCTACCACCCCCAAGAAGGATCTGAGTGTAAGAGCATAGTTGCCTTCCAGATCTCGAGACCAGGAAATAGCTCGATAGCCCTCCTGATGCCTTGGTCGGGCTACCGCCCCCAAGAAGGATCTGATGCCTTGGACGGGCTACCGCCCCCAAGAAGGATCTTAGTGTAAGAGCATAGTTGCCTTCCAGATCTCAAGACCAGGTAATAGCTCGATAGCCCTCCTGATGCCTTGGTCGGGCTACCACCCCCAAGAAGGATCTGAGTGTAAGAGCATAGTTGCCTTCCAGATCTCGAGACCAGGAAATAGCTCGATAGCCCTCCTGATGCCTTGGTCGGGCTACCACCCCCAAGAAGGATCTGAGTGTAAGAGCATAGTTGCCTTCCAGATCTCGAGACCAGGAAATAGCTCGATAGCCCTCCTGATGCCTTGGTCGGGCTACCACCCCCAAGAAGGATCTGAGTGTAAGAGCATAGTTGCCTTCCAGATCTCGAGACCAGGAAATAGCTCGATAGCCCTCCTGATGCCTTGGTCGGGCTACCACCCCCAAGAAGGATCTGAGTGTAAGAGCATAGTTGCCTTCCAGATCTCGAGACCAGGAAATAGCTCGATAGCCCTCCTGATGCCTTGGTCGGGCTACCACCCCCAAGAAGGATCTGAGTGTAAGAGCATAGTTGCCTTCCAGATCTCGAGACCAGGAAATAGCTCGATAGCCCTCCTGATGCCTTGGTCGGGCTACCACCCCCAAGAAGGATCTGAGTGTAAGAGCATAGTTGCCTTCCAGATCTCGAGACCAGGAAATAGCTCGATAGCCGTCCTGATGCCTTGGTCGGGCTACCACCCCCAAGAAGGATCTGAGTGTAAGAGCATAGTTGCCTTCCAGATCTCGAGACCAGGAAATAGCTCGATAGCCCTCCTGATGCCTTGGTCGGGCTACCACCCCCAAGAAGGATCTGAGTGTAAGAGCATAGTTGCCTTCCAGATCTCGAGACCAGGAAATAGCTCGATAGCCCTCCTGATGCCTTGGTCGGGCTACCACCCCCAAGAAGGATCTGAGTGTAAGAGCATAGTTGCCTTCCAGATCTCGAGACCAGGAAATAGCTCGATAGCCCTCCTGATGCCTTGGTCGGGCTACCACCCCCAAGAAGGATCTGAGTGTAAGAGCATAGTTGCCTTCCAGATCTCGAGACCAGGAAATAGCTCGATAGCCCTCCTGATGCCTTGGTCGGGCTACCACCCCCAAGAAGGATCTGAGTGTAAGAGCATAGTTAGCATTCCAGATCTCGAGACCAGGAAATAGCTCGATAGCCCTCCTGATGCCTTGGTCGGGCTACCACCCCCAAGAAGGATCTGAGTGTAAGAGCATAGTTGCCTTCCAGATCTCGAGACCAGGAAATAGCTCGATAGCCCTCCTGATGCCTTGGTCGGGCTACCACCCCCAAGAAGGATCTGAGTGTAAGAGCATAGTTGCCTTCCAGATCTCGAGACCAGGAAATAGCTCGATAGCCGTCCTGATGCCTTGGTCGGGCTACCACCCCCAAGAAGGATCTGAGTGTAAGAGCATTTTAGCATTCCAGATCTCGAGACCAGGAAATAGCTCGATAGCCCTCCTGATGCCTTGGTCGGGCTACCACCCCCAAGAAGGATCTGAGTGTAAGAGCATAGTTGCCTTCCAGATCTCGAGACCAGGAAATAGCTCGATAGCCCTCCTGATGCCTTTTTCGGGCTACCACCCCCAAGAAGGATCTGAGTGTAAGAGCATAGTTGCCTTCCAGATCTCGAGACCAGGAAATAGCTCGATAGCCCTCCTGATGCCTTGGTCGGGCTACCACCCCCAAGAAGGATCTGAGTGTAAGAGCATAGTTGCCTTCCAGATCTCGAGACCAGGAAATAGCTCGATAGCCCTCCCTGATGCCTTGGTCGGGCTACCACCCCCAAGAAGGATCTGAGTGTAAGAGCATTTTAGCATTCCAGATCTCGAGACCAGGAAATAGCTCGATAGCCCTCCTGATGCCTTGGTCGGGCTACCACCCCCAAGAAGGATCTGAGTGTAAGAGCATAGTTGCCTTCCAGATCTCGAGACCAGGAAATAGCTCGATAGCCCTCCTGATGCCTTGGTCGGGCTACCACCCCCAAGAAGGATCTGAGTGTAAGAGCATAGTTGCCTTCCAGATCTCGAGACCAGGAAATAGCTCGATAGCCCTCCTGATGCCTTGGTCGGGCTACCACCCCCAAGAAGGATCTGAGTGTAAGAGCATAGTTGCCTTCCAGATCTCGAGACCAGGAAATAGCTCGATAGCCCTCCTGATGCCTTGGTCGGGCTACCACCCCCAAGAAGGATCTGAGTGTAAGAGCATAGTTGCCTTCCAGATCTCGAGACCAGGAAATAGCTCGATAGCCCTCCTGATGCCTTGGTCGGGCTACCACCCCCAAGAAGGATCTGAGTGTAAGAGCATAGTTGCCTTCCAGATCTCGAGACCAGGAAATAGCTCGATAGCCCTCCTGATGCCTTGGTCGGGCTACCACCCCCAAGAAGGATCTGAGTGTAAGAGCATAGTTGCCTTCCAGATCTCGAGACCAGGAAATAGCTCGATAGCCCTCCTGATGCCTTGGTCGGGCTACCACCCCCAAGAAGGATCTGAGTGTAAGAGCATAGTTGCCTTCCAGATCTCGAGACCAGGAAATAGCTCGATAGCCCTCCTGATGCCTTGGTCGGGCTACCACCCCCAAGAAGGATCTGAGTGTAAGAGCATAGTTGCCTTCCAGATCTCGAGACCAGGAAATAGCTCGATAGCCCTCCTGATGCCTTGGTCGGGCTACCACCCCCAAGAAGGATCTGAGTGTAAGAGCATAGTTGCCTTCCAGATCTCGAGACCAGGAAATAGCTCGATAGCCCTCCTGATGCCTTGGTCGGGCTACCACCCCCAAGAAGGATCTGAGTGTAAGAGCATAGTTGCCTTCCAGATCTCGAGACCAGGAAATAGCTCGATAGCCCTCCTGATGCCTTGGTCGGGCTACCACCCCCAAGAAGGATCTGAGTGTAAGAGCATAGTTGCCTTCCAGATCTCGAGACCAGGAAATAGCTCGATAGCCCTCCTGATGCCTTGGTCGGGCTACCACCCCCAAGAAGGATCTGAGTGTAAGAGCATAGTTGCCTTCCAGATCTCGAGACCAGGAAATAGCTCGATAGCCCTCCTGATGCCTTGGTCGGGCTACCACCCCCAAGAAGGATCTGAGTGTAAGAGCATAGTTGCCTTCCAGATCTCGAGACCAGGAAATAGCTCGATAGCCCTCCTGATGCCTTGGTCGGGCTACCACCCCCAAGAAGGATCTGAGTGTAAGAGCATAGTTGCCTTCCAGATCTCGAGACCAGGAAATAGCTCGATAGCCCTCCTGATGCCTTGGTCGGGCTACCACCCCCAAGAAGGATCTGAGTGTAAGAGCATAGTTGCCTTCCAGATCTCGAGACCAGGAAATAGCTCGATAGCCCTCCTGATGCCTTGGTCGGGCTACCACCCCCAAGAAGGATCTGAGTGTAAGAGCATAGTTGCCTTCCAGATCTCGAGACCAGGAAATAGCTCGATAGCCCTCCTGATGCCTTGGTCGGGCTACCACCCCCAAGAAGGATCTGAGTGTAAGAGCATAGTTGCCTTCCAGATCTCGAGACCAGGAAATAGCTCGATAGCCCTCCTGATGCCTTGGTCGGGCTACCACCCCCAAGAAGGATCTGAGTGTAAGAGCATAGTTGCCTTCCAGATCTCGAGACCAGGAAATAGCTCGATAGCCCTCCTGATGCCTTGGTCGGGCTACCACCCCCAAGAAGGATCTGAGTGTAAGAGCATAGTTGCCTTCCAGATCTCGAGACCAGGAAATAGCTCGATAGCCGTCCTGATGCCTTGGTCGGGCTACCACCCCCAAGAAGGATCTGAGTGTAAGAGCATAGTTGCCTTCCAGATCTCGAGACCAGGAAATAGCTCGATAGCCCTCCTGATGCCTTGGTCGGGCTACCACCCCCAAGAAGGATCTGAGTGTAAGAGCATAGTTGCCTTCCAGATCTCGAGACCAGGAAATAGCTCGATAGCCCTCCTGATGCCTTGGTCGGGCTACCACCCCCAAGAAGGATCTGAGTGTAAGAGCATAGTTGCCTTCCAGATCTCGAGACCAGGAAATAGCTCGATAGCCCTCCTGATGCCTTGGTCGGGCTACCACCCCCAAGAAGGATCTGAGTGTAAGAGCATAGTTGCCTTCCAGATCTCGAGACCAGGAAATAGCTCGATAGCCCTCCTGATGCCTTGGTCGGGCTACCACCCCCAAGAAGGATCTGAGTGTAAGAGCATAGTTGCCTTCCAGATCTCGAGACCAGGAAATAGCTCGATAGCCCTCCTGATGCCTTGGTCGGGCTACCACCCCCAAGAAGGATCTGAGTGTAAGAGCATAGTTGCCTTCCAGATCTCGAGACCAGGAAATAGCTCGATAGCCCTCCTGATGCCTTGGTCGGGCTACCACCCCCAAGAAGGATCTGAGTGTAAGAGCATAGTTGCCTTCCAGATCTCGAGACCAGGAAATAGCTCGATAGCCCTCCTGATGCCTTGGTCGGGCTACCACCCCCAAGAAGGATCTGAGTGTAAGAGCATAGTTGCCTTCCAGATCTCGAGACCAGGAAATAGCTCGATAGCCCTCCTGATGCCTTGGTCGGGCTACCACCCCCAAGAAGGATCTGAGTGTAAGAGCATAGTTGCCTTCCAGATCTCGAGACCAGGAAATAGCTCGATAGCCCTCCTGATGCCTTGGTCGGGCTACCACCCCCAAGAAGGATCTGAGTGTAAGAGCATAGTTGCCTTCCAGATCTCGAGACCAGGAAATAGCTCGATAGCCCTCCTGATGCCTTGGTCGGGCTACCACCCCCAAGAAGGATCTGAGTGTAAGAGCATAGTTGCCTTCCAGATCTCGAGACCAGGAAATAGCTCGATAGCCCTCCTGATGCCTTGGTCGGGCTACCACCCCCAAGAAGGATCTGAGTGTAAGAGCATAGTTGCCTTCCAGATCTCGAGACCAGGAAATAGCTCGATAGCCCTCCTGATGCCTTGGTCGGGCTACCACCCCCAAGAAGGATCTGAGTGTAAGAGCATAGTTGCCTTCCAGATCTCGAGACCAGGAAATAGCTCGATAGCCCTCCTGATGCCTTGGTCGGGCTACCACCCCCAAGAAGGATCTGAGTGTAAGAGCATAGTTGCCTTCCAGATCTCGAGACCAGGAAATAGCTCGATAGCCCTCCTGATGCCTTGGTCGGGCTACCACCCCCAAGAAGGATCTGAGTGTAAGAGCATAGTTGCCTTCCAGATCTCGAGACCAGGAAATAGCTCGATAGCCCTCCTGATGCCTTGGTCGGGCTACCACCCCCAAGAAGGATCTGAGTGTAAGAGCATAGTTGCCTTCCAGATCTCGAGACCAGGAAATAGCTCGATAGCCCTCCTGATGCCTTGGTCGGGCTACCACCCCCAAGAAGGATCTGAGTGTAAGAGCATAGTTGCCTTCCAGATCTCGAGACCAGGAAATAGCTCGATAGCCCTCCTGATGCCTTGGTCGGGCTACCACCCCCAAGAAGGATCTGAGTGTAAGAGCATAGTTGCCTTCCAGATCTCGAGACCAGGAAATAGCTCGATAGCCCTCCTGATGCCTTGGTCGGGCTACCACCCCCAAGAAGGATCTGAGTGTAAGAGCATAGTTGCCTTCCAGATCTCGAGACCAGGAAATAGCTCGATAGCCCTCCTGATGCCTTGGTCGGGCTACCACCCCCAAGAAGGATCTGAGTGTAAGAGCATAGTTGCCTTCCAGATCTCGAGACCAGGAAATAGCTCGATAGCCCTCCTGATGCCTTGGTCGGGCTACCACCCCCAAGAAGGATCTGAGTGTAAGAGCATAGTTGCCTTCCAGATCTCGAGACCAGGAAATAGCTCGATAGCCCTCCTGATGCCTTGGTCGGGCTACCACCCCCAAGAAGGATCTGAGTGTAAGAGCATAGTTGCCTTCCAGATCTCGAGACCAGGAAATAGCTCGATAGCCCTCCTGATGCCTTGGTCGGGCTACCACCCCCAAGAAGGATCTGAGTGTAAGAGCATAGTTGCCTTCCAGATCTCGAGACCAGGAAATAGCTCGATAGCCCTCCTGATGCCTTGGTCGGGCTACCACCCCCAAGAAGGATCTGAGTGTAAGAGCATAGTTGCCTTCCAGATCTCGAGACCAGGAAATAGCTCGATAGCCCTCCTGATGCCTTGGTCGGGCTACCACCCCCAAGAAGGATCTGAGTGTAAGAGCATAGTTGCCTTCCAGATCTCGAGACCAGGAAATAGCTCGATAGCCCTCCTGATGCCTTGGTCGGGCTACCACCCCCAAGAAGGATCTGAGTGTAAGAGCATAGTTGCCTTCCAGATCTCGAGACCAGGAAATAGCTCGATAGCCCTCCTGATGCCTTGGTCGGGCTACCACCCCCAAGAAGGATCTGAGTGTAAGAGCATAGTTGCCTTCCAGATCTCGAGACCAGGAAATAGCTCGATAGCCCTCCTGATGCCTTGGTCGGGCTACCACCCCCAAGAAGGATCTGAGTGTAAGAGCATAGTTGCCTTCCAGATCTCGAGACCAGGAAATAGCTCGATAGCCCTCCTGATGCCTTGGTCGGGCTACCACCCCCAAGAAGGATCTGAGTGTAAGAGCATAGTTGCCTTCCAGATCTCGAGACCAGGAAATAGCTCGATAGCCCTCCTGATGCCTTGGTCGGGCTACCACCCCCAAGAAGGATCTGAGTGTAAGAGCATAGTTGCCTTCCAGATCTCGAGACCAGGAAATAGCTCGATAGCCCTCCTGATGCCTTGGTCGGGCTACCACCCCCAAGAAGGATCTGAGTGTAAGAGCATAGTTGCCTTCCAGATCTCGAGACCAGGAAATAGCTCGATAGCCCTCCTGATGCCTTGGTCGGGCTACCACCCCCAAGAAGGATCTGAGTGTAAGAGCATAGTTGCCTTCCAGATCTCGAGACCAGGAAATAGCTCGATAGCCCTCCTGATGCCTTGGTCGGGCTACCACCCCCAAGAAGGATCTGAGTGTAAGAGCATAGTTGCCTTCCAGATCTCGAGACCAGGAAATAGCTCGATAGCCCTCCTGATGCCTTGGTCGGGCTACCACCCCCAAGAAGGATCTGAGTGTAAGAGCATAGTTGCCTTCCAGATCTCGAGACCAGGAAATAGCTCGATAGCCCTCCTGATGCCTTGGTCGGGCTACCACCCCCAAGAAGGATCTGAGTGTAAGAGCATAGTTGCCTTCCAGATCTCGAGACCAGGAAATAGCTCGATAGCCCTCCTGATGCCTTGGTCGGGCTACCACCCCCAAGAAGGATCTGAGTGTAAGAGCATAGTTGCCTTCCAGATCTCGAGACCAGGAAATAGCTCGATAGCCCTCCTGATGCCTTGGTCGGGCTACCACCCCCAAGAAGGATCTGAGTGTAAGAGCATAGTTGCCTTCCAGATCTCGAGACCAGGAAATAGCTCGATAGCCCTCCTGATGCCTTGGTCGGGCTACCACCCCCAAGAAGGATCTGAGTGTAAGAGCATAGTTGCCTTCCAGATCTCGAGACCAGGAAATAGCTCGATAGCCCTCCTGATGCCTTGGTCGGGCTACCACCCCCAAGAAGGATCTGAGTGTAAGAGCATAGTTGCCTTCCAGATCTCGAGACCAGGAAATAGCTCGATAGCCCTCCTGATGCCTTGGTCGGGCTACCACCCCCAAGAAGGATCTGAGTGTAAGAGCATAGTTGCCTTCCAGATCTCGAGACCAGGAAATAGCTCGATAGCCCTCCTGATGCCTTGGTCGGGCTACCACCCCCAAGAAGGATCTGAGTGTAAGAGCATAGTTGCCTTCCAGATCTCGAGACCAGGAAATAGCTCGATAGCCCTCCTGATGCCTTGGTCGGGCTACCACCCCCAAGAAGGATCTGAGTGTAAGAGCATAGTTGCCTTCCAGATCTCGAGACCAGGAAATAGCTCGATAGCCCTCCTGATGCCTTGGTCGGGCTACCACCCCCAAGAAGGATCTGAGTGTAAGAGCATAGTTGCCTTCCAGATCTCGAGACCAGGAAATAGCTCGATAGCCCTCCTGATGCCTTGGTCGGGCTACCACCCCCAAGAAGGATCTGAGTGTAAGAGCATAGTTGCCTTCCAGATCTCGAGACCAGGAAATAGCTCGATAGCCCTCCTGATGCCTTGGTCGGGCTACCACCCCCAAGAAGGATCTGAGTGTAAGAGCATAGTTGCCTTCCAGATCTCGAGACCAGGAAATAGCTCGATAGCCCTCCTGATGCCTTGGTCGGGCTACCACCCCCAAGAAGGATCTGAGTGTAAGAGCATAGTTGCCTTCCAGATCTCGAGACCAGGAAATAGCTCGATAGCCCTCCTGATGCCTTGGTCGGGCTACCACCCCCAAGAAGGATCTGAGTGTAAGAGCATAGTTGCCTTCCAGATCTCGAGACCAGGAAATAGCTCGATAGCCCTCCTGATGCCTTGGTCGGGCTACCACCCCCAAGAAGGATCTGAGTGTAAGAGCATAGTTGCCTTCCAGATCTCGAGACCAGGAAATAGCTCGATAGCCCTCCTGATGCCTTGGTCGGGCTACCACCCCCAAGAAGGATCTGAGTGTAAGAGCATAGTTGCCTTCCAGATCTCGAGACCAGGAAATAGCTCGATAGCCCTCCTGATGCCTTGGTCGGGCTACCACCCCCAAGAAGGATCTGAGTGTAAGAGCATAGTTGCCTTCCAGATCTCGAGACCAGGAAATAGCTCGATAGCCCTCCTGATGCCTTGGTCGGGCTACCACCCCCAAGAAGGATCTGAGTGTAAGAGCATAGTTGCCTTCCAGATCTCGAGACCAGGAAATAGCTCGATAGCCCTCCTGATGCCTTGGTCGGGCTACCACCCCCAAGAAGGATCTGAGTGTAAGAGCATAGTTGCCTTCCAGATCTCGAGACCAGGAAATAGCTCGATAGCCCTCCTGATGCCTTGGTCGGGCTACCACCCCCAAGAAGGATCTGAGTGTAAGAGCATAGTTGCCTTCCAGATCTCGAGACCAGGAAATAGCTCGATAGCCCTCCTGATGCCTTGGTCGGGCTACCACCCCCAAGAAGGATCTGAGTGTAAGAGCATAGTTGCCTTCCAGATCTCGAGACCAGGAAATAGCTCGATAGCCCTCCTGATGCCTTGGTCGGGCTACCACCCCCAAGAAGGATCTGAGTGTAAGAGCATAGTTGCCTTCCAGATCTCGAGACCAGGAAATAGCTCGATAGCCCTCCTGATGCCTTGGTCGGGCTACCACCCCCAAGAAGGATCTGAGTGTAAGAGCATAGTTGCCTTCCAGATCTCGAGACCAGGAAATAGCTCGATAGCCCTCCTGATGCCTTGGTCGGGCTACCACCCCCAAGAAGGATCTGAGTGTAAGAGCATAGTTGCCTTCCAGATCTCGAGACCAGGAAATAGCTCGATAGCCCTCCTGATGCCTTGGTCGGGCTACCACCCCCAAGAAGGATCTGAGTGTAAGAGCATAGTTGCCTTCCAGATCTCGAGACCAGGAAATAGCTCGATAGCCCTCCTGATGCCTTGGTCGGGCTACCACCCCCAAGAAGGATCTGAGTGTAAGAGCATAGTTGCCTTCCAGATCTCGAGACCAGGAAATAGCTCGATAGCCCTCCTGATGCCTTGGTCGGGCTACCACCCCCAAGAAGGATCTGAGTGTAAGAGCATAGTTGCCTTCCAGATCTCGAGACCAGGAAATAGCTCGATAGCCCTCCTGATGCCTTGGTCGGGCTACCACCCCCAAGAAGGATCTGAGTGTAAGAGCATAGTTGCCTTCCAGATCTCGAGACCAGGAAATAGCTCGATAGCCCTCCTGATGCCTTGGTCGGGCTACCACCCCCAAGAAGGATCTGAGTGTAAGAGCATAGTTGCCTTCCAGATCTCGAGACCAGGAAATAGCTCGATAGCCCTCCTGATGCCTTGGTCGGGCTACCACCCCCAAGAAGGATCTGAGTGTAAGAGCATAGTTGCCTTCCAGATCTCGAGACCAGGAAATAGCTCGATAGCCCTCCTGATGCCTTGGTCGGGCTACCACCCCCAAGAAGGATCTGAGTGTAAGAGCATAGTTGCCTTCCAGATCTCGAGACCAGGAAATAGCTCGATAGCCCTCCTGATGCCTTGGTCGGGCTACCACCCCCAAGAAGGATCTGAGTGTAAGAGCATAGTTGCCTTCCAGATCTCGAGACCAGGAAATAGCTCGATAGCCCTCCTGATGCCTTGGTCGGGCTACCACCCCCAAGAAGGATCTGAGTGTAAGAGTATAGTTGCCTTCCAGATCTCGAGACCACGAAATAGCTCGATAGCCCTCCTGATGCCTTGGTCGGGCTACCACCTCCAAGAAGGATCTGAGTGTAAGAGCATAGTTGCCTTCCGAATCTCGAGACCAGGAAATAGCTCGATAGCCGTCCTGATGCCTTGGTCGGGCTACCACCCCCAAGAAGGATCTGACTGTAAGAGCATTTTAGCATTCCAGATCTCGAGACCAGGAAATAGCTCGATAGCCCTCCTGATGCCTTGGTCGGGCTACCACCCCCAAGAAGGATCTGAGTGTAAGAGCATAGTTGCCTTCCAGATCTCGAGACCAGGAAATAGCTAGATAGCCCTCCTGATGCCTTGGTCGGGCTACCACCCCCAAGAAGGATCTGAGTGTAAGAGCATAGTTGCCTTCCAGATCTCGAGATCAGGAAATAGCTCGATAGCCGTCCCGATGCCTTGGTCGGGCTACCACCCCCAAGAAGGATCTGAGTGTAAGAGCATAGTTGCCTTCTAGATCTCGAGACCAGAAGAAAGCTCGATAGGCCTCCTGATGCCTTGGTCGGGCTACAACCCCCAAGAAGGATCTGAGTGTAAGAGCATAGTTGCCTTCCAGATCTCGAGACCAGGAAATAGCTCGATAGCCCTCCTGATGCCTTGGTCGGGCTACCACCCCCAACAAGGATCTGAGTGTAAGAGCATAGTTGCCTTCCAGATCTCGAGACCAGGAAGTAGCTCGATAGCCCTCCTGATGCCATGGTCGGGATACCGCCCCCAAGAAGGATCTGATGCCTTGGTCGGGCTACCGCCCCCAAGATGGATCTTAGTGTAAGAGCATAGTTGCCTTCCAGATCTCGAGACCAGGAAATAGCTCGATAGCCCTTATGATGCCTTAGTCGGGCTACCACCCCCAAGAAGGATCTGAGTGTTGGAGCATAGTTACCTTCCAGATCTCGAGACCAAGAAATAGCTCGATAGCCCTCCTGATGCCTTGGTCGGGCTACCACCCCCAAGAAGGATCTGAGTGTAAGAGCATAGTTGCCTTCCAGATCTCAAGACCAGGAAATAGCTCGATAGCCCTCCTGATGCCTTGGTCGGGCTACCACCCCCAAGAAGGATCTGAGTGTAAGAGCATAGTTGCCTTCCAGATCTCGAGACCAGGAAATAGCTCGATAACCCTCATGATGCCTTGGTCGGGCTACCACCCCCATGAAGGATCTGAGTGTAAGAGCATAGTTGCCTTCCAGATCTCGAGATCAGGAAATAGCTCGATAGCCGTCCCGATGCCTTGGTCGGGCTACCACCCCCAAGAAGGATCTGAGTGTAAGAGCATAGTTGCCTTCTAGATCTCAAGACCAGAAGATAGCTTGATAGGCCTCCTGATGCCTTGGTCGGGCTACAACCCCCAAGAAGGATCTGAGTGTAAGAGCATTTTAGCATTCCAGATCTCGAGACCAGGAAATAGCTCGATAGCCCTCCTGATGCCTTGGTCGGGCTACCACCCCCAAGAAGGATCTGAGTGTAAGAGCATTTTAGCATTCCAGATCTCGAGACCAGGAAATAGCTCGATAGCCCTCCTGATGCCTTGGTCGGGCTACCACCCCCAAGAAGGATCTGAGTGTAAGAGCATAGTTGCCTTCCAGATCTCGAGACCAGGAAATAGCTCGATAGCCCTCCTGATGCCTTGGTCGGGCTACCACCCCCAAGAAGGATCTGAGTGTAAGAGCATAGTTGCCTTCCGAATCTCGAGACCAGGAAATAGCTCGATAGCCGTCCTGATGCCTTGGTCGGGCTACCACCCCCAAGAAGGATCTGAGTGTAAGAGCATTTTAGCATTCCAGATCTCGAGACCAGGAAATAGCTCGATAGCCCTCCTGATGCCTTGGTCGGGCTACCACCCCCAAGAAGGATCTGAGTGTAAGAGCATAGTTGCCTTCCAGATCTCGAGACCAGGAAATAGCTCGATAGCCCTCCTGATGCCTTGGTCGGGCTACCACCCCCAAGAAGGATCTGAGTGTAAGAGCATAGTTGCCTTCCAGATCTCGAGACCAGGAAATAGCTCGATAGCCCTCCTGATGCCTTGGTCGGGCTACCACCCCCAAGAAGGATCTGAGTGTAAGAGCATAGTTGCCTTCCAGATCTCGAGACCAGGAAATAGCTCGATAGCCCTCCTGATGCCTTGGTCGGGCTACCACCCCCAAGAAGGATCTGAGTGTAAGAGCATAGTTGCCTTCCAGATCTCGAGACCAGGAAATAGCTCGATAGCCCTCCTGATGCCTTGGTCGGGCTACCACCCCCTAAGAAGGATCTGAGTGTAAGAGCATAGTTGCCTTCCAGATCTCGAGACCAGGAAATAGCTCGATAGCCCTCCTGATGCCTTGGTCGGGCTACCGCCCCCAAGAAGGATCTGAGTGTAAGAGCATAGTTGCCTTCCAGATCTCAAGACCAGGAAATAGCTCGATAGCCATCCCGATGCCTTGGTCGGGCTACCACCCCCAAGAAGGATCTGAGTGTAAGAGCATAGTTGCCTTCCAGATCTCGAGACCAGGAAATAGCTCGTTAGCCCTCCTGATGTCTTGGTCGGGCTACCGCCCCCAAGAAGGATCTGATGCCTTGGTCGGGCTACCGCCCCCAAGAAGGATCTTAGTGTAAGAGCATAGTTGCCTTCCAGATCTCGAGACCAGGAAATAGCTCGATAGCCCTTATGATGCCTTAGTCGGGCTACCACCCCCAAGAAGGATCTGAGTGTTGGAGCATAGTTGCCTTCCAGATCTCGATACCAAGAAATAGCTCGATAGCCCTCCTGATGCCTTGGTCGGGCAACCACCCCCAGGAAAGATCTGAGTGTAAGAGCATAGTTGCCTTCCAGATCTCGAGACTAGGAAATAGCTCGATAGCCCTCCTGATGCCTTGGTCGGGCTACCACCCCCAAGAAGGATCTGAGTGTAAGAGCATAGTCGCCTTCCAGATCTCGAGACCAGGAAATAGCTCGATAGCCCTCCTGATGCCTTGGTCGGGCTACCACCCCCAAGAAGGATCTGAGTGTAAGAGCATAGTTGCCTTCCAGATCTCGAGACCAGGAAATAGCTCGATAGCCATCCCGATGCCTTGGTCGGGCTACCACCCCCAAGAAGGATCTGAGTGTAAGAGCATAGTTGCCTTCCAGATCTCGAGACCAGGAAATAGCTCGATAGCCCTCCTGATGCCTTGGTCGGGCTACCACCCCCAAGAAGGATCTGAGTGTAAGAGCATAGTTGCCTTCCAGATCTCGAGACCAGGAAATAGCTCGATAGCCCTCCTGATGCCTTGGTCGGGCTACCACCCCTAAGAAGGATCTGAGTGTAAGAGCATTTTAGCATTCCAGATCTCGAGACCAGGAAATAGCTCGATAGCCCTCCTAATGCCTTGGTCGGGCTACCACCCCCAAGAAGGATCTGAGTGTAAGAGCATAGTTGCCTTCCAGATCTCGAGACCAGGAAATAGCTCGATAGCCCTCCTGATGCCTTGGTCGGGCTACCACCCCCAAGAAGGATCTGAGTGTAAGAGCATAGTTGCCTTCCAGATCTCGAGACAGGGAAATAGCTCGATAGCCGTCCTGATGCCTTGGTCGGGCTACCACCCCCAAGAAGGATCTGAGTGTAAGAGCATAGTTGCCTTCCAGATCTCGAGACCAGGAAATAGCTCGATAGCCCTCCTGATGCCTTTTTCTGGCTACCACCCCCAAGAAGGATCTGAGTGTAAGAGCATAGTTGCCTTCCAGATCTCGAGACCAGGAAATAGCTCGATAGCCGTCCTGATGCCTTGGTCGGGCTACCACCCCCAAGAAGGATCTGAGTGTAAGAGCATAGTTGCCTTCCAGATCTCGAGACCAGGAAATAGCTCGATAGCCCTCCTGATGCCTTGGTCGGGCTACCACCCCTAAGAAGGATCTGAGTGTAAGAGCATAGTTGCCTTCCAGATCTCGAGACCAGGAAATAGCTCGATAGCCATCCTGATGCCTTGGTAGGGCTACCACCCCTAAGAAGGATCTGAGTGTAAGAGCATAGTTGCCTTCCAGATCTCGAGAATAGGAAATAGCTCGATAGCCCTCCTGATGCCTTGGTCGGGATACCGCCCCCAAGAAGGATCTGATGCCTTGGTCGGGCTACCGCCCCCAAGAAGGATCTTAGTGTAAGAGCATAGTTGCCTTCCAGATCTCGAGACCAGGAAATAGCTCGATAGCCCTTATGATGCCTTAGTCGGGCTACCACCCCCAAGAAGGATCTGAGTGTTGGAGCATAGTTACCTTCCAGATCTCGAGACCAAGAAATAGCTCGATAGCCCTCCTGATGCCTTGGTCGGGCTACCACCCCCAAGAAGGATCTGAGTGTAAGAGCATAGTTGCCTTCCAGATCTCGAGACCTGGAAATAGCTCGATAGCCCTCCTGATGCCTTGGTCGGGCTACCACCCCCAAGAAGGATCTGAGTGTAAGAGCATAGTTGCCTTCCAGATCTCGAGACCAGGAAATAGCTCGATAGCCCTCCTGATGCCTTGGTCGGGCTACCACCCCCAAGAAGGATCTGAGTGTAAGAGCATAGTTGCCTTCCAGATCTCGAGACCAGGAAATAGCTCGATAGCCGTCCTGATGCCTTGGTCGGGCTACCACCCCCAAGAAGGATCTGAGTGTAAGAGCATAGTTAGCCTTCCAGATCTCGAGACCAGGAAATAGCTCGATAGCCCTCCTGATGCCTTGGTCGGGCTACCACCCCCAAGAAGGATCTGAGTGTAAGAGCATAGTTGCCTTCCAGATCTCGAGACCAGGAAATAGCTCGATAGCCCTCCTGATGCCTTGGTCGGGCTACCACCCCCAAGAAGGATCTGAGTGTAAGAGCATAGTTGCCTTCCAGATCTCGAGACCAGGAAATAGCTCGATAGCCCTCCTGATGCCTTGGTCGGGCTACCACCCCCAAGAAGGATCTGAGTGTAAGAGCATATTAGCCTTCCAGATCTCGAGACCAGGAAATAGCTCGATAGCCCTCCTGATGCCTTGGTCGGGCTACCACCCCCAAGAAGGATCTGAGTGTAAGAGCATAGTTGCCTTCCAGATCTCGAGACCAGGAAATAGCTCGATAGCCTCCTGATGCCTTGGTCGGGCTACCACCCCCAAGAAGGATCTGAGTGTAAGAGCATAGTTGCCTTCCAGATCTCGAGACCAGGAAATAGCTCGATAGCCCTCCTGATGCCTTGGTCGGGCTACCACCCCCAAGAAGGATCTGAGTGTAAGAGCATAGTTGCCTTCCAGATCTCGAGACCAGGAAATAGCTCGATAGCCCTCCTGATGCCTTGGTCGGGCTACCACCCCCAAGAAGGATCTGAGTGTAAGAGCATAGTTGCCTTCCAGATCTCGAGACCAGGAAATAGCTCGATAGCCGTCCTGATGCCTTGGTCGGGCTACCACCCCCAAGAAGGATCTGAGTGTAAGAGCATTTTAGCATTCCAGATCTCGAGACCAGGAAATAGCTCGATAGCCCTCCTGATGCCTTGGTCGGGCTACCACCCCCAAGAAGGATCTGAGTGTAAGAGCATAGTTGCCTTCCAGATCTCGAGACCAGGAAATAGCTCGATAGCCCTCCTGATGCCTTGGTCGGGCTACCACCCCCAAGAAGGATCTGAGTGTAAGAGCATAGTTGCCTTCCAGATCTCGAGACCAGGAAATAGCTCGATAGCCGTCCCGATGCCTTGGTCGGGCTACCACCCCCAAGAAGGATCTGAGTGTAAGAGCATAGTTGCCTTCCAGATCTCGAGACCAGGAAATAGCTCGATAGCCCTCCTGATGCCTTGGTCGGGCTACCACCCCCAAGAAGGATCTGAGTGTAAGAGCATAGTTGCCTTCCAGATCTCGAGACCAGGAAATAGCTCGATAGCCCTCCTGATGCCTTGGTCGGGCTACCACCCCCAAGAAGGATCTGAGTGTAAGAGCATAGTTGCCTTCCAGATCTCGAGACCAGGAAATAGCTCGATAGCCCTCCTGATGCCTTGGTCGGGCTACCGCCCCCAAGAAGGATCTGAGTGTAAGAGCATAGTTGCCTTCCAGATCTCAAGACCAGGAAATAGCTCGATAGCCATCCCGATGCCTTGGTCGGGCTACCACCCCCAAGAAGGATCTGAGTGTAAGAGCATAGTTGCCTTCCAGATCTCGAGACCAGGAAATAGCTCGTTAGCCCTCCTGATGTCTTGGTCGGGCTACCGCCCCCAAGAAGGATCTGATGCCTTGGTCGGGCTACCGCCCCCAAGAAGGATCTTAGTGTAAGAGCATAGTTGCCTTCCAGATCTCGAGACCAGGTAATAGCTCGATAGCCCTTATGATGCCTTAGTCGGGCTACCACCCCCAAGAAGGATCTGAGTGTTGGAGCATAGTTGCCTTCCAGATCTCGATACCAAGAAATAGCTCGATAGCCCTCCTGATGCGTTGGTCGGGCTACCACCCCCAAGGAGGATCTGAGTGTAAGAGCATAGTTGCCTTCCAGATCTCGAGACCAGGAAATAGCTCGATAGCCCTCCTGATGCCTTGGTCGGGCTACCACCCCCAAGAAGGATCTGAGTGTAAGAGCATAGTTGCCTTCCAGATCTCGAGACCAGGAAATAGCTCGATAGCCCTCCTGATGCCTTGGTCGGGCTACCACCCCCAAGAAGGATCTGAGTGTAAGAGCATAGTTGCCTTCCAGATCTCGAGACCAGGAAATAGCTCGATAGCCCTCCTGATGCCTTGGTCGGGCTACCACCCCCAAGAAGGATCTGAGTGTAAGAGCATAGTTGCCTTCCAGATCTCGAGACCAGGAAATAGCTCGATAGCCCTCCTGATGCCTTGGTCGGGCTACCACCCCCAAGAAGGATCTGAGTGTAAGAGCATAGTTGCCTTCCAGATCTCGAGACCAGGAAATAGCTCGATAGCCCTCCTGATGCCTTGGTCGGGCTACCACCCCCAAGAAGGATCTGAGTGTAAGAGCATAGTTGCCTTCCAGATCTCGAGACCAGGAAATAGCTCGATAGCCCTCCTGATGCCTTGGTCGGGCTACCACCCCCAAGAAGGATCTGAGTGTAAGAGCATAGTTGCCTTCCAAATCTCGAGACCAGGAAATAGCTCGATAGCCGTCCCGATGCCTTGGTCGGGCTACCACCCCCAAGAAGGATCTGAGTGTAAGAGCATAGTTGCCATTCCAGATCTCGAGACCAGGAAATAGCTCGATAGCCCTCCTGATGCCTTGGTCGGGCTACCACCCCCAAGAAGGATCTGAGTGTAAGAGCATAGTTGCCTTCCAGATCTCGAGACCAGGAAATAGCTCGATAGCCCTCCTGATGCCTTGGTCGGGCTACCACCCCCAAGAAGGATCTGAGTGTAAGAGCATAGTTGCCTTCCAGATCTCGAGACCAGGAAATAGCTCGATAGCCCTCCTGATGCCTTGGTCGGGCTACCACCCCCAAGAAGGATCTGAGTGTAAGAGCATAGTTGCCTTCTAGATCTCGAGACCAGAAGATAGCTCGATAGGCCTCCTGATGCCTTGGTCGGGCTACAACCCCCAAGAAGGATCTGAGTGTAAGAGCATAGTTGCCTTCCAGATCTCGAGACCAGGAAATAGCTCGATAGCCATCCTGATGCCTTGGTCGGGCTACCACCCCTAAGAAGGATCTGAGTGTAAGAGCATAGTTGTCTTCCAGATCTCGAGACCAGGAAATAGCTCGATAGCCCTCCTGATGCCTTGGTCGGGATACCGCCCCCAAGAAGGATCTGATGCCTTGGTCGGGCTACCGCCCCCAAGAAGGATCTTAGTGTAAGAGCATAGTTGCCTTCCAGATCTCGAGACCAGGAAATAGCTCGATAGCCCTTATGATGCCTTAGTCGGGCTACCACCCCCAAGAAGGATCTGAGTGTTGGAGCATAGTTACCTTCCAGATCTCGAGACCAAGAAATAGCTCGATAGCCCTCCTGATGCCTTGGTCGGGCTACCACCCCCAAGAAGGATCTGAGTGTAAGAGCATAGTTGCCTTCCAGATCTCGAGACCAGGAAATAGCTCGATAGCCCTCCTGATGCCTTGGTCGGGCTACCACCCCCAAGAAGGATCTGAGTGTAAGAGCATAGTTGCCTTCCAGATCTCGAGACCAGGAAATAGCTCGATAGCCCTCCTGATGCCTTGGTCGGGCTACCACCCCCAAGAAGGATCTGAGTGTAAGAGCATAGTTGCCTTCCAGATCTCGAGACCAGGAAATAGCTCGATAGCCCTCCTGATGCCTTGGTCGGGCTACCACCCCCAAGAAGGATCTGAGTGTAAGAGCATAGTTGCCTTCCAGATCTCGAGACCAGGAAATAGCTCGATAGCCGTCCTGATGCCTTGGTCGGGCTACCACCCCCAAGAAGGATCTGAGTGTAAGAGCATAGTTGCCTTCCAGATCTCGAGACCAGGAAATAGCTCGATAGCCCTCCTGATGCCTTGGTCGGGCTACCACCCCCAAGAAGGATCTGAGTGTAAGAGCATTTTAGCATTCCAGATCTCGAGACCAGGAAATAGCTCGATAGCCCTCCTGATGCCTTGGTCGGGCTACCACCCCCAAGAAGGATCTGAGTGTAAGAGCATAGTTAGCATTCCAGATCTCGAGACCAGGAAATAGCTCGATAGCCCTCCTGATGCCTTGGTCGGCTACCACCCCCAAGAAGGATCTGAGTGTAAGAGCATAGTTGCCTTCCAGATCTCGAGACCAGGAAATAGCTCGATAGCCCTCCTGATGCCTTGGTCGGGCTACCACCCCCAAGAAGGATCTGAGTGTAAGAGCATAGTTGCCTTCCAGATCTCGAGACCAGGAAATAGCTCGATAGCCCTCCTGATGCCTTGGTCGGGCTACCACCCCCAAGAAGGATCTGAGTGTAAGAGCATAGTTGCCTTCCAGATCTCGAGACCAGGAAATAGCTCGATAGCCCTCCTGATGCCTTGGTCGGGCTACCACCCCCAAGAAGGATCTGAGTGTAAGAGCATAGTTGCCTTCCAGATCTCGAGACCAGGAAATAGCTCGATAGCCCTCCTGATGTCTTGGTCGGGCTACCGCCCCCAAGAAGGATCTGATGCCTTGGTCGGGCTACCGCCCCCAAGAAGGATCTTAGTGTAAGAGCATAGTTGCCTTCCAGATCTCGAGACCAGGAAATAGCTCGATAGCCCTCCCGATGCCTTGGTCGGGCTACCACCCCCAAGAAGGATATGAGTGTAAGAGCATTTTAGCATTCCAGATCTCGACACCAAGAAATAGCTCGATAGCCCTCCTGATGCCTTGGTCAGGCTACCACCCCCAAGAAGGATCTGAGTGTAAGAGTATAGTTGCCTTCCAGATCTCGAGACCAGGAAATAGCTCGATAGCCCTCCTGATGCCTTGGTCGGGCTACCACCCCCAACAAGGATCTGAGTGTAAGAGCATAGTTGCCTTCCAGATCTCGAGACCAGGAAATAGCTCGATAGCCCTCCTGATGCCTTGGTCGGGCTACCACCCCCAAGAAGGATCTGAGTGTAAGAGTATAGTTGCCTTCCAGATCTCGAGACCAGGAAATAGCTCGATAGCCCTCCTGATGCCTTGGTCGGGCTACCACCCCCAAGAAGGATCCGAGTGTAAGAGCATAGTTTCCTTCCAGATCTCGAGACCAGGAAATAGCTCGATAGCCATCCCGATGCCTTGGTCGGGCTACCACCCCCAACAAGGATCTGAGTGTAAGAGCATAGTTGCCTTCCAGATCTCGAGACCAGGAAATAGCTCGATAGCCCTCCTAATGCCTTGGTCTGGCTACGACCCCCAAGAAGGATCTGAGTGTAAGAGCATAGTTGCCTTCCAGATCTCGAGACCAGGAAATAGCTCGATAGCCCTCCTAATGCCTTGGTAGGGCTACCACCCCTAAGAAGGATCTGAGTGTAAGAGCATTATAGCATTCCAGATCTCGAGACCAGGAAATAGCTCGATAGCCCTTCTAATGCCTTGGTCGGGCTACCACCCCCAAGAAGGATCTGAGTGTAAGAGCATAGTTGCCTTCCAAATCTCGAGACAGGAAATAGCTCGATAGCCCTCCTGATGCCTTGGTCGGGCTACCACCCCCAAGAAGGATCTGAGTGTAAGAGCATAGTTGCCTTCCAAATCTCGAGACAGGGAAATAGCTCGATAGCCGTCCCGATGCCTTCGTCGGGCTACCACCCCCAAGAAGGATCTGAGTGTAAGGGCATAGTTTCAATCCAGATCTCGAGACCAGGAAATAGCTCGATAGCCCTCCTGATGCCTTTTTCTGGCTACCACCCCCAAGAAGGATCTGAGTGTAAGAGCATAGTTGCCTTCCAGATCTCGAGACCAGGAAATAGCTCGATAGCCGTCCCGATGCCTTGGTCGGGCTACCACCCCCAAGAAGGATCTGAGTGTAAGAGCATAATTGCCTTCAAGATCTCAAGACCAGGAAATAGCTCGATAGCCATCCTGATGCCTTGGTCGGGCTACCACCCCTAAGAAGGATCTGAGTGTAAGAGCATAGTTGCCTTCCAGATCTCGAGACCAGGAAATAGCTCGATAGCCATCCTGATGCCTTGGTCGGGCTACCACCCCTAAGAAGGATCTGAGTGTAAGAGCATAGTTGCCTTCCAGATCTCGAGAATAGGAAATAGCTCGATAGCCCTCCTGATGCCTTGGTCGGGATACCGCCCCCAAGAAGGATCTGATGCCTTGGTCGGGCTACCGCCCCCAAGAAGGATCTTAGTGTAAGAGCATAGTTGCCTTCCAGATCTCGAGACCAGGAAATAGCTCGATAGCCCTTATGATGCCTTAGTCGGGCTACCACCCCCAAGAAGGATCTGAGTGTTGGAGCATAGTTACCTTCCAGATCTCGAGACCAAGAAATAGCTCGATAGCCCTCCTGATGCCTTGGTCGGGCTACCACCCCCAAGAAGGATCTGAGTGTAAGAGCATAGTTGCCTTCCAGATCTCGAGACCTGGAAATAGCTCGATAGCCCTCCTGATGCCTTGGTCGGGCTACCACCCCCAAGAAGGATCTGAGTGTAAGAGCATAGTTGCCTTCCAGATCTCGAGACCAGGAAATAGCTCGATAGCCCTCCTGATGCCTTAGTCGGGCTACCACCCCCAAGAAGGATCTGAGTGTAAGAGCATAGTTGCCTTCCGAATCTTGAGACCAGGAAATAGCTCGATAGCCGTCCTGATGCCTTGGTCGGGCTACCACCCCCAAGAAGGATCTGAGTGTAAGAGCATTTTAGCATTCCAGATCTCGAGACCAGGAAATAGCTCGATAGCCCTCCTGATGCCTTGGTCGGGCTACCACCCCCAAGAAGGATCTGAGTGTAAGAGCATAGTTGCCTTCCAGATCTCGAGACCAGGAAATAGCTCGATAGCCCTTCATGATGCCTTGGTCGGGCTACCACCCCCAAGAAGGATCTGAGTGTAAGAGCATAGTTGCCTTCCAGATCTCGAGACCAGAAGATAGCTCGATAGGCCTCCTGATGCCTTGGTCGGGCTACCACCCCCAAGAAGGATCTGAGTGTAAGAGCATAGTTACCTTCCAGATCTCGAGACCAGGAAATAGCTCGATAGCCCTCCTGATGCCTTGGTCGGGCTACCACCCCCAAGAAGGATCTGAGTGTAAGAGCATAGTTGCCTTCTAGATCTCGAGACCAGGAAATAGCTCGATAGGCCTCCTGATGCCTTGGTCGGGCTACCACCCCCAAGAAGGATCTGAGTGTAAGAGCATAGTTGCCTTCCAGATCTCGAGACCAGGAAATAGCTCGATAGCCCTCCTGATGCCTTGGTCGGGCTACCACCCCCAAGAAGGATCTGAGTGTAAGAGTATAGTTGCCTTCCAGATCTCGAGACCAGGAAATAGCTCGATAGCCCTCCTGATGCCTTAGTCGGGCTACCACCCCCAAGAAGGATCTGAGTGTAAGAGCATAGTTGCCTTCCAGAATCTTGAGACCAGGAAATAGCTCGATAGCCGTCCTGATGCCTTGGTCGGGCTACCACCCCCAAGAAGGATCTGACTGTAAGAGCATTTTAGCATTCCAGATCTCGAGACCAGGAAATAGATCGATAGCCCTCCTGATGCCTTGGTCGGGCTACCACCCCCAAGAAGGATCTGAGTGTAAGAGCATAGTTGCCTTCCAGATCTCGAGACCAGGAAATTGCTAGATAACCCTCATGATGCCTTGGTCGGGCTACCACCCCCAAGAAGGATCTGAGTGGAAGAGCATAGTTGCCTTCCAGATCTTGAGATCAGGAAATAGCTCGATTGCCGTCCCGATGCCTTGGTCGGGCTACCACCCCCAAGAAGGATCTGAGTGTAAGAGCATAGTTGCCTTCTAGATCTCGAGACCAGAAGATAGCTCGATAGGCCTCCTGATGCCTTGGTCGGGCTACAACCCCCAAGAAGGATCTGAGTGTAAGAGCATAGTTGCCTTCCAGATCTCGAGACCAGGAAATAGCTCGATAGCCCTCCTGATGCCTTGGTCGGGCTACCACCCCCAACAAGGATCTGAGTGTAAGAGCATAGTTGCCTTCCAGATCTCGAGACCAGGAAATAGCTCGATAGCCCTCCTGATGCCTTGGTCGGGCTACCGCCCCCAAGAAGGATCTGAGTGTAAGAGCATAGTTGCCTTCCAGATCTCAAGACCAGGAAATAGCTCGATAGCCATCCCGATGCCTTGGTCGGGCTACCACCCCCAAGAAGGATCTGAGTGTAAGAGCATAGTTGCCTTCCAGATCTCGAGACCAGGAAATAGCTCGTTAGCCCTCCTGATGTCTTGGTCGGGCTACCGCCCCCAAGAAGGATCTGATGCCTTGGTCGGGCTACCGCCCCCAAGAAGGATCTTAGTGTAAGAGCATAGTTGCCTTCCAGATCTCGAGACCAGGAAATAGCTCGATAGCCCTTATGATGCCTTAGTCGGGCTACCACCCCCAAGAAGGATCTGAGTGTTGGAGCATAGTTGCCTTCCAGATCTCGATACCAAGAAATAGCTCGATAGCCCTCCTGATGCGTTGGTCGGGCTACCACCCCCAAGAAGGATCTGAGTGTAAGAGCATAGTTGCCTTCCAGATCTCGAGACCAGGAAATAGCTCGATAGCCCTCCTGATGCCTTGGTCGGGCTACCACCCCCAAGAAGGATCTGAGTGTAAGAGCATAGTTTCCTTCCAGATCTCGAGACCAGGAAATAGCTCGATAGCCATCCCGATGCCTTGGTCGGGCTACCACCCCCAACAAGGATCTGAGTGTAAGAGCATAGTTGCCTTCCAGATCTCGAGACCAGGAAATAGCTCGATAGCCCTCCTAATGCCTTGGTCTGGCTACGACCCCCAAGAAGGATCTGGGTGTAAGAGCATAGTTGCCTTCCAGATCTCGAGACCAGAAAATAGCTTGATAGCCCTCCTAATGCCTTGGTCGGGCTACCGCCCCTAAGAAGGATCTGAGTGTAAGAGCATTATAGCATTCCAGATCTCGAGACCAGGAAATAGCTCGATAGCCCTTCTAATGCCTTGGTCGGGCTACCACCCCCAAGAAGGATCTGAGTGTAAGAGCATAGTTGCCTTCCAAATCTCGAGACCAGGAAATAGCTCGATAGCCCTCCTGATGCCTTGGTCGGGCTACCACCCCCAAGAAGGATCTGAGTGTAAGAGCATAGTTGCCTTCCAAATCTCGAGACAAGGAAATAGCTCGATAGCCGTCCCGATGCCTTGGTCGGGCTACCACCCCCAAGAAGGATCTGAGTGTAAGGGCATAGTTTCCATCCAGATCTCGAGACCATGAAATAGCTCGATAGCCCTCCTGATGCCTTGGTCGGGCTACCACCCCCAAGCAAGGATCTGAGTGTAAGAGCATAGTTGCCTTCCAGATCTCGAGACCAGGAAATAGCTCGATAGCCCTCCTGATGCCTTGGTCGGGCTACCACCCCCAAGAAGGATCTGAGTGTAAGAGTATAGTTGCCTTCCAGATCTCGAGACCAGGAAATAGCTCGATAGCCCTCCTGATGCCTTGGTCGGGCTACCACCCCCAACAAGGATCTGAGTGTAAGAGCGTAGTTGCCTTCTAGATCTCGAGACCAGAAGATAGCTCGATAGGCCTCCTGATGCCTTGGTCGGGCTACAACCCCCAAGAAGGATCTGAGTGTAAGAGCATAGTTGCCTTCCAGATCTCGAGACCAGGAAATAGCTCGATAGCCATCCTGATGCCTTGGTCGGGCTACCACCCCTAAGAAGGATCTGAGTGTAAGAGCATAGTTGTCTTCCAGATCTCGAGACCAGGAAATAGCTCGATAGCCCTCCTGATGCCTTGGTCGGGATACCGCCCCCAAGAAGGATCTGATGCCTTGGTCGGGCTACCGCCCCCAAGAAGGATCTTAGTGTAAGAGCATAGTTGCCTTCCAGATCTCGAGACCAGGAAATAGCTCGATAGCCCTTATGATGCCTTAGTCGGGCTACCACCCCCAAGAAGGATCTGAGTGTTGGAGCATAGTTACCTTCCAGATCTCGAGACCAAGAAATAGCTCGATAGCCCTCCTGATGCCTTGGTCGGGCTACCACCCCCAAGAAGGATCTGAGTGTAAGAGCATAGTTGCCTTCCAGATCTCGAGATCAGGAAATAGCTCGATAGCCCTCCTGATGCCTTGGTCGGGCTACAACCCCCAAGAAGGATCTGAGTGTAAGAGCATAGTTGCCTTCCAGATCTCGAGACCAGGAAATAGCTCGATAGCCCTCCTGATGCCTTGGTCGGGCTACCACCCCCAAGAAGGATCTGAGTGTAAGAGCATAGTTGCCTTCCAGATCTCGAGACCAGGAAATACCTCGATAGCCCTCCTGATGCCTTGGTCGGGCTACCACCCCCAAGAAGGATCTGAGTGTAAGAGCATAGTTGCCTTCCAGATCTCGAGATCAGGAAATAGCTCGATAGCCGTCCCGATGCCTTGGTCGGGCTACCACCCCCAAGAAGGATCTGAGTGTAAGAGCATAGTTGCCTTCTAGATCTCAAGACCAGAAATAGCTTCGATAGGCCTCCTGATGCCTTGGTCGGGCTACCACCCCCAAGAAGGATCTGAGTGTAAGAGCATAGTTAGCATTCCAGATCTCGAGACCAGGAAATAGCTCGATAGCCCTCCCGATGCCTTGGTCGGGCTACCACCCCCAAGAAGGATATGAGTGTAAGAGCATTTTAGCATTCCAGATCTCGAGACCAGGAAATAGCTCGATAGCCCTCCTGATGCCTTGGTCAGGCTACCACCCCCAAGAAGGATCTGAGTGTAAGAGCATAGTTGCCTTCCAGATCTCGAGACCAGGAAATAGCTCGATAGCCCTCCTGATGCCTTGGTCGGGCTACCACCCCCAAGAAGGATCTGAGTGTAAGAGCATAGTTGCCTTCCAGATCTCGAGACCAGGAAATAGCTCGATAGCCCTCCTGATGCCTTGGTCGGGCTACCACCCCCAAGAAGGATCTGAGTGTAAGAGCTATAGTTGCCTTCCAGATCTCGAGACCAGGAAATAGCTCGATAGCCCTACTGATGCCTCTGTCGGGCTACCACCCCCAAGAAGGATCTGAGTGTAAGAGCATAGTTGCCTTCCGAATCTTGAGACCAGGAAATAGCTCGATAGCCGTCCTGATGCCTTGGTCGGGCTACCACCCCCAAGAAGGATCTGACTGTAAGAGCATTTTAGCATTCCAGATCTCGAGACCAGGAAATAGCTCGATAGCCCTCCTGATGCCTTGGTCGGGCTACCACCCCCAAGAAGGATCTGAGTGTAAGAGCATAGTTGCCTTCCAGATCTCGAGACCAGGAAATTGCTAGATAACCCTCATGATGCCTTGGTCGGGCTACCACCCCCAAGAAGGATCTGAGTGTAAGAGCATAGTTGCCTTCCAAATCTCGAGATCAGGAAATAGCTCGATTGCCGTCCCGATGCCTTGGTCGGGCTACCACCCCCAAGAAGGATCTGATTGTAAGAGCATAGTTGCCTTCTAGATCTCGAGACAAGAAGATAGCTCGATAGGCCTCCTGATGCCTTGGTCGGGCTACAACCCCCAAGAAGGATCTGAGTGTAAGAGCATAGTTGCCTTCCAGATCTCGAGACCAGGAAATAGCTCGATAGCCCTCCTGATGCCTTGGTCGGGCTACCACACCCAACAAGGATCTGAGTGTAAGAGCATAGTTGCCTTCCAGATCTCGAGACCAGGAAATAGCTCGATAGCCCTCCTGATGCCTTGGTCGGGCTACCGCCCCCAAGAAGGATCTGAGTGTAAGAGCATAGTTGCCTTCCAGATCTCAAGACCAGGAAATAGCTCGATAGCCATCCCGATGCCTTGGTCGGGTTACCACCCCCAAGAAGGATCTGAGTGTAAGAGCATAGTTGCCTTCCAGATCTCGAGACCAGGAAATAGCTCGTTAGCCCTCCTGATGTCTTGGTCGGGCTACCGCCCCCAAGAAGGATCTGATGCCTTGGTTGGGCTACCGCCCCCAAGAAGGATCTTAGTGTAAGAGCATAGTTGCCTTCCAGATCTCGAGACCAGGAAATAGCTCGATAGCCCTTCCTGATGCCTTGGTCGGGCTACCACCCCCAAGAAGGATCTGAGTGTAAGAGCATAGTTGCCTTCCAGATCTCGAGACCAGGAAATAGCTCGATAGCCCTCCTGATGCCTTGGTCGGGCTACCACCCCCAAGAAGGATCTGAGTGTAAGAGCATAGTTGCCTTCCAGATCTCGAGACTAGGAAATAGCTCGATAGCCCTCCTGATGCCTTGGTCGGGCTACCACCCCCAAGAAGGATCTGAGTGTAAGAGCATAGTTGCCTTCCAGATCTCGAGACCAGGAAATAGCTCGATAGCCCTCCTGATGCCTTGGTCGGGCTACCACCCCCCAGAAGGATCTGAGTGTAAGAGCATAGTTGCCTTCCAGATCTCGAGACCAGGAAATAGCTCGATAGCCCTCCTGATGCCTTGATCGGGCTACCACCCCCAAGAAGGATCTGAGTGTAAGAGCATAGTAGCCTTCCAGATCTCGAGACCAGGAAATAGCTCGATAGCCCTCCTAATGCCTTGGTCTGGCTACGACCCCCAAGAAGGATCTGAGTGTAAGAGCATAGTTGCCTTCCAGATCTCGAGACCAGGAAATAGCTCGATAGCCCTCCTATGCCTTGGTCGGGCTACCACCCCCTAAGAAGGATCTGATTGTAAGAGCATTAGTAGCATTCCAGATCTCGAGACCAGGAAATAGCTCGATAGCCCTTCCTAATGCCTTGGTTGGGCTACCACCCCCAAGAAGGATCTAAGTGTAAGAGCATAGTTGCCTTCCAAATCTCGAGACCAGGAAATAGCTCGATAGCCCTCCTGATGCCTTGGTCGGGCTACCACCCCCAAGAAGGATCTGAGTGTAAGAGCATAGTTGCCTTCCAAATCTCGAGACAGGGAAATAGCTCGATAGCCGTCCCGATGCCTTGGTCGGGCTACCACCCCCAATAAGGATCTGAGTGTAAGGGCATAGTTTCCATTCCAGATCTCGAGACCATGAAATAGCTCGATAGCCCTCCTGATGCCTTGGTCGGGCTACCACCCCCAAGAAGGATCTGAGTGTAAGAGCATAGTTGCCTTCCAGATCTCGAGACCAGGAAATAGCTCGATAGCCCTCCTGATGCCTTGGTCGGGCTACCGCCCCCAAGAAGGATCTGAGTGTAAGAGCATAGTTGCCTTCCAGATCTCGAGACCAGGAAATAGCTCGATAGCCGTCCTGATGCCTTGGTCGGGCTACCACCCCCAAGAAGGATCTGAGTGTAAGAGCATAGTTGCCTTCCAGATCTCGAGACCAGGAAATAGCTCGATAGCCCTCCTGATGCCTTGGTCGGGCTACCACCCCCAAGAAGGATCTGAGTGTAAGAGCATAGTTGCCTTCCAGATCTCGAGACCAGGAAATAGCTCGATAGCCCTCCTGATGCCTTGGTCGGGCTACCGCCCCCAAGAAGGATCTGAGTGTAAGAGCATAGTTGCCTTCCAGATCTCGAGACCAGGAAATAGCTCGATAGCCATCCTGATGCCTTGGTCGGGCTACCACCCCCAAGAAGGATCTGAGTGTAAGAGCATAGTTGCCTTCCAGATCTCGAGACCAGGAAATAGCTCGTTAGCCCTCCTGATGTCTTGGTCGGGCTACCGCCCCCAAGAAGGATCTGATGCCTTGGTCGGGCTACCGCCCCCAAGAAGGATCTTAGTGTAAGAGCATAGTTGCCTTCCAGATCTCGAGACCAGGAAATAGCTCGATAGCCCTTATGATGCCTTAGTCGGGCTACCACCCCCAAGAAGGATCTGAGTGTTGGAGCATAGTTGCCTTCCAGATCTCGATACCAAGAAATAGCTCGATAGCCCTCCTGATGCCTTGGTCGGGCTACCACCCCCAAGAAGGATCTGAGTGTAAGAGCATAGTTGCCTTCCAGATCTCGAGACTAGGAAATAGCTCGATAGCCCTCCTGATGCCTTGGTCGGGCTACCACCCCCAAGAAGGATCTGAGTGTAAGAGCATAGTTGCCTTCCAGATCTCGAGACCAGGAAATAGCTCGATAGCCCTCCTGATGCCTTGGTCGGGCTACCACCCCCAAGAAGGATCTGAGTGTAAGATCATAGTTTCCTTCCAGATCTCGAGACCAGGAAATAGCTCGATAGCCATCCCGATGCCTTGGTCGGGCTACCACCCCCAACAAGGATCTGAGTGTAAGAGCATAGTTGCCTTCCAGATCTCGAGACCAGGAAATAGCTCGATAGCCCTCCTAATGCCTTGGTCTGGCTACGACCCCCAAGAAGGATCTGGGTGTAAGAGCATAGTTGCCTTCCAGATCTCGAGACCAGAAAATAGCTTGATAGCCCTCCTAATGCCTTGGTCGGGCTACCACCCCTAAGAAGGATCTGAGTGTAAGAGCATTATAGCATTCCAGATCTCGAGACCAGGAAATAGCTCGATAGCCCTTCTAATGCCTTGGTCGGGCTACCACCCCCAAGAAGGATCTGAGTGTAAGAGCATAGTTGCCTTCCAAATCTCGAGACCAGGAAATAGCTCGATAGCCCTCCTGATGCCTTGGTCGGGCTACCACCCCCAAGAAGGATCTGAGTGTAAGAGCATAGTTGCCTTCCAAATCTCGAGACAGGGAAATAGCTCGATAGCCGTCCCGATGCCTTGGTCGGGCTACCACCCCCAAGAAGGATCTGAGTGTAAGGGCATAGTTTCCATCCAGATCTCGAGACCATGAAATAGCTCGATAGCCCTCCTGATGCCTTGGTCGGGCTACCACCCCCAACAAGGATCTGAGTGTAAGAGCATAGTTGCCTTCCAGATCTCGAGACCAGGAAATAGCTCGATAGCCCTCCTGATGCCTTGGTCGGGCTACCACCCCCAAGAAGGATCTGAGTGTAAGAGTATAGTTGCCTTCCAGATCTCGAGACCAGGAAATAGCTCGATAGCCCTCCTGATGCCTTGGTCGGGCTACCACCCCCAACAAGGATCTGAGTGTAAGAGCGTAGTTGCCTTCTAGATCTCGAGACCAGAAGATAGCTCGATAGGCCTCCTGATGCCTTGGTCGGGCTACAACCCCCAAGAAGGATCTGAGTGTAAGAGCATAGTTGCCTTCCAGATCTCGAGACCAGGAAATAGCTCGATAGCCATCCTGATGCCTTGGTCGGGCTACCACCCCTAAGAAGGATCTGAGTGTAAGAGCATAGTTGCCTTCCAGATCTCGAGACCAGGAAATAGCTCGATAGCCCTCCTGATGCCTTGCTCGGGATACCGCCCCCAAGAAGGATCTGATGCCTTGGTCGGGCTACCGCCCCCAAGAAGGATCTTAGTGTAAGAGCATAGTTGCCTTCCAGATCTCGAGACCAAGAAATAGCTCGATAGCCCTTATGATGCCTTAGTCGGGCTACCACCCCCAAGAAGGATCTGAGTGTTGGAGCATAGTTACCTTCCAGATCTCGAGACCAAGAAATAGCTCGATAGCCCTCCTGATGCCTTGGTCGGGCTACCACCCCCAAGAAGGATCTGAGTGTAAGAGCATAGTTGCCTTCCAGATCTCGAGATCAGGAAATAGCTCGATAGCCCTCCTGATGCCTTGGTCGGGCTACCACCCCCAAGAAGGATCTGAGTGTAAGAGCATAGTTGCCTTCCAGATCTCGAGACCAGGAAATAGCTCGATAACCCTCATGATGCCTTGGTCGGGCTACCACCCCCATGAAGGATCTGAGTGTAAGAGCATAGTTGCCTTCCAGATCTCGAGATCAGGAAATAGCTCGATAGCCGTCCCGATGCCTTGGTCGGGCTACCACCCCCAAGAAGGATCTGAGTGTAAGAGCATAGTTGCCTTCTAGATCTCAAGACTAGAAGATAGCTTGATAGGCCTCCTGATGCCTTGGTCGGGATACAACCCCCAAGAAGGATCTGAGTGTAAGAGCATTTTAGCATTCCAGATCCCGAGACCAGGAAATAGCTCGATAGCCCTCCCGATGCCTTGGTCGGGCTACCACCCCCAAGAAGGATATGAGTGTAAGAGCATTTTAGCATTCCAGATCTCGAGACCAAGAAATAGCTCGATAGCCCTCCTGATGCCTTGGTCAGGCTACCACCCCCAAGAAGGATCTGAGTGTAAGAGTATAGTTGCCTTCCAGATCTCGAGACCAGGAAATAGCTCGATAGCCGTCCTGATGCCTTGGTCGGGCTACCACCCCCAAGAAGGATCTGAGTGTAAGAGTATAGTTGCCTTCCAGATCTCGAGACCAGGAAATAGCTCGATAGCCCTACTGATGCCTCTGTCGGGCTACCACCCCCAAGAAGGATCTGAGTGTAAGAGCATAGTTGCCTTCCGAATCTTGAGACCAGGAAATAGCTCGATAGCCGTCCTGATGCCTTGGTCGGGCTACCACCCCCAAGAAGGATCTGACTGTAAGAGCATTTTAGCATTCCAGATCTCGAGACCAGGAAATAGCTCGATAGCCCTCCTGATGCCTTGGTCGGGCTACCACCCCCAAGAAGGATCTGAGTGTAAGAGCATAGTTGCCTTCCAGATCTCGAGACCAGGAAATTGCTAGATAACCCTCATGATGCCTTGGTCGGGCTACCACCCCCAAGAAGGATCTGAGTGTAAGAGCATAGTTGCCTTCCAGATCTCGAGATCAGGAAATAGCTCGATTGCCGTCCCGATGCCTTGGTCGGGCTACCACCCCCAAGAAGGATCTGAGTGTAAGAGCATAGTTGCCTTCTAGATCTCGAGACCAGAAGATAGCTCGATAGGCCTCCTGATGCCTTGGTCGGGCTACAACCCCCAAGAAGGATCTGAGTGTAAGAGCATAGTTGCCTTCCAGATCTCGAGACCAGGAAATAGCTCGATAGCCCTCCTGATGCCTTGGTCAGGCTACCACACCCAACAAGGATCTGAGTGTAAGAGCATAGTTGCCTTCCAGATCTCGAGACCAGGAAATAGCTCGATAGCCCTCCTGATGCCTTGGTCGGGCTACCGCCCCCAAGAAGGATCTGAGTGTAAGAGCATAGTTGCCTTTCAGATCTCAAGACCAGGAAATAGCTCGATAGCCATCCCGATGCCTTGGTCGGGTTACCACCCCCAAGAAGGATCTGAGTGTAAGAGCATAGTTGCCTTCCAGATCTCGAGACCAGGAAATAGCTCGTTAGCCCTCCTGATGTCTTGGTCGGGCTACCGCCCCCAAGAAGGATCTGATGCCTTGGTTGGGCTACCGCCCCCAAGAAGGATCTTAGTGTAAGAGCATAGTTGCCTTCCAGATCTCGAGACCAGGAAATAGCTCGATAGCCCTTATAATGCCTTAGTCGGGCTACCACCCCCAAGAAGGATCTGAGTGTTGGAGCATAGTTGCCTTCCAGATCTCGATACCAAGAAATAGCCCGATAGCCCTCCTGATGCCTTGGTCGGGCTACCACCCCCAAGAATGATCTGAGTGTAAGAGCATAGTTGCCTTCCAGATCTCGAGACTAGGAAATAGCTCGATAGCCCTCCTGATGCCTTGGTCGGGCTACCACCCCCAAGAAGGATCTGAGTGTAAGAGCATAGTTGCCTTCCAGATCTCGAGACCAGGAAATAGCTCGATAGCCCTCCTGATGCCTTGGTCGGGCTACCACCCCCCAGAAGGATCTGAGTGTAAGAGCATAGTTTCCTTCCAGATCTCGAGACCAGGAAATAGCTCGATAGCCATCCCGATGCCTTGATCGGGCTACCACCCCCAGGAAGGATCTGAGTGTAAGAGCAATATAGCATTCCAGATCTCGAGACCAGGAAATAGCTCGATAGCCCTCCTAATGCCTTGGTCTGGCTACGACCCCCAAGAAGGATCTGGGTGTAAGAGCATAGTTGCCTTCCAGATCTCGAGACCAGAAAATAGCTTGATAGCCCTCCTAATGCCTTGGTCGGGCTACCACCCCTAAGAAGGATCTGATTGTAAGAGCATTATAGCATTCCAGATCTCGAGACCAGGAAATAGCTCGATAGCCCTTCTAATGCCTTGGTTGGGCTACCACCCCCAAGAAGGATCTAAGTGTAAGAGCATAGTTGCCTTCCAAATCTCGAGACCAGAAAATAGCTCGATAGCCCTCCTGATGCCTTGGTCGGGCTACCACCCCCAAGAAGGATCTGAGTGTAAGAGCATAGTTGCCTTCCAAATCTCGAGACAGGGAAATAGCTCGATAGCCGTCCCGATGCCTTGGTCGGGCTACCACCCCCAATAAGGATCTGAGTGTAAGGGCATAGTTTCCATCCAGATCTCGAGACCATGAAATAGCTCGATAGCCCTCCTGATGCCTTGGTCGGGCTACCACCCCCAACAAGGATCTGAGTGTAAGAGCATAGTTGCCTTCCAGATCTCGAGACCAGGAAATAGCTCGATAGCCCTCCTGATGCCTTGGTCGGGCTACCGCCCCCAAGAAGGATCTGAGTGTAAGAGCATAGTTGCCTTCCAGATCTCAAGACCAGGAAATAGCTCGATAGCCGTCCCGATGCCTTGGTCGGGCTACCACCCCCAACAAGGATCTGAGTGTAAGAGCATAGTTGCCTTCCAGATCTCGAGACCAGGAAATAGCTCGATAGCCCTCCTGATGCCTTGGTCGGGCTACCACCCCCAACAAGGATCTGAGTGTAAGAGCATAGTTGCCTTCCAGATCTCGAGACCAGGAAATAGCTCGATAGCCCTCCTGATGCCTTGGTCGGGCTACCGCCCCCAAGAAGGATCTGAGTGTAAGAGCATAGTTGCCTTCCAGATCTCAAGACCAGGAAATAGCTCGATAGCCATCCCGATGCCTTGGTCGGGCTACCACCCCCAAGAAGGATCTGAGTGTAAGAGCATAGTTGCCTTCCAGATTTCGAGACCAGGAAATAGCTCGTTAGCCCTCCTGATGTCTTGGTCGGGCTACCGCCCCCAAGAAGGATCTGATGCCTTGGTCGGGCTACCGCCCCCAAGAAGGATCTTAGTGTAAGAGCATAGTTGCCTTCCAGATCTCGAGACCAGGAAATAGCTCGATAGCCCTTATGATGCCTTAGTCGGGCTACCACCCCCAAGAAGGATCTGAGTGTTGGAGCATAGTTGCCTTCCAGATCTCGATACCAAGAAATAGCTCGATAGCCCTCCTGATGCCTTGGTCGGGCTACCACCCCCAAGAAGGATCTGAGTGTAAGAGCATAGTTGCCTTCCAGATCTCGAGACTAGGAAATAGCTCGATAGCCCTCCTGATGCCTTGGTCGGGCTACCACCCCCAAGAAGGATCTGAGTGTAAGAGCATAGTTGCCTTACAGATCTCGAGACCAGGAAATAGCTCGATAGCCCTCCTGATGCCTTGGTCGGGCTACCACCCCCAAGAAGGATCTGAGTGTAAGAGCATAGTTTCCTTCCAGATCTCGAGACCAGGAAATAGCTCGATAGCCATCCCGATGCCTTGGTCGGGCTACCACCCCCAACAAGGATCTGAGTGTAAGAGCATAGTTGCCTTCCAGATCTCGAGACCAGGAAATAGCTCGATAGCCCTCCTAATGCCTTGGTCTGGCTACGACCCCCAAGAAGGATCTGGGTGTAAGAGCATAGTTGCCTTCCAGATCTCGAGACCAGAAAATAGCTTGATAGCCCTCCTAATGCCTTGGTCGGGCTACCACCCCTAAGAAGGATCTGAGTGTAAGAGCATTATAGCATTCCAGATCTCGAGACCAGGAAATAGCTCGATAGCCCTTCTAATGCCTTGGTCGGGCTACCACCCCCAAGAAGGATCTGAGTGTAAGAGCATAGTTGCCTTCCAAATCTCGAGACCAGGAAATAGCTCGATAGCCCTCCTGATGCCTTGGTCGGGCTACCACCCCCAAGAAGGATCTGAGTGTAAGAGCATAGTTGCCTTCCAAATCTCGAGACAGGGAAATAGCTCGATAGCCGTCCCGATGCCTTGGTCGGGCTACCACCCCCAAGAAGGATCTGAGTGTAAGGGCATAGTTTCCATCCAGATCTCGAGACCATGAAATAGCTCGATAGCCCTCATGATGCCTTGGTCGGGCTACCACCCCCAACAAGGATCTGAGTGTAAGAGCATAGTTGCCTTCCAGATCTCGAGACCAGGAAATAGCTCGATAGCCCTCCTGATGCCTTGGTCGGGCTACCACCCCCAAGAAGGATCTGAGTGTAAGAGTATAGTTGCCTTCCAGATCTCGAGACCAGGAAATAGCTCGATAGCCCTCCTGATGCCTTGGTCGGGCTACCACCCCCAACAAGGATCTGAGTGTAAGAGCGTAGTTGCCTTCTAGATCTCGAGACCAGAAGATAGCTCGATAGGCCTCCTGATGCCTTGGTCGGGCTACAACCCCCAAGAAGGATCTGAGTGTAAGAGCATAGTTGCCTTCCAGATCTCGAGACCAGGAAATAGCTCGATAGCCATCCTGATGCCTTGGTCGGGCTACCACCCCTAAGAAGGATCTGAGTGTAAGAGCATAGTTGCCTTCCAGATCTCGAGACCAGGAAATAGCTCGATAGCCCTCCTGATGCCTTGGTCGGGATACCGCCCCCAAGAAGGATCTGATGCCTTGGTCGGGCTACCGCCCCCAAGAAGGATCTTAGTGTAAGAGCATAGTTGCCTTCCAGATCTCGAGACCAGGAAATAGCTCGATAGCCCTTATGATGCCTTAGTCGGGCTACCACCCCCAAGAAGGATCTGAGTGTTGGAGCATAGTTACCTTCCAGATCTCGAGACCAAGAAATAGCTCGATAGCCCTCCTGATGCCTTGGTCGGGCTACCACCCCCAAGAAGGATCTGAGTGTAAGAGCATAGTTGCCTTCCAGATCTCGAGATCAGGAAATAGCTCGATAGCCCTCCTGATGCCTTGGTCGGGCTACCACCCCCAAGAAGGATCTGAGTGTAAGAGCATAGTTGCCTTCCAGATCTCGAGACCAGGAAATAGCTCGATAACCCTCATGATGCCTTGGTCGGGCTACCACCCCCATGAAGGATCTGAGTGTAAGAGCATAGTTGCCTTCCAGATCTCGAGATCAGGAAATAGCTCGATAGCCGTCCCGATGCCTTGGTCGGGCTACCACCCCCAAGAAGGATCTGAGTGTAAGAGCATAGTTGCCTTCTAGATCTCAAGACCAGAAGATAGCTTGATAGGCCTCCTGATGCCTTGGTCGGGATACAACCCCCAAGAAGGATCTGAGTGTAAGAGCATTTTAGCATTCCAGATCCCGAGACCAGGAAATAGCTCGATAGCCCTCCCGATGCCTTGGTCGGGCTACCACCCCCAAGAAGGATATGAGTGTAAGAGCATTTTAGCATTCCAGATCTCGAGACCAAGAAATAGCTCGATAGCCCTCCTGATGCCTTGGTCAGGCTACCACCCCCAAGAAGGATCTGAGTGTAAGAGTATAGTTGCCTTCCAGATCTCGAGACCAGGAAATAGCTCGATAGCCCTCCTGATGCCTTGGTCGGGCTACCACCCCCAAGAAGGATCTGAGTGTAAGAGTATAGTTGCCTTCCAGATCTCGAGACCAGGAAATAGCTCGATAGCCCTACTGATGCCTCTGTCGGGCTACCACCCCCAAGAAGGATCTGAGTGTAAGAGCATAGTTGCCTTCCGAATCTTGAGACCAGGAAATAGCTCGATAGCCGTCCTGATGCCTTGGTCGGGCTACCACCCCCAAGAAGGATCTGACTGTAAGAGCATTTTAGCATTCCAGATCTCGAGACCAGGAAATAGCTCGATAGCCCTCCTGATGCCTTGGTCGGGCTACCACCCCCAAGAAGGATCTGAGTGTAAGAGCATAGTTGCCTTCCAGATCTCGAGACCAGGAAATTGCTAGATAACCCTCATGATGCCTTGGTCGGGCTACCACCCCCAAGAAGGATCTGAGTGTAAGAGCATAGTTGCCTTCCAGATCTCGAGATCAGGAAATAGCTCGATTGCCGTCCCGATGCCTTGGTCGGGCTACCACCCCCAAGAAGGATCTGAGTGTAAGAGCATAGTTGCCTTCTAGATCTCGAGACCAAAAGATAGCTCGATAGGCCTCCTGATGCCTTGGTCGGGCTACAACCCCCAAGAAGGATCTGAGTGTAAGAGCATAGTTGCCTTCCAGATCTCGAGACCAAGAAATAGCTCGATAGCCCTCCTGATGCCTTGGTCGGGCTACCACACCCAACAAGGATCTGAGTGTAAGAGCATAGTTACCTTCCAGATCTCGAGACCAGGAAATAGCTCGATAGCCCTCCTGATGCCTTGGTCGGGCTACCGCCCCCAAGAAGGATCTGAGTGTAAGAGCATAGTTGCCTTCCAGATCTCAAGACCAGGAAATAGCTCGATAGCCATCCCGATGCCTTGGTCGGGTTACCACCCCCAAGAAGGATCTGAGTGTAAGAGCATAGTTGCCTTCCAGATCTCGAGACCAGGAAATAGCTCGTTAGCCCTCCTGATGTCTTGGTCGGGCTACCGCCCCCAAGAAGGATCTGATGCCTTGGTTGGGCTACCGCCCCCAAGAAGGATCTTAGTGTAAGAGCATAGTTACCTTCCAGATCTCGAGACCAGGAAATAGCTCGATAGCCCTTATAATGCCTTAGTCGGGCTACCACCCCCAAGAAGGATCTGAGTGTTGGAGCATAGTTGCCTTCCAGATCTCGATACCAAGAAATAGCCCGATAGCCCTCCTGATGCCTTGGTCGGGCTACCACCCCCAAGAAGGATCTGAGTGTAAGAGCATAGTTGCCTTCCAGATCTCGAGACCAGGAAATAGCTCGATAGCCCTCCTGATGCCTTGGTCGGGCTACCACCCCCAAGAAGGATCTGAGTGTAAGAGTATAGTTGCCTTCCAGATCTCGAGACCAGGAAATAGCTCGATAGCCCTACTGATGCCTCTGTCGGGCTACCACCCCCAAGAAGGATCTGAGTGTAAGAGCATAGTTGCCTTCCGAATCTTGAGACCAGGAAATAGCTCGATAGCCGTCCTGATGCCTTGGTCGGGCTACCACCCCCAAGAAGGATCTGACTGTAAGAGCATTTTAGCATTCCAGATCTCGAGACCAGGAAATAGCTCGATAGCCCTCCTGATGCCTTGGTCGGGCTACCACCCCCAAGAAGGATCTGAGTGTAAGAGCATAGTTGCCTTCCAGATCTCGAGACCAGGAAATTGCTAGATAACCCTCATGATGCCTTGGTCGGGCTACCACCCCCAAGAAGGATCTGAGTGTAAGAGCATAGTTGCCTTCCAGATCTCGAGATCAGGAAATAGCTCGATTGCCGTCCCGATGCCTTGGTCGGGCTACCACCCCCAAGAAGGATCTGAGTGTAAGAGCATAGTTGCCTTCTAGATCTCGAGACCAAAAGATAGCTCGATAGGCCTCCTGATGCCTTGGTCGGGCTACAACCCCCAAGAAGGATCTGAGTGTAAGAGCATAGTTGCCTTCCAGATCTCGAGACCAAGAAATAGCTCGATAGCCCTCCTGATGCCTTGGTCGGGCTACCACACCCAACAAGGATCTGAGTGTAAGAGCATAGTTACCTTCCAGATCTCGAGACCAGGAAATAGCTCGATAGCCCTCCTGATGCCTTGGTCGGGCTACCGCCCCCAAGAAGGATCTGAGTGTAAGAGCATAGTTGCCTTCCAGATCTCAAGACCAGGAAATAGCTCGATAGCCATCCCGATGCCTTGGTCGGGTTACCACCCCCAAGAAGGATCTGAGTGTAAGAGCATAGTTGCCTTCCAGATCTCGAGACCAGGAAATAGCTCGTTAGCCCTCCTGATGTCTTGGTCGGGCTACCGCCCCCAAGAAGGATCTGATGCCTTGGTTGGGCTACCGCCCCCAAGAAGGATCTTAGTGTAAGAGCATAGTTACCTTCCAGATCTCGAGACCAGGAAATAGCTCGATAGCCCTTATAATGCCTTAGTCGGGCTACCACCCCCAAGAAGGATCTGAGTGTTGGAGCATAGTTGCCTTCCAGATCTCGATACCAAGAAATAGCCCGATAGCCCTCCTGATGCCTTGGTCGGGCTACCACCCCCAAGAAGGATCTGAGTGTAAGAGCATAGTTGCCTTCCAGATCTCGAGACTAGGAAATAGCTCGATAGCCCTCCTGATGCCTTGGTCGGGCTACCACCCCCAAGAAGGATCTGAGTGTAAGAGCATAGTTGCCTTCCAGATCTCGAGACCAGGAAATAGCTCGATAGCCCTCCTGATGCCTTGGTCGGGCTACCACCCCCCAAGAAGGATCTGAGTGTAAGAGCATAGTTTCCTTCCAGATCTCGAGACCAGGAAATAGCTCGATAGCCATCCCGATGCCTTGATCGGGCTACCACCCCCAGGAAGGATCTGAGTGTAAGAGCAATATAGCATTCCAGATCTCGAGACCAGGAAATAGCTCTATAGCCCTCCTAATGCCTTGGTCTGGCTACGACCCCCAAGAAGGATCTGGGTGTAAGAGCATAGTTGCCTTCCAGATCTCGAGACCAGAAAATAGCTTGATAGCCC
This sequence comes from Dipteronia sinensis, assembly GCA_033220585.1. NCBI lineage: Eukaryota > Viridiplantae > Streptophyta > Magnoliopsida > Sapindales > Sapindaceae > Dipteronia > Dipteronia sinensis. The sequence continues at coordinate 44,959,271 of CM065636.1, read as the reverse complement.
TCCTAATGCCTTAGTCGGGCTACCACCCCTAAGAAGGATCTGATTGTAAGAGCATTATAGCATTCCAGATCTCGAGACCAGGAAATAGCTCGATAGCCCTTCTAATGCCTTGGTTGGGCTACCACCCCCAAGAAGGATCTAAGTGTAAGAGCATAGTTGCCTTCCAAATCTCGAGACCAGAAAATAGCTCGATAGCCCTTCCTGATGCCTTGGTCGGGCTACCACCCCCAAGAAGGATCTGAGTGTAAGAGCATAGTTGCCTTCCAAATCTCGAGACCAGGAAATAGCTCGATAGCCCTCCTGATGCCTTGGTCGGGCTACCACCCCCAAGAAGGATCTGAGTGTAAGAGCATAGTTGCCTTCCAATCTCGAGACCAGGAAATAGCTCGATAGCCCTCCTGATGCCTTGGTCGGGCTACCACCCCCAATAAGGATCTGAGTGTAAGAGCATAGTTGCCATTCCAGATCTCGAGACCAGGAAATAGCTCGATAGCCCTCCTGATGCCTTGGTCGGGCTACCACCCCCAAGAAGGATCTGAGTGTAAGAGCATAGTTGCCTTCCAGATCTCGAGACCAGGAAATAGCTCGATAGCCGTCCTGATGCCTTGGTCGGGCTACCACCCCCAAGAAGGATCTGAGTGTAAGAGCATAGTTGCCTTCCAGATCTCGAGACCAGGAAATAGCTCGATAGCCCTCCTGATGCCTTGGTCGGGCTACCACCCCCAAGAAGGATCTGAGTGTAAGAGCATAGTTGCCTTCCAGATCTCGAGACCAGGAAATAGCTCGATAGCCCTCCTGATGCCTTGGTCGGGCTACCACCCCCAAGAAGGATCTGAGTGTAAGAGCATAGTTGCCTTCCAGATCTCGAGACCAGGAAATAGCTCGATAGCCCTCCTGATGCCTTTTTCTGGCTACGACCCCCAAGAAGGATCTGAGTGTAAGAGCATAGTTGCCTTCCAGATCTCGAGACCAGGAAATAGCTCGATAGCCCTCCTGATGCCTTGATCGGGCTACCACCCCCAAGAAGGATCTGAGTGTAAGAGCATAGTTGCCTTCCAGATCTCGAGACCAGGAAATAGCTCGATAGCCCTCCTGATGCCTTGGTCGGGCTACCACCCCCAAGAAGGATCTGAGTGTAGGAGCATAGTTGCCTTCCAGATCTCGAGACCAGGAAATAGCTCGATAGCCCTCCTGATGCCTTGGTCGGGCTACCACCCCCAAGAAGGATCTGAGTGTAAGAGCATAGTTTCCTTCCAGATCTCGAGACCAGGAAATAGCTCGGTAGCCCTCCTGATGCCTTGGTCGGGCTACCACCCCTAAGAAGGATCTGAGTGTAAGAGCATAGTTGCCTTCCAGATCTCGAGACCAGGAAATAGCTCGATAGCCCTCCTGATGCCTTTTTCTTGCTACCACCCCCAAGAAGGATCTGAGTGTAAGAGCATAGTTGCCTTCCAGATCTCGAGACCAGGAAATAGCTCGATAGCCCTCCTGATGCCTTGATCGGGCTACCACCCCCAAGAAGGATCTGAGTGTAAGAGCATAGTTGCCTTCCAGATCTCGAGACCAGAAAATAGCTTGATAGCCCTCCTAATGCCTTGGTCGGGCTACCACCCCCAAGAAGGATCTGAGTGTAAGAGCATTATAGCATTCCAGATCTCGAGACCAGGAAATAGCTCGATAGCCCTTCTAATGCCTTGGTCGGGCTACCACCCCCAAGAAGGATCTGAGTGTAAGAGCATAGTTGCCTTCCAGATCTCGAGACCAGAAAATAGCTCGATAGCCCTCCTAATGCCTTGGTCGGGCTACCACCCCCAAGAAGGATCTGAGTGTAAGAGCATAGTTGCCTTCCAGATCTCGAGACCAGGAAATAGCTCGATAGCCCTCCTGATGCCTTGGTCGGGCTGCAACCCCAAATAAGGATCTGAGTGTAAGAGCATAGTTGCCTTCCAGATCTCTAGACCTGGAAATAGCTCGATAGCCCTCTTGATGCCTTGGTCGGGCTACCACCCCCAAGAAGGATCTGAGTGTAAGAGCATAGTTGCCTTCCAGATCTCGAGACCAGGAAATAGCTCGATAGCCCTCCTGATGGTCAACAAAAAAATAAAGCTATTGGTCAACAAAATATATTCTATGTTACAATAAGAGAAACCTAAGATCTATGTCTTCAAGGACATCAATCTCTTTGTAGATCATCATACCTATACACAATAGCAAGAAAGCACTTTCCAAGAACAAGTGCATGTGAGGTGAACAAATACAAAAGGCAATTGCACTCAGTGAAGCAATATAAAGAAATGCATGTGCAATGCTCCCCCTAAAAGGTTACTCTCTCTCAAGGCTTCTCCCTCAAATCATAACCAATTCTCCCCATATATCTCTCAAGAATTCTCCCTCTTTTTGTCATGAGATAGGCAAAGGAGCTCCCTCTATCGGGTTGCTTTTGCAAAGAGAGATATTTGCACAAAAGATGATTGCATAATCATGTACATAAACTTTATGCAACTCAATTAGGTAAGAGAGATTCAAGGAGATTTATTTTAAAGAGAATGTGTGACGGTGTTGCTTTGCATGCAAGACATATAACATAAAGGTTCAAAAACAATCTTATTTGGCAAAGCAGACATCAAAAGGGTTTCCATAAGAATTCAAACCAATTTGCACCCTTTTGTCATAAGCAAACATGATATAGTATTTTGAAAAGAAATTTTCAACGCACACAAAACTATATCAATCCTTAAAAGCAAATCAAGACATTGGATCAAGAGATCCTTTTAGATTTTTCCGGATAATTATCCGTATGATAGTAGTCTTGATTAACAATTAAGAAGAGAGAGAAGACTAATTTGGATATAAAATCCTTATTGATTACATGGATACAAGATCCTTATTGATTAGTCTTCTCATTTGCTTTCACACACATTTTCATTAAAGCAATCAAACCATATTTCATGCATATCATTTTGAGCATGTCATAATCAAGTTCACATGTCATGGAGATAAATTATAAGTCATTCAAGTGTACTTTCCCAATCAAATCTCCTAGTCCAAAAATGCATGTTTGAACATAAATGTTACATGGATTGCAAATAAAGCAAGGTTACACACTTATTGAATAAAAATACCATATAAGCATATATGTACAACCTAGTATCTCAAGCAATTAAAAAAGAAGCATAAAGTATATCAAATTTTTGCACATTTCAAAAATGCAAGGTTGCTCTCTTTGCTTGAGCTCCCCAAATGGGGTCAAATCCAACCAAGTCAATGGGAGGCAAGAGCCCCTATAGACATACCAAGCCCATTAGACCTAGTTGAGTCTATGGGTGACATATTAGCACAATAGCATGCGGGTTCATCTTTTCTAATCCACTTAGGTGATATACTTTCATTCCTAGTGGTCTTAGTCAACATTATGCTAGACTTCCTAGAATCATTTTCTCTAGCTTTCACAGGCACATGCATATTGGCCTTTTTAAGTCTATTCATCTCCCTCATGCTCTCAACCCTACATTTCTTAATATACCTATGGCAATTAGGCTTAATATGCCCATCAACACCATAAAAATGACAAGTAGGTATAAAGTGAGGAGTCATACCATATCCTTGTAAGGTCATTGGAGACTTGTCAAGCATTTGATGTGGCCTTTGGTGTTGAACCGGTTCTTTCCTTCTTTGTTGTTGAACCGGGTTGGGATGTCTCTTTGGTTGAGGTTGCATGGCTTGTCATCTTGGTTGGTCATGATGAGAATGTTGAGATTGAGCTCCATTCTTTGTTGGCATCTTCACTTGGCCACTCTTGGATAACTCTCCAAGCTCAATCTTCCTCCTTGAATGTTGTGGAGGTGAGGCTTCCTTCAAGCTATTTCCCTTGACAAACACCATCTTACCTATGGAAGGAGTTTCCTTGTCGTGAACGTATCCAAGGCCCCTCATATCATTGAACTTTTTTCCAATGCCCAACATATAGTCAAGCTTTTCTATACCGGAGGTCATTTTGGCAAGCAACTCCTTAGCTTCCTCAAGCTCCTTCTTCATCTTGTCTTCACTTTCGTTGACTCTCCTCACTTCTTCATTCAAGTGAGTTACCTTGGTTGAAAGCTTGAGATTCTCCTTTTTCTTTTTCAACCTAGAGTCTTCAAAGTGTTTGATGAAGCCTTCAAGGTCCATGCCTTCACAAATTCCTCTAGAGTGAGGAGAAAACTTCTCATCACTAGAGTCACTTCCTACACTAGAGAATGAGACATTCTTTTCACTTTGCCTCTCATCAAATGAGTCAACTTCCTCATCAAGACTTTCGCCTTAGTCACAAGACAAGGCACTCTTGCCTTCTTCTACTTCCACATAGGAGGCTCCAAAGGCCGTGTAGTTAATGGCAAGTTCTTCATCATCCAAGGAATCTTCTACACTCTCACTATCACTTGATAAGATAGCCATTGCCTTTCCTCTTCTCTTGTCCTTCAAGTTAGTACAATCCTTAGAGATATGCCCGAATCCTTCACATTCAAAGCATTGAATCCCCTTTCTTGAAGGCTTCTCTTGACTTGGCTCAATCTTCTTGAAGTGGGTTTTCTTCTTGAAGTCATTTCCCTTAGAGCCATGGCCACTCTTTTGTAGCTTCAAGAATTTCTTGAATCTCTTCACCATTAGAGCCATGTCTTCATCCGAGTCATCATCCCCATTCCCAATCTTGGAGGTCTTCAAGGCTAACCCCTTTTGCTTCTTGGGAGGTATGGAGGTAGGACCCCGTCTAGACTCATAGGCAAGTAGCCTTCCAATCACTTCACTTGGCTACATAGTCTTGAAGTCCTTGTTTTCTTCAAGAGCCGTCACTTTGGATTCGAATCTAGCGGGAAGTGACCTCATGATCTTTTGTTTGATCCTCCTATCCGAATACGGGTAACCTAGTTGATGGCTTGGATTCACAATGTCCATCAACTTCACTTGGAAGTCATTAAAGCACTCATGCTCCTCCATCTTGATCGTCTCAAATTGTGCTTGAAAAACTTGGACCTTGGAATCCTTAACCACTTCGGTTCCCTCATGCGCCGTCTCTAGGATCTTCCAAACTTTATGTGCATTTTTGGTGATTTGGATGAGTTTGTATTGACTCTCATCCATTGCACAAAACAAAGCATGCATTGCTTTGTTATTCCACTTTGAAGCTTCAAATTCATGTGTGCTCCATTGAGACTTAGGCTTGGAGACTTCACTTCCATCTTCGGTGGTCATTGTTGGAGGAGTGTAACCATCTTCAATTGCCATCCAAGCTCGGTCGCTTATTTGGCAAATATAGGACTCCATCTAGCCTTTCCATGAGGCATAATTGTCACCCTTGAGCAAAGGAGGTCGTATGCTCGATGCTCCCTCATTACTCATCCCAAAGTCACTCATAGTGTTTGGGTAATATGAATGCAAATGAATGCAACTAACAAAATGCCACACAAATGCAAGACACACACAATCAAGAGCAAGGATCACCTAAGTATATCTAGAAACCCGCTCTGATACCAATTGAAAATACACTCTAAGCGTGTGTCTAACAACCTAGAGGGGGGGTGAATGGGTTGTTAATCGATTATTACCAATTTTTCGATTAGTCAATATTAATAATATAACCCAACATAAACAAACATACAAAATCAAGTAAAAGTGCGGAATATAAATAACACTTGATTTTTACGTGGAAACCCTTCAACAAGGGAAAAACCACGGGCTATCCTTCTAGTCACACACGATCCTCAAATCCACTATTGTAATGATGTTTACAACCTAGGTTGACCTCTAGTCACACCATTCTCGGTCACTAACCCACCACTACTACCCAACGGGCTTTTATAGTGAATCCTTGATCACTTTGCTTGCCAACCACACCTTGGTTGCAAGACTTAACTTGCTTGTGCACTACACCTTGTAGTCACAAGACTTAACTCTCAAGAAGAGATTAACAACCTAAGTGAATATATGAATACTCAAAATACAAATAATGCTAGGCAACACTAAATGATTATCTAGGGATTTAAGATGACACTAAGTACAAATCCTAGATATCAATGTCTATATGAATGCTCATAAAGACCTAACTAGATATAGATGTGCAAGTCTAAACTCTAGTCATCAAACAAAGCCATATCAACATATGTTGTCATTAATCATGGCAAGGACAATAAATGCAATTAACAAATGCAATCAATGAGTCCTAATTAGCTAGAGGGAAAACATGTCCTAAACATTAGCTATCACAATACAAACCCCAAACATGTCATAACTTCAATTGATATACAATAAATATGAAGATTTGCTATCCTAAGCAATAAATGACATGTCTTGATAAGCTAGAACAATAAATGAGCAAGGATGTGGGTTCTACTTACCAAGTAAAGACATTAATGAAGACCCATGCTTGAATGATGCTCTATATTCAAGATGATGATGGGTTTTGGGGTTTGGAGAGTCAAGTAACAAAGCTTGAAGCTTTCTCTCTCATAAAAAATGGGTTCTTGAAGCTCTCTCTCTTGGAGTCACTTTCTCTCACTAAGGATGTAAATATCTGAGCTCTAGGGTTAAATGGTGGAGAAGATGAAACATATAAAGGAGAAAAAATGTGCTGTCGTGAAAAGACAAAAATGCCCAGTTCGGGTGATAGAGGCGACATGCAAGGCGACATGACCAAGTCGCCTAACACACTGGAAAGAAACACACGTAGCCTGAGGCGACATGTAAGGCGACATGCCCAAGTCGCCTAACACACTGGAGGAAAATCACAAGACAAAGGCGACATTGGAGGCGACATGCAAGGCCACCTTGCATGTCGCCTAACACACTGTGAGAAAAACCTATGTCTAAGGCGACTTGTCAGGCGACATGCACAAGTGGCCTTGCATGTCGCCTAACCCACTGTGCAGCCAATCAACTCCAAAATGCAAGAAGTGTGAGTGTGTGTGTGTGTGTTCAACCATACATGCATGTCAATACAAATGCATAGAATGTGAGTGTGTGCAACTAAATCTCTTCAAGAGTTAAGGACAAGTGAACTATCTCTCTTGAAGCTCTTTAGGATGATCGGAAGCATGTCTTCAAGAACCTATGCTACCCGTTACATAAACATCCCCAATGTGATTTGTCATGAAACAAGCCAATTACAAAAGTGAGGTTCTTACAGGTCCCCTACCCGTGCAGTCACCCGTGCACTGATGTTGAGTGGTTCGGGTTGGTGCAACTGCACGGGTCTCTTAGCCGTGCAGTTACCCGTGCACTCAGTTTGTTTTGTACCTGGTTTTTCCAAAACGACATAGTTTCATTTAGGGCTTCTATATATATATATATATATATTCCTTTCTCTTCCAACTCGTTTTTTAGAGCTTTTAAAACCTTTTTTAGTGAGAGAAAGTGTTCCTTTGAGAGAGAAGCTCTAAGAACCCACCTTTACTCAACCAAACTCCAATCCATGTGCATTTAGCTTCCTTCAAGCATCATCTTATCATGGATTTATCTTGCTTTTGTTGACTAGGTAACTTGAACATGTTCTAAATCTCCATTGCATCTTCTATGTTCATATATGCCTAGGTTTAGCTCTTTTATGTGTATTTAATGCATATCTTTATGTTTAATGACATTTATAACATGATTGAGTTGTTGTTTGTTGGTTGAGAACATTGATAATTGATAGCTGTCATTTACGACCATTTTGCCCTTTCGAGCTAAATCTTCATGTATTTGCATTTAGATATTAATATATAGGATTTGCATTTATTGAGATCTTTAAATCCCTAGATAAGCATTTAGTATAGCTTAGCATTAATTGCATGATAGAAAATTGTCACATATTCACATAGGTTGTTTAATCTCTTCATTGATTGTTAAGCTTTGTGACTAAGTGGATTAGTGCACAAGCTTGTTAGTCTAGGATCACTATTAAAGGCCCGTTGGGTAGAGTGAAAGGGTTAGTGACCAAGTATGGTGTGACTTGAGGTCAACCTAGGTTGTAAACTTTCATTCAAATAGTGGATTTGAGGACCGTGTGTGGCTAGAAGGATAGCCCGTGAGTTTTGCCCAGTTGGAGGGTTTCTCACGTAAATCAATCCTTGTGTTTTTATTGTTTTCCGCATGTTTATTTTGGATTGGTTGATTGCTAATATGGGGTTGCATTATTAAAATTGATTGAGTCGAAAAGTTCGTAATAAATCAACTAAAACCTATTCACCCTCCCTCTAGGTTAGTAGACACACGCTTTATAGTATTTTCATTGCCCCACTGCTTTGGCCGACACGACATTCCCCGATCCCACACGCATTGAGAAGGATCCCTCCTCTAGTTATATCCAAGAATCAGTCCACTGCAAAGAAGAACAAACATGGTTAGTGGCCCATGAATCAACTATCATGGGTGATGAATCATCTTCCACTAAACAAGATTCAAGAATAAGTAAATCATATTTATCTTTCGTCTTCTTCTTCTTGGCTATCTCCTCTAGGTACTGAGGACAGTTCCTCTTTCAGTGCCCGACCTTGTCGCAATGGAAACATTTTCCCTTGCCCTGGTCGGTGGAGGCGCCCTTCTTTTTGCTCTGGGCTTTCTTGGGTTTAGGCTTATCTTTTGCCTTCCCAGCAGACCTCTTCCTCTTCTTATTATTGGAGGAAGATGGTTCGGCAACATTTGCCTCACTGGTCTTACTTTTGTTGTCCTTAATCAAGGACTCAAAAGCAGTGAGCTCATTGAGCAACTGAGTGAGACTGAACTTTAGTTTGTTCATCTTATAGTTACTCTTAAACTGATCGAAACTCTTCAGAAGAGTCGTCGGTATGATGCTTACCTGACTGGGTTCATCAATGGCCCCGCCATTGATCTCTGCCATGTTGAAATAGGACATCATGTTCAGGACATCTCCCCGAACAGATGTACCCTCTTTCATACGAGCAAACATAGCGGAACGAACAACTTCGTGTCGCTTTTGCTCAAAAGGCTGCCCGAACATAGATTGCAATGACTCCATGGTTTCGAATGCTGAAGTCATTGCTTCGTGCTTTGTGACAAGCACGTCTGTCATAGAAGCCAACATATATGTTCGGGCTTTCTCATCATATGAGACCCATCGCTGGTATACCTCATGAACAGTTCGTGTGGCATTGTCAGTGGGCACCGAAGGACATTCCTCCGTAAGCACAAACTTGAGGTCTTTGGTGACCAATATTGCATTAATATTAAGTTTCCAATTAGTGTAGTTATTATCACCAGTCAATTTTTCGTTTGCGAGAATTTGAAGTAATGCAGAAGACATAATTGCTGAAATAAATAAAACATTCATTCAGTCATTTATTAAAAACAAGTGCGAGTGTTTTGGCATAAATTTAAACATGATGCATGAACATGTTTAACGAACTAGAAATACCCAAAAAAAACAGTTATTTTACCCAGACAATCTAACATACCACAAAGAAGTGCCTCCTTATGGTCGGTCAAGTCTTTGCATGTTGGACTGAGACATTCTCAATCAAATGATATTCTAGAATAACTCTTATTCTATATCATTCAACCATCGTTTATTCAGTCAGGTTTTGATTAACAAAAATTAATCAAAACCTTCGTAAGTGTAACCCACGATTTCAGATCTCACGAGCTTAACTCAAGAATTGCCGCCTTAGGGTCGGTCAATCCCGAAATACCCTCAGAAATTCTATCCGTTAGGAAGTCAACCTTGGTATTGATTTTTGTGGAAATCCTCCTTAGGGAGGACGAAAGCAAAGCCGTCACGAGGCCCCACTCGGATCTCACGGTGTTGAACTAATAATGGATACTGCGGGATATATATGTCGTATATCCCTCTCCCACTCATTATTTAAAAAAAATTGAGTTTTCTATTATCCGGTAATGCACCTAGACTCTACAGGATTAAACGGCTAATTTTAATCGAGTTATCTAGCGCATTAACAAATTCATTATTAGAAACAAATTCTAATTAACTAATAAATTATTAATGATTTTTAACAATTAAAAATCTAATCTATTAGTGAATAATCTTAGCGAATAATCTAAGCCCTTGTAAACTATTTACTAAGGTCAGATTATTATAATAGTGTTTACCAAGTTTTAACAATTAAAACTCTAACACAATATTCGGTTCATTTATTATTAGGTCATTAATCATATTAATACTAATTACGATAAATGACCCTATTAATCTAACTTATTAAACACTTTAATAACTAGATTAATATTAAGGAGAATTAATAAGTTTTCTAACTATTAATAACTAATCTCATTTTCATAGCCAATAATGTATATACCTATTTTAATCATATTAAAAAAATACATAAAATATTAGGCTATGAAGCATGTATGACAAATCAAACATATTTGTGTAGGCACATCTAATCTAAATGATATACGTATACATGGCAATGCTTTTATTATCAAATAATATAAAATATACATGAATTGACCGAGTACTGTGGATTATTTAACATAAAAAAAATTGGAATCTAAAATTACAAAAATATCCCTAAGGCATTCCTTGGTCTTCTTATAATTTCCGAGTCTTCCAGTCTCTTCAGGTTACTCTGATTCATCTCATGAATCCGAAATAGGAAATCCGCACAGAACACACTAGGCAACACTTGCCAACGGAACCATGCAAGACGATGTGAACAGTGCCCGTAAACTGTCTGCGTGAATAGTACTGCATGAACAATACTCAATGAACAGTGTCTGTGAACAGTACCCCGTCGCGCGTATTTCCGATTTCGTCCTTCCATCATTCTTCTTCTTCATCGGATTATCGACCATAATTTACATTAAAAAATACAGCAAAAATTACAACGAAAAATTAAAGCAGAATTTATTAATAAAATTAATTACAACCCATGAACCATAAATCCACAGTACCATATAATTAACTATCAATCATGTTTTTGTAAATTAACAAATTTAATATACATACAAAAACAGCATACAGTCAATTTAAACAGTGCCTACACAATCATACATTTAGGAGCATCGAAAACAATTTCCTGTTCCGAAAAATTGGCTCTAAAACCAATTGTTGGAATCCCGATCACTGGTAATGCAACGGAAATAGATTTTAAATTTTTATGCAAATCATAATTAATCTGGAACCAGTGAACTTAGGATCGTAATTATTTTTCCGGAACTAATACATACAATATGTAAACACATAAAATTGTAATCCATATATTAAAAAATAATAATTTAGAACCTTACCAACGTTTGGAGGCTCATTCACTTTACGATATGCTCCTGGTCTATACCACTGATAAATTCAATTCAAATAAATTTTTATGATGCACACAGTGAAGTAAAACAAAAAGCTTTGGATGCAATTTTGAATTTGACCATTCAAACTTTCTTCTAACGATTCAGTCTGTGAATAGAGAAGAAGACAATTGATGAGTATGAAAAACCAGAGCTATAAGAAATTCATCAAATTTCAACTATGTAGCTTCTAAATTACCAAAGTATATCCAACAAAGTTCAATATTTACTCCCATTTTACACTTGAACTATAGACTTCACTATTCACTCTCTAACAAAAGTTCAACTTCAATACAATACATACAACGTAGACATTATTTCACTAATGCTAAGTGCTCTTCCTATCTGGTTACAGATTTTCCGGGTAATCCTTGCCATTGACAAGTTCCTTGAGCCTTGGGATGACAATGACAAAAGAAGCATCAGATACGAAATGATAATATGTTTCGATACGTTTCTGCTTCAAAGAAAAACTGGACCTTGGCAATCTCTTGTGAAAGGTCCATGCTAGTCCTCCAAAGATTCATGCTTACTCATTGCACACGAAGAATGGAACCCGTGATGGCATTTGGATTCGTCAGGACAATTTCATTGTCTTAGCTCATGCAAGACATCAAGCTGTTCAAACACAAACAAAAGGTGTCACCAACTCAAAAATTGTGTAAGTTGACTGACAAATTGACGTGAGTATTAATGAGAAAACAAACTAGAAGGCCAGAGCTTATTCACACCCCCTTCGGATCCAACCCTACATTAATACAAAGAGACAAGAAAGTCTTTGTAGTTTACTCTCGTTAAGGAAACTTAGACATGTAGTTTAGGAACACAAATTATCAATAACGAAACCAAGGAGACAAACCAAGGGTCTCCGTATGATGATGGTTTTGGTAGAAAAAGCATTACTAGCAACTATGACTGTTACTTTCATTTGGTACACAGTATGGTTGAAATCATATTAAGCTCAAGAAATACAAAATAAATTGATGGTTATCTAACCTACTCTGATGAATCTTGAACTTGCAAGTGCTCTGCAAATGTTCAACATCTCAACATGACTCAGCTTCGGAATCAGTATAGCTTACATATTATAAGGCACACTCCACCCACTGGAGCACCCAAATTCACCAGAGCTATTGAGAATGTGCACAAACAAACTTGTCAATCGATCAAAAACAAAAGAACCAGAGAGGTGTATGTGAAAGATACTATAGTAAGTCCATAAACCAAAATGGTGTAAAGACTAATTGAAAAAAATATGTAATACTTGTCACACAAAATCCATAAACTATATAAAAAAAATTGAAGAGAGTGATGAAAACAGTTTAGAAAGCGACAGGCGATGCATATTACCCGGGATTCCTCTGCTAGGCTCATGTTCTTCAGCTTCACTGCTTGTATCTGTAGAATCTCCTCCCTGATCAGAACATTCAGGGCTTCTTTCTTCTTCTTTACAACTGTTTTGGAGAGTTCTTGCATCTCCATTGTTTAAAACAGGACTTTCTGAAGCTTGTGTTTCCTCACAATCCTGCAACCCGGGTTCTTCAGCTTCACTGCTTGTATCCGTAGAATATCCTCCCCGATCAGAACATTCGGAGCTTCTTTCTTCTTCTTTACAACTGTTTTGGAGGGTTCTTGCATCTCTGTTATTTAAAACAGAACTTTCTGGAGCTTGTGTTTCCTCACAAGCATGCAACCCAGGTTGATCAGATGTTCCATCGGTATTTTCTGCGACAGAAAACTCTCGACTAGTTTCTTGACAGGTGTCAGGTGATTCACTGGGAGCCTTAGCAGAAGCAAGGAGGGACAGGCGGCAGAGCGGGCATGTGATGTGGCTGGCAAGCCAGTGGTCGATGCAATCCATGTGAAATGCATGGCCACATGCGGGTATCTGCTGAAGCTTATCTTCAGCTTGGTAGTCCCCAAGACATACTGAGCATCTGCAATAATAATTGGTATCTCATCAGATGATTAGAACGCTGAAAAAGTGAAGGCATCAATTCTGTCATGATTTCTAGATCTACATATTGTACTCTAAGCATATTAACACTTCAAACAGGCAATCATTTCTTCTATACAAGAATACCTATGACACTGGTTTAGTTTCAGTGTGATCTAATTCAGTGGACAGGCAGGAACAAGTACAAAAACACCAGTTTTCCATGAGTACTAACTGGATTGAGAACTCATGTCACAACAAGGCACTTGAGATGCTGTAAATACCCGTCTTCATTATAGTTCATCACATATTCTTCTTCCAATCCTCCAAGTTGTTACGTGTGAGTTGATTTGTGCCCATTTTTTAGGATTAGTTGATTTCAATAAGCTGAGTTTGTCAAGTCAGAGTTGTTTCTACTGGCTTGTACAGTTGTACTGATAATCTCCTTCTGCCCAGTTGAAATAAACTCATTGAAATCAACTAATCTCCTACAAAATGGGCACAAATCAACTCACACGTAACATGACCACAAGTGAAGGCAAGTTTTACTGGCCCAAAGTTCATAAGAGTCATTTCTTTGGAACTTTCACTTTGATAATAATGCACTAGAAGGGATCTTTGCTCCCTCATGCTATGCATCAATTTTCCACACCTCACACACATAATCACTTCTATTTGTCTCTATAGCCTTTTATGAACTATCTAGGCCGCAATGAACAAAACATAAAAGCTGGAACAGCAGTTATTCATTTAATCTTAAAGATTCATACGGATAATTCTACTTACACTCACGTCAAATGTGGTAATAAATATCACAACTGACTCGACAAATATACTCTACATGGAGAATTAATATAACTTCATCAAAATAATTGTAACGAACTAATGATAAGACTTTCTGATAATCATGCTCCCTTTGTGATGGCATTGCATAGAATGTACGAAGTGACATTGTTTACACCCTAATAGACCCAACAATCTAGGCAAAAGCAATCGATCCACAAGGGCAAGATTAGTGAAAACCAGATCTTTACCAGATTATGCAGATTATTTCAAATGCATACATGGAAGAAAACTAAAAATGACTAAAGTGTACCAGAACAAATGAAGATATGGGGAGAAAATAACATGATTTACCCAGTAGTCAAGTGGTGGATATTTCCTTAATGAGACTGCTAGTAGTAGTAAAAATATGTAGTTGACTGATCTTTTACTGGCGGGTGCGGGATGTTAAGATTTCCTCCAGTAATTTAAAATTGCACTTTGGAGAAGTAGTTCTTGTTTAGTTTATTGACTAGTTTTATGTTAATTTTCATTTTGCTCTTTCCTTCTGTTCATAAACCTTTTCAGCTTGAATGACAACTGTCTAAACAAAAATTTAAAATAAAATGTTGAGACCATGTTTTCAATCAATTATGTTAATGTTTCAACCAAATCATTTTTCATGGTTACCCAAATTATAATGATAGGGGTAGTTTGAAAGCCTTGCCTCTCTCCCTTCCTCCCACCCCTTATGTCCCCTTGCCTCCGCTCATTCTTGAATCCGAACATTCTGTCCACGGATATGCATCATTAACTAATTCAACTTAGAATGTCAAAGGAGGTAGCTAACTTCCCAGAATTCGGTACATGTCATTTTCATTGTTCCCTTAGACATTTGAGAGCTCCATACTTAATGACCATTCACTAGGCATTCCTATGAAGGTATAAGCTACCTCAAGGTGCAGAATATTAATTAAAGAACCATTCAGTCGTATTTCATCCATGCATAAATTATTGTTCTGACATAAAATCGCGTTCTGGACCTTAATAAAGACCATTAAATATTTTTGTCACATTAAACCCACAGTAGTTATTCCTTTCAATATGCAATAATAAAACAAATATTCCTAATTCTCTGATAAGTCAGTGATAAGATAAAAGTTAAAGTATGAAATCCTAAGACCTCCGCATTCAAGAACACGGAATTCGTTTTAAGGAAATTCCATCCCTTGATGAACATATGATGTCAAAAATATCAGCAAGATTCATTTTGCGTTTTCATTTTTTTGCTAATTTAGTTCACCCATGACACTATCAAATAACACAATCAGTTTCAAGATGGCCATTCCTTTCCTCTTTAATGAATTGTTAGCATTATAATTTATAAACAGCTCCGCTTTTCCGAAACTTGAAGAATATGTACAACCAATCAAAAGCATAATAAATAGACCCTTCAGAAGCACAGTGAAATCAAGCAAAACAATCGGTCCATTCTCACATTTACTAGTACTTAGTTACATATTGATTGAATCATTTTAGTGACTTAATTCAAGTAAAAAAAGCCTTTAAAGATTAGATCATGATTCATGACCAATCATTGATTTTTTTTTTACAGTGTTTAACATGCCCGAGAACAAAAGCTTAAACACACACACACACACAAAGCAGCAATAAACAAGACACCAAAAACATTAATAAAATCTATAGAAATTAAGTCTCACTCACTGTGTGTCTCTGATAGAGAAGCTCTCCTTGTATATGATAATAGGTAACATCTCTCTCAGTTCTTTCTTCAACCCCATTTCAGCCTGCAAATGAAAACCAAAATCCAGATAAAAAAAAAAAAACAGACATAAAATTAGATATACACACAAATATATGCACAAAAAGAAAATATAAAAAGACATGATCTTACTCTGGAGATGTCATTGTTGATGTCTTCCAAAGAAGTTCGCATTCTAAGAGAGGACCAATCCACCCTCCGGCGGCGAAGATAGAACAAGTAGAAGAGGAGGAGGAGGATGAAAGTGAAGAAAATTGGAACAGAGAAAATGAAAGCTTGATAGAGTTTCAATTCAGCAGAAGCAGTTGAAGATGGTGTAGACGTGCAACTTCTAGGTGAGTCTGGATGAGTATAATAAGACATCCCATATATACTTCAAACAAAAATTCTCTACAAATGAATAAAAAAAATAAAAAAAAAATCCCAAAAACAAAATGCAAGTTTTGTTCTTTTCGAGCTAAAAAGAAGCAATTTTGATGAGGCTAAAATGGAAAATGATCAAATGGGTACTCTTGTATGGTTGATTTGCAGAAAAATTTGCACTAAAAGCTCAAAAAAAATGGAAGTGACTACCCAGATGAGCAAAAACCAGAAATGTGTCAATAAATCTCAAAAAGAGAAAAGAAAGTGAAACAAAAGTAGAAGATTAGATCAACTAACAAGGCACCAAGAGCAGCAGTCAACAGGTAGAGAGAGAGAGAGAGTGAGAGAGAGAGAGAGAGAGAGGGAATGTGATATGAGTGATCTTTAACTGATACAGAGAGAGATAGATCACAAGTTTCAAACAAGTAAAAGTTGGTAGAGAGGATCCAATATTTGTGTTTTAAATAAAAACAAATTAAAGGAGAGAGAAGAGAACAGAAAACGAGTGCTCGTGTATGTTTGGTATGGCTTTTGTAGGGATCAAAAGCGTTTTTTTAATACTAGAAGCTATTTTGAAGTTTTTTTAGTTGTTTGGTAAAATTCAAACAGTTTTTTTAATATATGAATTGTCTCAATTACCATTTATAAAAGTCATTTTATGTCTATTTGGAGAAGCTCAAAATTTAGGCTTTTCCAAAAAGCTTTTTTATGAGCTTTTTTAATACATAGGAATTGTCTCAAATGCCCATACAACTCTATTATTATAAAGAGTGGTGCTATTGGCACACCTCCTACTGATCTATTCATGCCACACGTTTTTAAAATTTTGATTTAATTAAATAAAATTAAATGTTTTTATTAAATTTTTTGGTTTATTTCCAAAACTACCAATTTTACTTATTTTTCAAACTTAATACATACCATATATGATCTATCTATCTCTTACATCTGTATCTGTATACATCTCTCTCACCTTTATTGACTAATTTATTTTTTTCTTCTTATTTCTTTTTTTTTTAGTTTTTTTCTTCTTCTTATTTCATGATGGAAATGAAAAAATAAAAAATAACAGGGCACTTCAACTTGATATCATTCTAAAGAAAAAATAAATTTCAAACTTATTTCCAGATAATGAATTGTTTCCAGATGCTTACTATCATTGTCAGATAATTCTTGCTTTATGTCATTCTCAAACAATTTTTCAAGATGTTTGATATCGTTCTTAAACAATTCTTCCATATTCTTGATATCGTTCTCAAACTCTTTCATAATATTTTAGATGTATGTAAGAAGCAGATTTTAGGGTTTAAGAATTAATTTTTTTTTTTGAAGAAGAAGAAACAGATACAGGTTTAAGAATTAAATTTTTTTTTTGAAGAAGAAACATATTATTGGGGTTTTTATTTTTTGGAAAAGGAATATGAAATTTAAATAGATTTACTTTGTAGAAGATTTCTTTCCTAAATTGTATGTCTTTTTAAGTAATTTTGATAAAGGAAAAAAACAGAATATTCTATAATTTAAAAAGTGGGGCATGAATAGATCAGTAGGGGGTGTGCCAATAGCACCACTCTATTATAAATTCATTGTCAATACCTTTTTGTAATTTACACAACAAAAAGCCATTTTTAAAAATATATTGTGAACACTTTTTTTTATAATTTACGTAACCAAAAGCTTTTTTTATTAGAAGCTCTACTCATTAGAAGCTCTACTACAAAAAGATCTATTCAAGAAGCTCTACTTGAAAAGCCATTACAAACACATTCTTAGAGAGTCTGAGCTTGTACCGCCAAGAACGGATAGACACAGGATGACACAAGACATGATTAAGACAACACCACATGTTTATGACGATTCATTTTCTTCTTATTCGTCCATTACTTACTTCTTTGTTCTTTTTTTCTTTTTTTCGTCGGTTAAATCATTATTTGGCATCTTAGGCCCCGTCCTACAGTCGTTTTTATTTTCCAAAAATAATTTCGAATCTGCATTCGTTAATCGTTTTTCATTTTATTTTCAAAAAACAAAAAAAATGAAAAACAAAATTAGTGTTAACAGTTAAATATTTGAAAAACAAAAAAAAAACTTGTTTTTCATTTTTCAAAAAAAGTAACAATAAAATAATATATTTTTCTTTTCAACCGTGTTCTTCATATCTTCTTTCTTTCTCATCTCCTCTTCTTCTTCATCTCATCTTCATCATCTTACAAATTTATTTTTTTCAACCGTGACTTCTACAAAAGTCTTCAACATCTTCTCTTCCCATCTTCATCTTCCCATCTTCATCTAAGTCTTCCTTGGCCGCCGTCGCCGATCAGATGTGCTTCGCCGGTCGTCTTCACAGATCAGCTCTGCTTCGCTGCTCGTCGCCGTCGTTCAGCTATGCTTCGCCGCTCGTCGTCGTCGATCTTCTTCAGCTGGTCTGCTTCGTCACTCTTCACCACGCCAAAGCAGATCTTCTTCTTGTTGTTGTTTGAGCTGGATCAGCTCTTGGGTTGTCTTCTTCTTCACCATGCCTAGATCCACGAATCATTTTTTTTTCTTAATTTTTTTTTCAACCGTGACTTCTACAAATGTCTTCATCATCTTCTCTTCTCATCTTCATCTTCCCATCTTCATCTAAGTTCTTCCTTGGCCGCCGCCGCCGATCAGCTGTGCTTCGCCGGTCGTCTTCACCGATCAGCTCTGCTTCGCTGCTCGTCGCTGTCGTTCAGCTATGCTTCGTCGCTCGTCGTCGTCGATCTTCTTCAGCTGGTCTGCTTCGCCACTCTTCACCACGCCAGAGCAGATCTTCTTCTTGTTGTTGTTTGAGTTGGATCAGCTCTTGGGTTGTCTTCTTCTTCACCATGCCTAGATCCACGAATCTTTTTTTTTATTTCTTAATTTTTTCTTTATAAAAGATTGGTTTTATCTCAAAGACTTGTTGAAAGTTGATGCACAACCACACTTGGATGCCTGATCTATGGAATGGAAGAAGGATTGGTAAAGTTGAGAAGCAGAGAGAGGCCAAAGATTCTTTACTTGTGTGGATTTACTGACTATTTGATTAGGCCAAAAATTAATTTGATTTTCTTTAAATAAAAAAATAATTTTAAATAAAATATTTAATCAAACTTTTTTTATGTTATAATGTGAAATAAAAAATTTGGACTTAGTTGATAATTGATTGGGATGAATTATTGAAAATTTTTGAAAATTTTTAGTTAACCTACCAGACGCGTTTTTAATGCTTTTATTTTCAGAATATTGTTTTCCGCATATGTTACCAGTCGCGTTTTTAGATTTCGAAATTGAAACTAAAAACACAGTTTCATTTTCATTTTTCTTTTCGAAAAACGCTTACAGGTCAGACCCTAATTGTTAGATCCTAATGTCATTGATTTATAGGATTTTGATAACTGACGTAGTATTTTATTAGGGTTTTTTATTTTATTTGGATATAAAAACTTCGGACAATCTAGCATTATTTACTATTGGAGTAAATTAGATTATATAAAATATTTATCCAAAATCATACATGATGAGAGTGATAAAACTTTACAACTCATGTATCATGTTATTTGGGTATAATTTTGAATAAATATTTTGACTAGTTTAACATTACTCTTGTTATTATTTTTATCTTATAAATAAAGCAGTCGTTAATGGAACTAACAAAAAATACTTGACCGAAATGCTCAAACATTTATCAAATTTTTAAATAAAAATACATCAAATAAAATGATATTTTAATGGAATTAATTTTTTTGATAAAAAATATTTTAATCAAGTATTTTCTAAATTGATGGAAAAAATCATATATATATATATACAGTCTTTCTATTATCAGTTCGAACTGATATAAAATATATAAGTTCTTTGCATGTGGGCCATTAGATTTGAAAGATGATTTGACAAGTGCATGCAGTCAAGTCAAAACATTTAAATACAATGGCTCACATACAAAGAACTGATATATTTTATATCAGTTTGAACTGACAATAGAAAAATTGAATATATATATATATATATGTGTGTGTGTGTGTGTGTGTGTGTGTGTGTGTGTGTATTTTTTAAATAAAAATAAAAATACTTGCTCAGTTTATATTTCGTTGGAAAGGTGAGAAATCCCCAATCACCGTTAGTTATTAAGGGATCCAAGTTAAAAACAGGGATGTTTGTGTATATTAACACAAACTTGCTATACCATTGCAATTAATTCAATGGGTAATTTTACTAAAGTCCCTACTTTTTGGTGAAATGTCACTTATTGCGTTTTTGTCATATTATCAACTTAAGTTCCTTGGTTTTACAAAATATATCACTTTAGTCAATTTGATCAAAATACTAATGGTCAACTCTAACTATATGTATAAAAGTACAATTTTACCTTTGTTAAAATGGTTTATTGAGTTTCAAAAAAAAAATTGCAAACCGAAAATTCGTATAGGAACAAAATTCTGATTAACACCCTCAAACTACAACCTGGCAGGTCGTAATAGGGGAGATATCTCTCTGATACTGTGATTTTGATAGAATAAATGCAAAAAGGGAAAAAGGGACAATAGCACGTATGTAGTGAAAAATGGTAAAAAACTATTGTATTGACCACTTAGGTTTTTATTACAATGGTGGGGATTACCGAGATTACAAAACCCTATTTTCTATCTCTTTTTCTTAAACAGTTGGCGATGTAGCTCTCGTGCTAGTCGATAAGTGGATATTTCTCTCTAAATGGTGATCAGAAAACTCTCTTAATTCATGGATCATTTCTCTCATCTTTAATTGTCATATTTATGGACTCCCAACCATCCCTCATTCCTGAGAATCAGATCCCTTTTATTGAGAATTATTGGAGACCTTTTTTAGGCGTTGAATGTCGTTGATTGGGGCAAAAGGCACGGGATTTGATCCCTCTAATTAATGTTGTATTTGAATTCTGATTTGTTTGACCTCTTGGTCTCATTTATGGGGCTTTAAGTGGCGAAGAAGTCAACTCCTATTTTCTATCTTACTAGGACCAAAAGCTGGTTTAGTTTCTTCAGTCGAGGTGTCGTTCCTGGATCCCTGGTGTACCGCTCCAGTTACTCTGGGATCTGGGACGTATCGGTCCATTTCTGCTGGGGCGGTTTCCTCTTTAGCACACTTGAGCCTTCTTGCTTTAGCTCTCCATGCTGGATAGATGGAATATGCTTACTGGATCGGTCCAGGACCGTGATACCAGGGTACCAAGTAACGGGTGTCGCGGTACCGATACTTCTAGGTACCAAGGAGAAAGGTATGTGGCAGTATCGTGGTTGGTTCTCTAGATAGTGGCAACAGTGATTCTCGATACCTGGGAACTGAGATAATCTCGGTTTAGGTCCTGCTATGAGTAAACCTGATGGAAAATTCTTCTTTGGACTCTTGCCAAAAAATACTGTTAACAATAATAATATAAAAATGGTTTATAAAAATAAATTAACAACATAAATTTATTTTCTAAAAAAACAAAAAATATAGTAACTTTTTAAAAACAGGAAAAAAAACAAATGGATTATGGAAAACATAAAGTTAAAATAAATAATAAATTGAAAGTATTTTCATAAAAAATAAAAAGTATTTCAAAAAATAAAAAGAAATTTCTTTTTAGAAAAAAAAGAAAAGTAAATGGATTTTCACCATTGGATCGATCCAAATCCAACAGTGAAGATCCATTTACTTAAAAGAAACTTTCTTTTTATTTAAGAAAGTTTTTTTTTTAAGAAAAGTAAATGATTCTCCACTATTGGATCGATCCAAATCCAACGGTGGATATCCATTTACTTAAAAAAAACTTTCTTTTTACTTTTTGAAATACTTATTTATTTAAAAAAATACTTTCAAGTTATAATTTATTTTAACTTTATATTTTTCATAATCCATTAGTTTTTTTTTTCTTTGTTCTTTTTATTTTTAGAAAATAGATTTTTGTTGTTAATTTTTGTTCATAAACCATTTTAATAATAATTATTTTTGAAACTCAATAAATCATTTTGATAAGGGTAAAATTGTACTTTTATATATATATAGTTAGAGTTGACCGTTAGTATTTTTGTCAAATGGATTAAAGTGATATATTTTGAAAAAATAAGGGACTTAAGTTGTTAATATTACAAAAACGTTTAAATATATGACATTTCACTAAAAAGTTGGGTCTTCAGTGAAATTATCTCTTAATTCAAACGTCAAGAGAGTTAGTGGTCGTATGTTTTTTCCAATTAAAACTTAATGGGTCTGAATCATAATTATTAAGTTGTTTTGTTTGTTTTTATAAGTGGTTAAACAACTTTAAAATACCAAAAAACAACTTAAAATAAAAAGTAAAAAATCTTGACTTTTCACTTAATTGCAAATCACTGAATTGCATTAAATGCAATCCAAAATCTTTTCTTCCGATATTATCCCCATATATAACATACTTCCAATTTCATTATAATTATATACGGTACATAAATCTTTATTTTAATATATTGCTTATTTTAAATAACTTTAAAAATAAAAAAGAACTCTAATCTCTTCTTATATTGGTGTGTAATATCAATATTTTATTATGATATTACAGTGATGTATTTGTATATTATTTTTTAAAGTAATTTTTTGGAAAAAAGAAAACTTTTTTTATAGTAAAAATGAAGTTTATTTGTAATTGAAGAAGAAGATCATGATCATATGTGTTCATATATAATTGTTATTTTGGATTGTTTTTATTGCATATTATATGTATAATTATTTAACATGAGTATAAATGTAAAATTACTTAGTTTCAGACAATTTTACTTTTAAAAAACAAACGTGTTGATAATATATTCAGATGTGAGAAAAAAAAAACAAACATGTCATCAAGTTCAGATTTCAGTCCCTATTCATTCTTCAGAAAAATTCAAGACTGTTCAGTCTTCAGACAAAAAAACAAACGACCCCTTAGTGTATTTATCCCTCTATCTTATTTACATTTTGTTTTTCATAAAATCAAAAAACAACTTTATAGTTTCGATAAAATCAAATGACAATTAATAATCAAAGACCGTGAATCTATGATAGACTGATAACAACGTTTCTTTCTCTTTTTTTTAAATAAAAAATCGACACCCTTTGTGTAAGAAGATGCAACTAGCGCGGGCTATAATTCGTTTTGACATTTGAACCTTAGGTGTCACGGTGGCTGACATTTGCTTATTTTTATTAGAGTAAATTGCACTAAACCCCCCAAGGTTTACCTTTTTACATCCACAAAAAGTTTTATCATTAATTGACATCCACCTCCTCTATCGTTAGTTAAACTGGGTCAAATTTAATTGTTGATCAAGTTTGACTGTCAAAATATCAAAATGCACCTAAAAATTCTTAATTAAAAAAAACCGATTTTTATAAGTGGATCACCACCCTCTATCTCAAAGATGTATGGTAGAGACCCATTTTTTTTTAAAAAAAAAGTAATTAAAAAAAAACTGAATGTTAGAGATTGTTATTGGTAAAATCTGGAAAGGTAACAAGTCAACGTGCTTCCCGGGATACACGGTAATCAGAGATGCCATGCCACCTGTAAGAACCTCTATTTTAATGATTGGCTTATTTCATGACAAACCACATTGGGGATAATTAGGTAATGGGTAGCTTAGGTCTTCTTGATGATTATTAATGCAAGCTTCCAAGCATCTCCATGACTTCAAGATCAAGAGCTTCAAAAGGTAAATCACCTGACATTGATTCTTGAAAAGATTAGGTGCACACACACACTTGCATGCATATTTACTTATCTTGTATTCGTTATCTTGCATTTGTGTATTATTGCTATGTGCATCTTTGTCTTTCATCACACTTCACACTTGCACAACATTCCCATAGGTTAGGTGTGCTTGAACGTATGCTTGAATTCCTGGAAAAGAGAATTTTTCTCTTAGCGCGGCCCAGACCGCTTGGCAAGCTCTGCTTGCACCGCGGCGCACGAAACTGTATTCTCCAGTGTGTCATGCGCAGCGTAGACCGCGACCTGTGCACTTGCACGCACAGCGGTCCCAACCGCAGTGTTGTCCAGATGGTGCACTGCTGTATGTACCGCGGTCTGGACACATGCCTGAACTACGGTACACAGAGCGGTTTTGACGAGATTTTGTTTCCCAAGTTCAAAATGACATATTTTAAACTAGGGCTTCATATATATTCTTCCTCTTCTCTTCTTGGCCGTCCAAGAGCTTAGAAAATCAGTTTTAAGAGAGAGTTTAGAGCTCCTAGAAAGAGAAAGCTTCAAGAAAGCATTTTTGACTCTCCAAACCCAAAACCCATCTCCATCTTGCATCATTCAATATCATTTAAGCATGGGTCTTTATGGTTTCATGACTAGCTAAGTAAGAACTTCATTGAATATCATTTATTGTTCTTCTTACTCTAGATTAGGTATTTATTTCATGATTAAATACCTAGACTCTACTTTATTGCATATTTATGAGTCTTGATAACATGATTGGGTTTGTATTTTGATAGCTAAATTGATTAGGTCATTTTTGCCTAAAAGCTGGTCATAAATATTCATGTGTGACTTATTGATAATTAGGTTGAGAAATTGTGTTTTAATCAACTAGTTAATGTTCATGAATATTTGATTGGGTTTGTTTGTGATATCTTACATTGTTTGGTCATTTATGCCTTATTAGCTAATCCATAAATATTCATGTATGCTTAACTGGTGATTAGGTTGGCTTTGTGCATCTAGTGAAGTTCATGAATGTTTATGTGAGTTTAATTGACAATTAGATTGTTAGAATCACTCTACATCTAATTGAGAACTCATGTGTGTGCATGTAGGCTTGTATGATAACTAGGTTGTTAAATTGCATTATAACATCTAGTTAAAGATTTTGTGTGTGGTCTTACACATTATTGTATTTGAGCATATTGTCTCACATTCACTTAGACCTTATACTCTTCTTGACTCAAAGTCTTGTGGCTTCTAGGTGAAGTTGCACAAGCAAGTCAAGTCTTGCAACCAAGGTGTGGTTAGCAAGCATTGGTCAAGTGCCACTGTAAAAGGCACATGGGGTAGAGTAGGAGGTGCTCACGCCAAGAGTAGTGAATCGGGAGATATCACTAGGGATTGAACCAAGAGTGGCGAGTGGTAGTGTCCATAGCCTGAGGTTGTCGAGAGTAAGAGTCCGTGTATCACTTGAGGGTGTAACATTTTATTCATATAGTGGATTTCGGTGATCGTGTGTGGCTAGAAGGATTGCCTGTGGTTTTTCCCTTGTTGAAGGGTTTCCACGTAAAAATCAAGTGTTCTTTATATTTCCGCACTTTATACTTGATTTTATTGTTTGATTGTTTGGTTAATTGTGTTTAATATTGACTAATCGAAAAGTTTGTAATAATCGATTAACAATCCATTCCCCCCCCCCCTAGGTTGTTTAGACACACGCTTTAGAGTATATTTTCATCACCAAAAAAATTTCATCACCAAAAAAAAGATTAGACTAAACCAACCTTAGATGGCCAAAAACTACCCCACAACACCAGGTCGAGGTTACCTAGATGGTCGGGTAGAAGTAACTCGATTAAGGTAGTTAGATCGATCGGGTGAAGGTAATCTGGTCGGATCATTGAGTTAGTCCGGTCAAGGTGCCCGGTCGGGGAGAATGAGTTTTGGTCGGGTTGGTAGGAGATCCGATAAGCGAGACGTGGACAACGACAAATGCAATAACAAACTTCCTTAGAGATATCAGAGTCCAGATTAGGCAAGAGATCTAATTCGTTCAGAACATAAACAACACGGAACAGGAAAGAAGATTAAAAAGACTCCAACAAGTCAGAGTCTTATTAAACCACAAAAACTTTCCTTGTTCACCATGAATTAGGGTTCTATGCACATATAAATAGACCCTAAAATAACATTGTAAGGGTTGTGAACTCAACCGTGGACGTTTCCCTAACTTGGGGTTTTACCACGTAAAATCTGTGTTTGCATGCTCTTTTTCTCTTTTCTACTCACTGTATTACTAACAACTTAAGATAATTCGTTAGACGCGTGATCAAATTTACGTAATCCCAAAAATCACCTTCAACAATTGCCGCTAGAAGGAGGGGGTTGAATAACTAACTATCGAAGAGCTTGTGAAACAATAACATGGCAAACAGTAGAGACGGAAGCCAGTCCCCGCATGATGTTGGCACCTCTCGTGGTGTCAACAACTCTAGTCCGACAAACGCCAACATTGCTGGAGGAAATTTACCCTCAGCAATTCTAACCTCCACCGGTCAAGCCGCGATAACCTCCAAGGATATTCCCCCGGGATTTCCCTGGATACATTCCCGCATGTCCAAGAGTTCCTGCGGAGAGTCATTGAAGACGCCGCTAAACAAGGAATCAATGTAACAGCAACTGCCAATCTGACCACACTATATCAATTATCTACGCTTGTGGTGGCCGAAGACCCGAAGGTATGTTCCGAGATAGTACGTAAAGCTGGTAGAGATAAGACTGATCATCATGGAAGAAGGGAGCACTCTTAGAGGAGAGATGATCGCCAAGATGATCAAGACCATGGGTCGCATATGGGGCGAGATAACCGACAGACAAGGGAGCACATGAAGTCCAACATGCAAGAAGATGTAGAAAGATACGATGGGGGAAGGCCGAAATACACTCGGGAAGACAGTTACGCCGACCATAGGAGAAGATCGCGATCGATCTCGACCGATGAGGAAGCTCCACCCAGGAGGCATCGGGAAACCACCCATGGAATTAAATATAACCTTCGTGATGCTCAGGTCACAAGACGAGTACCAAGGGATCCTTATGGACTCACCATTCGTCAGAAGTTCGATGAGCATGGAGAACTGGAGGGTGAACGAGAAGTTCTGTTAAGAAGGATAGAGGCTTTAGAGCGAAAGCAATGCCGTGGGAACCTGCTGATCAGTAATACTGGTAGCCCATTCGCTAACCTAATCCAACGTGCCCAGTTCTAGGAAAAGTTCAGGATGCCACATGTGGAGCAGTTTAAGGCCAATACCGACCCTCAGGAACATGTCAAAAGGTACCAGAGTGCGATGACACAATATTATTATGATGATGCACTTATGTGCAGGATGTTCCCGTAAACTTTGAGGGATCAGAGGTCTAAATGGTTTTGATGCCTTACCATTGGCTCAGTCTGGAACTTCAAGGAACCGATACAAGCTTTCACTAGGCAATTTATGAGTAATATCCAGAGGAGAAATCAATCTTGGTCCTTTCAACCTTGAAGCAAAAGAATGATGAAAAATTGAAGAATTACCTTACCAGATTCTCCCAGGAGGTATCAGAGGTACATGATCCCAACAATGATGCGGTGGTCTCAGCCTTTGTTAACAGTCTGCAGCATAGCCAACTATCACTCAATCTAAGGCAGAAATGGCTGACC
Source organism: Dipteronia sinensis (assembly GCA_033220585.1). Classification (NCBI taxonomy): domain Eukaryota; kingdom Viridiplantae; phylum Streptophyta; class Magnoliopsida; order Sapindales; family Sapindaceae; genus Dipteronia; species Dipteronia sinensis. Next base: position 44,931,769 of record CM065636.1, on the reverse strand, counting down.
ACTTACGCGTACATGGTGGATGATGTAGGAGGATATGCGATAGTGTAGGAATAGAAAATTGCCCATAGTGGGGAGTTCATACATGGTGGCCGACAAGTAGGAGGCCAAAAGCCCAAATATAGTGGTTAGAATTCGAAAGGAAGCCAAAATGGGGACCAAAAAATAACAACTGCAAGGGCAAAGAAGGTCGCAAGGATGATGGCTAAAAGGGTAATAAATCCTTAATGAGGCAATACACCAATTACACCCCTACCAATAAGCAAGAGGATGTCCTGATCGTAATAGAGGACAAGAATTTGTACAAGAAACCCCAGAAGCAATCAAATTTTGCGAGAAGAGACATTTCCAAGTACTATCAGTTCTATCGTGAGAAAGGACATAAAACCTCAAAGTGTTACCAGCTAAGGGATTACATTAAGAAACTGATCAGAGAAGGACATATGAAAGATGTAGTCCTAAAAGGTAGTGATGATAGGCAAAGGGGCCCCTAGAAGGACGATTAAAACAGGAAGAATAGCCCTAAGAGAAGTCTAGATATGGAGCTATCAACACAATCATTGGAGGAGCATCCGAGAAAGAATGACTGAAATTCATGAGGCAATAGATAGCCAAAGGGCCCTAGAGGTGAACTCAGTCGGCCCCGACCAGAAGAATGCTAAGTAAGGCTGGAACCCAATTATGTTTTCCGAAGTAGACACACATGGGCTCGAAGTAGAACCGAATGACGCGATCGTAGTATTGGTCCGCGTTGGTCATAGGGAAGTGAGAAGAGTGATGATCGAAAATGGGAGTTCAACAAACATCTTAAGTGTAGGAATTTTCGATCAGTTGGGGCTATAGAGAAAAGACTTGCAGCCACTGACCACCCTCCTCAAGGGGTTCGGTGGAGTAGAAGTAAGATATATGGGGACTGTTAAGTTTTCGGTCCAGATCAAAACTTACCCATGCCAGAAGACTGTACTCCTCGACTTCGTAGTGGTTGACACTGAAAATTTGCCCTACAATACTTTGCTGGGAAGACCTTTCCTAAATAAGTATAAAGCTGTAACATCAACTTACACCCTGACGGTCAAGTTCCGACCGAGGCAGGAGTAGGTGTTATGAAGAGTTCCCAAGAATGGCCAAGGAAAGCAAACCTGGCAGTATATAGGGAAAAGACGGAGTCGGATGTGATACATATAGACTTGTTGGAAGAGGACTGTACTAAGGTTGATGAGGAGGAAGCACAAGCAGAAACACCGACCAAGTTTGACCTAGATCCAAGGGAAACTTCCCTTAAGCTTGGGAAAGATCAGGTAGAGGAACCAACCATTGAGTTTGTACTCGATGAAGGCAGTCCCGACCAAACGGTCAAGTTAAGGGATCAACTATCTGACCAAATCCAGAGTAATCTGACTCTCCTATTGAAAGAGTTTAAAGATGTGTTCGCTTGGATCTACGAAGATATGCCAGGAATAGACATTAAAGTAATATCCCATTACTTGGCGATCGATCCCAAGCGTAGACCGGTCATTCAGAAAAGGCAGCGGTTCAACCCAGAGAGGAATAAGGCGATCAATGAAGAGGTCGAGAAACTCTTAGTAGGAAGGTTGATTAGAGAGGTGCAGTACCAGAAATTGGTCGCCAATGTCGTACTAGTAAAGAAAAAGGACTGGCAATGAAGGATGTGTGTAGATTTCACAGATTCAACAAGGTGTGCCCGAAGGATAGTTTTCCCTTACCCCGAATAGATCAGTTGGTCGACGCAACTGCGGGGCACGAGTTACTCAGTTTCATGGATGCTTACTCTGAGTATAATTAGATCAGAATGTTCAAACTAGACGAAGAAAAGACTACCTTCATAGCCGACTAAGGGCTTTATTGTTATAAGGTGATGCCCTTCGGTCTCAAGAATGCTGGAGCAACTTACCAGAGGTTGGTAAACAAGATGTTTGCTCGACAAATCTATAGAAATATGGAGGTATACGTGGATGACATGTTTAAAAAAAATGTCACTGCCAAGAAGCATGCAGCAGACCTGAGAGAAACATTTGAAGTACTAAGGGAGTATGGGATGAAGCTCAACCCGAAGAAGTGTGTTTTTGGGTACCTTCGAGGAAGTTCCTTGGTTTCTAAGTCCACCAAAGGGGAATCGAGGTGAATCCCAAAAAAATAAAGTCACTGAAAGATATGAGGTCACCTATTACCTTGAAGATGTTCAGAGGTTGACCGGATGCTTAGCCTCGTTGAACCGGTTCATTAACAGATCCACAGACAAATGCTTACCTTTCTTTAAGGCCATAAGAAAAGGAAAAGGAGTGGAGTGGACTGAGGAATGCAATAAGGCCTTCTAGAAAATTAAAGAGTACCTTGGTAAGGCTCCAATTCTGTCAAAACTATTAGACGGTGAGGTATTATACTTATACTTATCAGTCACGCAAGTGGCTATGGGATCGGTGCTAGTTAGATTATATAGGGAGTGCAGAGGCCTGTATACTACACAAGCAAGGACCTCCTACCAGCAGAGACAAGGTACTCGGCAGCCGAGCAGATGGCGTTGACATTAGTAACAGCAGCAAGAAAGCAAAGGCCCTACTTCCAAGTGCATAAGATCGAAGTTTACATAGACTGCCCACTTAAGCAAATCTTATTCAAGCCAGAAGTGTCGAAAAGACTGACCAAATGGGCGGTCGAGTTGAGTGAGTTTGATATCACTTACTCACCAAGGGCTTCGATCAAAGGACAGGCAGTGGCAGACTTCATCGCCGAGTTCACTGAACCAAACAGTAAGGTGACCAAAATTCTTAGAGAAAAGGAGAGGCAGATTTTCCTTTGGCAATTGCACATTGATGGATCGTCAAACAGGCATGGGGGCGAGGCAAGCATAGTAGTCTCCACCTGAAAGGCAATCAGGTGGAGTGTGGCTTGCAGTTTGACTTCAAGGCCATAAACAACATGGCTGAATATGAAACACTTCTGGCAGGACTTAGGGTTTGCATGCCTAGAGCGCTGATGAGATGGAAATTTTCAGAGATTCACAGGTCGTAGTCAATCAAGTCTTGGATGAGTACTGAACGTGCCTAAATTGTTGTATATTGGTGCTAATTATAGGCAATAGATGTAATTCTGGTGTTATAAGCGTTTTGCGGGAGTTTTGGCCGAAAAGGGGAAAAATGTGGTTGAAGGAAAGACAAAGGGTCATCAGCAACTCTAATAGTACGGGTCAAGTGCGGGTCACAACCGCAATCCAACCGCACTCCTTCCCACAACCAGGACCTGATTCATGAAGGAAAGATAAAGTGCGGGTCAAGTGCGGGTCATCCAACCGCACTCCACCTGCACTGTTGCTCAAGACAGAGAGTTGAATTTGCACCTAACGTTAAAGTGCAGGTACAGTGTGGGTCATCCAACCACACTCCACCCGTACTGTTTCCAAAGCCAGAGAAGCTAATTCGTACCTGACAGATAAATATGGGTCCAGTACGGGTCAAGTGCGGGTCAAATGCGGGTCAAGACAGAGTTGAATTCGCACATGATGATTAAAGTGCGGGTACAGTGCCGGTCATCCACCCACACTCCACCCGTACTATACGTGCGGCAGCTTCTGTTTTCAAGCTTAAGTGACCTATTTTTCTATCCCCTATAAATAGAAAAGCATGGGAACGAACAAAAGAACTCCCATATCTCCCAATACTTGCATTTTCTATTTTCTTTACATAGTCTAAGCTTGAAACACATCTCCCTATCATCCAAACCATCTCTACTCAATCAAAGGCAAATAGGCTAGGAGATTTGGATTCAAGCTTCAAGGAAGGAGATCAATCTTCAAGGGTTTTCTCTTTACACTCTCTCTTAGTTTATTGTTTTGTAATATAACATGAGTAGCTAAAATACCCCACTATGGGGTTGATGTTATTTGTTTGATGGATATTTGGGCTTTGAAAATAAACTCTATGTGTTATATTTATTCTATCTCTATATTTTATTTCATTGCTTGAATTGATTTCCATTATTGATTTGCTTGGATACACCCTCTTTGCATGTTGATTTGGATTACTTGAGTAGGCAATTAGGTTGTCTAATGCTCCAATGAATGGAAGGATTTCTGGAAATCCGGCTCTACAACCATGCCCTTAATCTAATCTTGAATTAGTGGCTTTCACTATACACTCTAGGTTAGCCACTTGTGAGAGAATTAGAAGCCTCCACTATACACCCTAGGTTGGCTACTTTAGTGATTTTACGAGAACTAACCTTCGAGTAGAATTCGGTTGATAACCTCGAGCCTCATCCAATCTCAAACGGGTGGCCTTCACTATACACCCTAGGTTCGCCACTTATGAGGGAATTGGAAGCCATCACTATACACCCTAGGATGGCTACATTAGTAATAGGTTGAGCCTTAGCTAGATAGATGAGCATTCATGGAAAAAGTCCCGATTGAGTAACTAGCCATTGTTGGTTGATTAGGAGGGATTAATCGCTAGTAGGAGGTCTTCGCTATATACCCTAGGTTGACCGCTTGCTAGAGATATATACCTACAATATACACCCTAGGTTGGTTACATTTGTCAAAACGTGCTTAATTGAGAGTTTGTTGCAATTGCCCCAATATTCACTTACGAGTCCATCAACTCCGTAGTTCCATCATCATACATTCATCACTCCATTTTCATCCCATTTTATTTGCTTTCATAGTTTAGTTTATATTATATTTTTATTCACCATCACTTTTACTTTTATGCATAGTAGTTATATTAATCCTAATCTTATCACCGCTACCCTGATCTCAGTGGACGACACCCGTGCTTACCGCTTTACTCGTATTTATACTTGTGAACACATCACATAGGTTTTATAAATTGTTTTGACGGACGGTTTTCTAACGGTAAAAATCTTCCCATCAAATTGCGCCGCTGCCAGGGATCAGTGTGCGTAGTAGTGATTAGATTAGTTTTAATACTATTGGTTTATTGGTAGTTTTTAGTTTTGTTAGTTTCTTTTTATTACTTTGGTAGTTTTTGTTTTCTGTTTGTTTCAGGACTATATGGATTCCTTTTGGCAAAATTCAGGGTCAAGCTACGAGCCTAACGAGAATGCCTACATCTCGTCATTCCAGTCAAATTCCATTGAAGATCAACTATGAAATTTCATGAAGAATCATGTGCGGGAGACTGAGTAGATGATAGCTTCTCAACAAGAGACTCAAGCCTTCATAGAAGAGAAAACCACCCAAATGCTCGAATCCGCCCAGCAGTCCACCCCGGTAAATCAGAGTTGTTTCCAAGTTAAAGCAACCAAACCGGTGGATTCCTCTAATTTCTCAAAAGAAGACATGTATAAGCTCCGAATCAAATTTGAAGTGGAGCAAAGCAAGAGAATGGACGAGATGGACAGGATGATCAAGATGAACCAAGAGCTTATGAGCGTGAGCACATAGCTAGTGTTGGAAATGGGTGTGTTGAAGGAAGAGAATGAAGCACTTCAAGAGAGAGAAGCCTTATGAATGGAAAAGGCGAGTAATCTCCAAGAGTTGAACAAGAAACTATTATTTGAAGTGAAGATGCTCAGGGTTGAGAATGGTACTCTCAAAAAGACAAATGGCGAAGTCTCTGACAAGAACAAAGAATTGGAAGAACGAATTGAGAGATTTGAAGCCGAAAAGAGTACCGCAGCGAAGGATTTGAAGAACTTAGCGAGGCTATCAAAAGATTTTGAAGATGAGATAGCTCACAAGTCAATGAAGATTCAAATGGAGGTTGATCAAAAAGCCAATGTCTTAGAGGAAGCAAAGGTAGCACTAAGCAAAAAGGAGGAGGAGGTCAAGGTGTTACAAGTGAAACAAATCAAACGTCCGTAAGACCACACATCAAAGGGGAGTTCCTCTAACTCTAATATCTTTTGCTATGCATGTTCTAGGATAGAGCATTTTAAGGCTAAAATTTACAAGCCAAATCAACATAGGAAAACTAGAGGTCCTAGGAATAGATGGAGTCCACCTAGGGTCAAACAAATATGGGTAAGGAAAGACCAAGTGCACTTATATAGAAACATGAAAAAGGAAAAGATAATGAAGTCACCTAAATTTATTTGGGTAGTGAAAAATAAGGAATTTCCTAACTTGGTCAAACCACCCTTAGAGGACCCTAGTCTCTCCATGAATGCATCCCATTGAATAATTTTGATGCATGTAGTTAGTTTTATGTTTTATGTTGTTTAAATTCAATAAATTGTGATGTTGGGATAGTTTTGTTTGAATGCTATATTTTGTGGATATTTGCACATTGAATTTATTGATTATATTTGTGGATGAAAGAATTGGAGGCTCTTGTACAAGTATGAATGCATGTGATTTATATTGATTAATTCAGTCTGGGGGTTGTTCATGCCCCATTCCGTCAATTTTGATAAAATGCTTGATGTTAAGCTTGACTTGTGCTTCAATGATATATTGCATGAATTGCCTTTATTTTGTGAGCCTTGTTTGAGTTACTTTTATTTTGTTGTGGCATTGATTGTGGTTGATTAGTGCCTAGGTTTGTTTTGAGTCATGTTAGGTGCATGCAGCTAGGCCAGATTCTCTTGTCTTCAACATTGAGGACAATGTTGGGTTTTGGTTTGGGGGTGTAGACGCCTTTTTTGAGTTGTCTTTTGTGTCTTGAGTCATTTTTGTGTCATATTTTCAAAAAACGTTGCTGCTTAGCCAGAATTTTGAGCTTATTTAGCTTGGTGAGATACCTGGAGCATAGTGTTTATGGCAATTGTGTGTATGCTTTGTGTGCTTATTCAATAACTCTTAGTCACTTTAGGGGTCTCACTTGCACTTCAGGGGCTAGTCTCATCTTTTAGTGTCCAAATTTAGGGAACTCGGTGCTCAAGCGCCTTGTTCTAATAGTGGAGATTTCCCTTGTGAGATCACAAACACAAGCCAAAAGCGTGTATATTTGAGGGAAAATGTTTTTCAAATCTGTAAACACTATTCAAACACCATGCATAGTCTCACTACATCAAAAATCATCATTTGTCATTGAACATGCATCATATATGTGGACTGCTTGATGTAAACTTTTATTCCCTTGATAGATTGATCCTTTGAAGTGATATTAGGCAATGTGTGTTTTAGCCACTCAAAAAGCCTAAATACTTCCCATTCCCGTAATATGTGTGCTCCCAAGCCAATTTTGAAGCCAAACACATATAGACTTTTCCATTCTACATCCACGTTATCCATAACCCAAGCAACCTAAACACTTAGCCAACCCTCTCTTAATTGATCTTGTTGAGGCTTAGGAATCTAAGGTTGTGCTTTAATTTGATAAATGGCGTGTACCTAGGCAAGAGTAATGAGTTGTGAAAATGTGCATAGTAAAAAGGCATGAAAAAAAAAGAAAAAAAAGAAGCAAATAGTAACAAAAGAAAAATGTGCTTCAAATGCCTTGTGTAAATTGTAAATGCTACTCAAATGGGTAACATGACTAGTTAAAGATTGCACATAGAGTCTAATTGTATGCCTGGACGCCATATTGTATTTGGAAGTGGAGTTGCACAAGAAATTAAATGCTTAAGTGTAGAATGTATTCCCTTAACTTGGTTGATTAGTGCTTGTGCCTAAATTTGTCATTCTTCTAATCACCATTCACCGTGGCCATGTTACAACCTAATGGAAAAGACCTAGTTGATCTTAGGGGACGTCTAGATTGGGAATATTAGTTAATGAATGCTCTTTCCACGTTCATGACACGTGATTCTTTCATGAGACTCACTCACTAAAAACTGCGTTTATTCTACACTAAATGTATGCAACTAAGTTGATTCTGTTACATAAATTCATTGGCATACATGTTGCATGAGTGTGAACCTAGGTTCTGAGAGGAAAGATAAGAGAGAATCCATGTGAGAACCTAGCGTCGAAGCGAATTATGCTCGAGGTGTGAGAGTGAGTAGTTTCTGAGGCGAGGGCATTTTAAGTGTGGGATTCGTGTTGTGCCAGTTTCCCTTGGGGTGCCTTCGAGTTGTTTAGAACATTTTGCATATGCTCATTCCTCACTCCCATGTGCTTTTGCTTATCTCTCTGCTAATTGGTTCTGCAGCAAGTTTTTCTTTGTGTCTAGGAAAGTTCTTAGTTCGAGTCATTTTTAGTTTGTGTCTTATTTGTTTTGTTTTGAGTTTGCTCGTGGACGAGCAAAGGTTTGGTTTGGGGGTGTTTGATCGTGCCTAAATTGTTGTATATTTCGGCCCTCATTTCCTATTCCTTTGTCTCGTTCTTGCGTGTATTTTCTGTATATTTTATGTCTAATAGGCTCATTGGTGCTAATTGCAGGTAATAGATGTAATTGTGGTGTTAGAAGCGTGTTGCGGGATTTTTGGCTGAAAAGGGAAAACAAGTGGTTGAAGGAAAGACAAAGGGTCATCAGTAACTCTAATAGTGCGGGTCAAGTGCGGGTCACAACCGCACTCCAACCGCACTTTTTCCCCAACCGGGACCTGATTCATGAAGGAAAGATAAAGTGCGGGTCAAGTGCGGGTCATCCAACCGCACTCCACCTGCACTGTTGCTCAAGATAGAGAGTTGGATTTGCACCTGACGTTAAAGTGCGGGTACAGTGTGGGTCATCCAACCGCACTCCACCCGCACTGTTGCCAAAGCCAGAGAAGTTGATTCGTACCTGACAGATAAAGTGTGGGTCCAATGTGGGTCAAGTGCGGGTCAAGACAGAGTTGAATTCACACCTGATAACTAAAGTGCGGGTCAAGTGTGGGTCATCCACCCGCACTTCACCCGCACTCCACCCGCACTCTGCGTGCGGCAGCTTCTGTTTTCAAGCTTAAGTGACCTATTTTTCTATCCCCTATAAATAGAAAAGCATGGGAACGAACAAAAGAACTCCCATATCTCACAACACTTGTATTTTCTATTTTCTTTACATAGTCTAAGCTAGAAACACATATCCCTATCATCCAAACCATCTCTACTCAATCAAAGGCAAATAGGCTAGGAGATTTGGATTCAAGCTTCAAGGAAGTAGATCAATCTTCAAGGGTTTTCTCTTTACACTCTCTCTTAGTTTATTGGCTTGTAATAGAACATGAGTAGCTAAAATACCCTACTATGGGGTTGATGTTATTTGTTTGATGGATATTTGGGCATTGTAAATAAACTCTATATGTTATATTTATTCTATCTCTATATTTTATTGCATTGCTTGAATTGATTTCCATTATTGATTTGCTTGGATACACCCTCTTTGCATGTTGATTTGGATTACTTGAGTAGGCAATTAGGTTGTCTAATGCTTCATTGAATGGAAGGATTTCTGGAAATCCGGCTCTACAACCATGTCCTTAATCTAATATTGAATTAGTGGTTTTCACTATACACTCTAGGTTAGCCACTTGTGAGAGAATTAGAAACCTCCACTATACACCCTAGGTTGGCTACTTTAGTGATTTTACGAGAACTAACCTTCGAGTAGAATTCGGTTGATAACCTCGAGCCTCATCCAATCTCAAACGAATGGCCTTCACTATACACCCTAGGTCGGCCACTTGTGAGGGAATTGGAAGCCATCACTATACACCCTAGGATGGCTACATTAGTAATAGGTTGAGCCTTAGCTAGATAGATGAGCATTCATGGAAAAAGTCTCGATTGAGTAACTAGCCATTGTTGGTTGATTAGGAGGGATTAATCGCTAGTAGGAGATCTTCGCTATACACCCTAGGTTGACCGCTTGCTAGAGATATATACCAACACTATACACCCTAGGTTGGTTACATTTGTCAAAACGTGCTTAATTGAGAGTTTGTTGCAATTGCCCCAATATTCACTTACGAGTCCATCAACTCCGTAGTTCCATCATCATACATTCATCACTCAATTTTCATCACATTTTATTTTCTTTCATAGTTTAGTTTATATTATATTTTCATTCACCATCACTTTTACTTTTATGCATAGTAGTTATATTAATCCTAATCTTATCACTGCTACCCCGATCTCAGTGGACGACACCCGTGCTTACCGTTTTACTCGTATTTATACTTGTGAACGCATCGCATAGGTTTTATAAATTGTTTTGATGGACGGTTTTCTAACGGCAAAAATCTTCCCATCAAGTACCAGACCAATAACAGGAATATAGTGGCCTATCTGAGAATAGCCGAAGTCTTACTCGGGAGATTCAAAACTTATAGGATCACTCAGATCCTGAGAGAGAAGAAAGTGAATGCTGATGCCCTCTTGACTTTGGCATCAGCAACCACCGGTATATTGTCCAAGACAATCCCGGTAGCCCATCTTAGGAAACTCAGCATCTAGGAAGAGGAAGAACCGATAGTGTTGGGGTTTTTGCCCTAAAGCTTGTATTTTGTAAACGATGATAAATTATAAATAAAAGAAGTAGTTTTTTCATTCAGTTTATATGTCTTATACTTTTATATCATGTGTGCTTAACATCTAAGATTGCCGGATGTAATCTCAAACTGAGTATATCAGTGTCATATACAGAGGAATTCAGTTTTAGATGTGCAATCTAAAGAGTCCGTATATAGCAAATAAAGTTGGGTCCTTTATTTATGATTAATCTGCAGCTGCGGTCCATTCCGTAAAGTACAATGGTCTCATCCTAGACTACTCATATGGTTATATGAGAATTGATCGCTCCAAAGTATACATGTTTTGAGCGCTTAATCCTTTTCCTTTGGTGCCATTTTTGGGATGAACTTGGTTCCGATCGTAGGTGATTCCATTAAATTCTAAAATAGACTCGAAACCATCTTGATTTTGCAAAAAACATTCTTAAAGAGATGTTAGCTTCTTCTAATGAATAAAAACCTTTGAAAATGGGGTTTGGAAAATCTTCAACATAGCTAGCAGTTTCTTGCTATGTAGAATAATTTCCAACTTTTCTTCCTTTATAAACTACGTAAAAAGAAAACTTATTATTTTCTACAAAATACTAGCTTAAAATATTAAGCGAGTTTAGAAAACCCTTGTTATCATTTCTAAAAAAACCAAATGTTATTAAGTAATGCTTGCTGAGGTTTTGTAAGCTTGTCTTTTAAAACTTTTAAAGGTTGAAAAAGGACTCCAGGACCATAATTAATAGTATAAGACCCTATGCTAAGCTTTTCTGTATTATCGCTTGATGCTGGGAAACTAAAGCTTTTCTAAACATTCTTTGAGCTTCCTGCCATTCCTGCAATGGTTAGCAATCTATTAGTCTTGACAAAATATCTGCTACTGTATTATCCTTTCCGCTTATATGTTCGAAAACAGCTTTATATCTTCTACCAGTTAATGTTTCTAAAAAGCTTAACCAACGCTTACTAATGAAGGAATTCTTTTTCTCAAAATTCTTCTTTTGTACTTTTTTGTAAAATTTTACAATATTATTGCAATCTGTTCTAACTGTAAAGACTCATTTTGTATATAAATATGAAAGGTATTTAATGAATTTATTATTCCTAAAATTTCTAATTCTGTGCTGGATTTTCTACTTTCTGGTTCAGTAAACTTACCACTAGCACATTTTGCTATTTCTTCTGTATTCTTTAGGCTATTTGCCGTGGGCTTTTGGATTAGTATTCCCGCCCATCCTTTACTACTAGCGTCTGTTTGTACTATTTTGTAGTAACTATCTATTGGGAGTGAAATGAGCTTTAAAGTTTTTACTATTTCTTTTATCCTTTTTACTAACTTTATATCTTCAGTGTTAAAGTATTTTTGTCCATTTTTACTAAGCTTATTGTATAGAGGTCTTACTAATGTGCTTAAATTGGGAATGAACTGTCTTCCATAATTTAGTAATCCTAAAAACTTTTGTAATTATTTTGTTTCTTCTATTTTATCGGGGAATTCTAAAATCTTTGTTGTAATATGCGGTTGCAATTCTATCTTCCCTTTGTCTATAGTTAATCCTAAAAAATCTATCTTATTCTTAAATAATTCTACTTTTCTTTTTGAAATTATTATATTATTATCTTTTAAAGCATCTAGAACTTTATTAACATGAACCGTATGTATATATCTATTGTTACTAAAAACAAGAATATCATCTATGTAAACAATACAAAAACTGGAATATTTTTTAAAAACTTTATCCATTCTAGCTTGAAAGACTTGAGGTGCATTTTTTAATCCAAATGACATAACTAACCATTCAAGATAACCTTCAAGGCAACTAAAAGCTGTCCATGGTACTGACTATTCATCTAACTTTATTTGCCAAACCCCGCTTTTGCAATCAAACTTAGAGAACCAAGATGTTTTTTGGATACAATTTACTAATTCGTCTTTTTTAGGGAGTTTATAGCTATTTCTTAGTGTATTATCATTTAGTCTTTTATAGTTAATTACCATTCTGCTTTTGCCTCTTTTTTGTTCACTATGGTTTGATACTATAAAAGCTGGGCTTCAATGTCTACTAGTGCTTCTTCTTATTACTTTTAATTCTAATAAATCTTCTACATGCATTTTGCATTCTTTCCTATCTTCTAAGCTATAAACTAAATCTTGGGTTATGATAGTAATATCGGGATTTATTATTTCTACCTTATAGGTTTCTTTGCTTTCTTTATTTATTGGATTTTCACCTATTATGTTTAGAGTTTCTAATTCTTCTATTTTTTGTTTAATTTCAGTTGGCCAATTTTTACATTCTTCTAGTCTACTATTTTCTAATCCACTTATATTATTACATTCGTACTTTAGGTATTCTTCTAATTCGTATGTGCTTAAGATTCCTTCTGCTTCACTTATTTCTAATTCTTTTAATAGAGAGTCAAAGTATTCTAAAGTAATAGGTTCCTCTATATTATTAGTTTTCTTTATATACGGTAGGTTTTGTGTCTCTAGCTTTGGTTGAACAAAAGTTGACTTTTTAAAGAAGTTTACACCATTTGGTGTGATCAACATGCTTCAATTATTTCATAATATAAAATTCAATCCTAAAACAAACTTATGACTACTGTTTTGCTTTGTGACTAGGGTTTGAGGTAAATTACGGGTTTCACCATTAATTCTTATTGGTATATTAATTATACAGTCTGTTATTTGTATTATATTTCCACTAAAAGTTCTTAGTCCTATATCTGCTCCTAATTGAGTCCTGTGTTCTACTGAGGCTAAACTTTCATGAATTATACATTTATTGGCTCATGTGTCTATCATAGTTTTAGTTTTTACACTTTTTGTCTTATAAAGTATTTCTACATCTATTATTATAAGTTCACTACCAGCTCCATTTACTTCATCTTTTTCTATATATTTTTCTACACAATTTTTACAATAATAAAGTGTTTTGCTTAGTTCAATGTCTTTGTATCCTTTATTAAATTCTTTATGACATTCTATGCAGCTTTTTCCTAAAAATGATATTATTTCTTCTATTGTATTCATCTCTGATCCTGAGTCTGTACTACTGCTTTCTTCGTTTCTTATAACTTCTTCAGATGATTCATCCGAATCACCTTTTTCTAATTCTAGATTATTTCCTAGATTATTTCCTAGATTTTCTTCTTCTCTATCATCGATTATACATATACTTTTATTATCTGATAAATTTTCTATACTACTAATATCTATTTCCTCTAAATTTTCCATATCTTCTAATTCTACTATTTGTTCTAGCATATTGGCTTTGACAATTTTTGCTTCTGGACAATTTGGCTTTATGTCCTATTTTTCCACATAAATAACACTTACAATCTTTATGACTCTTTCTTTTATAGATCATTTTTCCTTTATTTAAGGCTTTCTTTACTTTTTCTTTATTATATTTATATTTAATAAAAGATTTCACTTAAGGTTTGCTATACCTATTATTATATTTCTTTCTATACCTTTTGTCTTTATACCTTTTGTCTTTATTTTTATAATATTTACTACTCCTTTTGTATTTATGTTTATAATTCTTTATTCTTCCACAACCTAAAGTGGGTACTTCATACAAATCTCCCACATTCTACTAAATTGTTGTTGTGCTTGTCATCTAAGCTTTTCTTCATCACAAAGGTCTCTAATTTTTTGCCTAACAAATTCTACTGCAGGGACTAAAGAAACTTGTCAAAATAAACCTTCTTCTTTTCTACTTTTAAACCATTCACTTAAATCTTTATATAATCTTTCACCTATTTTACCGGGTAATTTTGTTACAAACTTCATTAATAATTCTTCGTCATATGGTCTTCCTATTCGACTCCAATATTTATAAAATAAATCTACATAATGATCAAAATAATGTAAATCACATATCCTTAATTGTTCTAAGCTTCTAATTGCTCTAATTTGCTTTTGGGTATCATCTACTTCTTCCATTGATGATCCTAAAATATATTTTCTAATACCATCTATGAAACTTAAAACTATTATATTAGTTTTGAATTCATCTAATTCTAGCTTTCTAGTTTCATCATTTTTCATGTATTCTCTCCATCCTAAGTATACTTGTTTTTCATTGTATCCTAATGTACTTTCAAGGTATACTAATTTATATTTATAATCTACAATACTACTCAAAGCTTCCATAGAATGTCTAATTAAATTTCCTTCCCATTTATTAAATATGGTTTTCCATTCACTAGGCCTATGACCTTGTAGACTTAATATTAATATATCTTTAGCCTTTGGCTCTTTTCTCCAATTTTCTAATTTTGTTTTAGCTTTGTAAATTCTTTCATTATCTTTATAATCTTTATAACTTTCTTTGGAATCATGTATTCGTCTTTTTGCTAAATAATCATCTATTCTAGATTCTGGTAGATCCTCTACATCAGGGATCCGACCACTTTGTCCGCTACCTAGTCCTTCTTCTACTTTTGTTTTATCTTCTCCTACAAATACTTCATTTTCTATATAACATATATCTTGTAGACTATTTCTAAGTTGGTCAAAATTCATATTTTCTAGAAGGATTTCATCTATCTCATTGTCATCTAAGTCTATATTATTATAAATATTTTCAAATATATTATCTTGTAAATAATTACTAGGTTCATTAAAGATTAATTCTATTATATGGTCTCGATTTTTGGAAAGGGTTTTAAGCTTATCTATTCTTTGTTATATATGTAACATATTAATTTCATTATCAGAATCTTCTTCTATTAATAGACTAGCTTTCTTTTTATAATCTTTGAATTTTTTGAAAGTCTGATTTCTTTTGTCAACATATATACTACTGTTTTTAGGTAATTCTATTTCTTGGCTTTCTAATTCTAGTAATTTCTATTCTAATCCTTGTAATTTGCTTTTCTTAAGCTTATTAGGGACTTGCATTTGTACATAATCACTATGAAAATGTTCTACTATACTTTTGTTGATAAATCTAAATTTTTTATGATATTTATTATAACATATTCCTAAAACAAATATTTTTACTCTAAGGTTTTTATATTCTGCATTCATATTAAAACTTTTGGTTTGTTTGCTTAATGTATTGAGGGCGAAAAGGTTTCTGTTTTGACATAGACTCTCTTCTCTGTGAATGGATCATCAGCCAACCCTACAAGATGACAAAATTTCTCCCAACCTATCACTATATTGTGATAGTCCCATATGATCACCCTGTCTCTTTTATGCATGAAGGAAATCCTCCTTTAGAATCTGATGACATTTGCCCTGAATATCTTCAAAGGTACAGGGCCGAAAAATATTTTCTTTACATAAATTCCATTATACCTAAGCCAGTTGGTCAAACACCACACATGTCTATCTTCATAAGAAGCAATGAAGTGTGGTTCAAATACCCAATTCCATGGATTTTTCTCAGCCCATAAACAGATGAAGCTCTTAGAGATCTCCAGGAAGAGGAAGAAAACATCTTTGGTGATCCTGCGTTTCTAGAAGACGATCCTCTCTTAGAAGAAGACGACAATTCAGATGATGAAGTTTATCATAATCTTGACACTTAAGTAAAAAGCAAGTGTCGGCAGAACAAGACAAAGTTAGACAACAGTAAAGCGTCGGCAGCAGCAGACAAAAATAGTAAAAGCATAGCAATAATGAAGATTGAGAATGAAGAAGAAGATAAGATCAGAAGAAAATCAATAATGTAGAAGATAAGAAGAAAAGCTCAAAGACTTTTGTTCACCTTTCTGTAAAAACGATTCTCAGTGTCAGCCATTGTTTAGGCCATGCTTATCTCTTTCCTTGTATAAATATGAGTCTTGCTCTCAATTGCAAAACACACGAAAAACACACTCACTGTCTTGCAAACTCAGAGCTCTCTTAAAAATTCCCCTGTAATTTTTCTTTATATACAATATTAGCAATCATCAATAAAGCTGTGAATATTCTATATATCCGATCAAAGTTGATACAGTACTTGCACATTTTCCTTTCGAAATCAAATTTAGAAATTTTCAGAAAAATATCTTTGGTCATTGTCAACATTTATTTATTTATAATTTGTTTAAACCTAGATTATTATCAATTTGTTAGTAGTACGAGTTTGATTTTCATTCTTTGTGAACATTCGCAACCGATAAATATAATCAATTCACTTCGAATTGGTATTACTTGATCAAACTTGTCAATCAAATGTTTTCATCAAACTTAATCAACTTATTAGTAGTCAATACAAATGAGATCGTGTAGCTACATTTTTTGTGAACGAGGTTGCGAACTAAAATCCAGATTGCAATGCACATTATTCAAGTCGTGATCATTCGAAATAATAATAATAATAATATATTGCTTGACATACAAAATTCGTAAATATGAGAATTTTTCCACATGCAGTTTAGCATATTCCTTATCATAAACTTTTTAATACATATATTATGACTAAATAACACCTACCATGTACGAAACTTTCCATGACTATTATTTATTTCTTTATATTTTAATATCTAACTACATGAGTATATGCTCACAAGACACTTTCGAATAAGAAAAAGATTAACAAAATCTTTAGGGTATACGTTGAAAATGTTTTGTATTAACAAAATTGCAAGTAATTAGTTTTTATTTGAAAAATTGCACGTATTATTATATTTGAGAATATATATATATATATATATATATATATATTTTAAAGGTTCTACAAGCTTGATCCGAAAATCCGAAACGCAACTCTCATTTAAGGGAAAGATCTCTCCATACTTTTACGTTTAATGGATAAATGTGGATATATATATTTACAAATATTAGGGTTTAAACCTAGATGGTAGAGTTTTATTTTGAATTCTCAAACCATCAGAGCAATAGACATTGATATTTTTATCTGGATTTATATCAACACATGGGTAATACTATATAACCCAAGTAATTTACTCAAAATTTAACATAAATGATGTGGTAAATGATTTGTTATTTCCACACAAATCATGATATGACATGGTTAATGAATAAACCACTTATCACCTCATTTGAGACTATAATTAGACTATTTTTTTAGGTTGTCTAGTATTAGTAAAAAAATATTCTTTAATGTATCCTTTGCCAACCCATGTTAATATTAAGGAAATCTTTAATGCAATGGATGAACCGTTGAGCAGTATATTGAGGATGTGACATGTGACGATGGATCCGTGGTCCGAAGATTTTCTTGTAAATATCATGACACTGGTCAATAGGATAAATAAATGAGCTGTCATGTACTCATGTTAGTCTATGCATGAAAATTAGTAATTACCTATCAGATTTTGTTCACAGTTAAACGAATTAATTAACTGGATTCTCTTTGGTATATATAAATATTCTTATATTAATCTGTGTCGTTAATAGCGACAGATTTTGGTCAATTAAAATGTAATATTAAAAAAATAAATCTTGGTCACGAATGATTGTTGAAATTTGTCCTATTAAATTCTCAACTGATCTCAAATGTTTTTATAAATTTTAGGTTTTGCTTTACTTCTAAAATAATATGTTTTTAGTTTAACTTAAGGAATAATCAACTTACAACATAAATTGATATGTGTTTGGTAAATAGACTATATGAATAATCAATTTAAGAAAAAAAATAAGAGTGATGCTATTGGCACACACCCTCTACTGATCTATTCATGCCCAATTTTTAAAAATTTTGATTTAATTAAATAAAATTAAATTTTTTTATTAAATTTTTTAGTTTATTTCCAAAACTACCCATTTTAATTATTTTTCAAACTTAATACATACCATATATGATCTCTCTATCTCTGATCTCTGTATCTGTATACATCTCTTTCACCTCCATTGATTGATTTATTTTTTTCCTTCTTATTTTTTTTTTGTTTTTTGTTTTTTTTTCTTATTTCATTATGGAAAAGAAAAAAATAAAAAATAACAGAGTACTTCAACACAACGACAGCTTGATATCATTCTAAAGAAAAAATAAACTTTAAACTTATTTCCAGATAATGAATTGTTTATAGATGCTTATTATCATTATCAGACAATTATTGTTTTATGTCATTCTCAGACAGTTCTTCAAGATGTTTGATATCGTTCTTAGACAATTCTTCCATATTCTTGATATAGTTCTCAAACTCTCCCATAATATTTTATATTTATGTAAGAAGCAGATTTTAGGGTTCAAGAGTTAATTTTTTTTTTTTGAAGAAGTAGATTACTGGGTTTTTTTTTTGGAAAAAGAATGTGAGATTTTAAAAGATTTACTTTGTAGAAGATTTATTTCCTAAATTATATGTCAATTTAAGTAATTTTGATAAAGGACAAAAAGAATATGTTAATAGCCAAAATTGGCTAAGGACCAAAGGGAAATTTTCCACCCTCCAGGCCTGGCTCCATGCCCGAGATCATCCACCAAGAGACCATGTTACCTAAAGCCGAGCTACGGTACCGCCCCGCAGGAACAAGGACGGGCTCCAGAAACATCCGAAATAGAGCCAGGAATGATCAGATCAAGCCCGTGTCACCGAACCTGAAAACAGGAAATCCCCCCCGAAGTCGGGATTACCTCGTAACTTCTCCAGAAGCTCGCCAGTACATGGCTGACATAGTAAGGTGTCCGCAGAAGGCCGCACCTAGCTTCAAAAGGTAAAGGGAGGATAAACTTAGCTTCTGATTAGACGAAATTCCTTTATATCAGGGCTAGAACACTGATCGACCTCACTACCTGATGTACCCCGCCACATTACATGCCATATTTGATGATCCCTACGGGAGAACATGCTAGACCTGAAGACACACAGGATCATATCTTAAGACATTACATACTTACAGAACAAATAATAAAGTCCAAGTAGGAATCAAATTGATCTCCTCCAAGATATCAACAATTCAGCAATTAACTCAAAGTCAATAACATTTAAAATGAAAATCCCATCCGATAAGAAGGGGAGAGATGGAGAAACTCAAGGGGAGAATCAATTAGTTTAACCTATGAAGACATTGTTTAAAGGAGGGACTTCCTCCTTCTGAAAAAAGAGACTACTATTCGACAGGCATACAACAAGTACCCAACTACACCCTAGAGAAAAGTGAGATCAATTAGAGAGAGAGAGAGAGAGAGTGATGTATATCACATATTATCAATAGAGGAAGCCTTTTTTGATTCTTTTGAGTAGCTAATAATATTGTTGTTTCCTTGTCATTTCATTAGGCATTGTTATATATATACGTTCTACCTTGGTCATCACCTACGTGGTAATGATCTCGAGGGTGCTAACTGAGATTTATTGCCCCGAGCTAAATTTCCGTTAACACTTTCTGGCACCGTATGTGGGAAAATAAAACCTACACCCAGTTAATCAGATCAACTATTTGCATTTACATTTTCGTTGTTTTACAGGAACTATAAGGCTTCGCTCTTCCCAAGGCCAACATGGAGTTTCAGAGCAACCCCTGGCTAGGCCTACCCGAAAGGCCCCAAGAAAGGGGAGAAAATCAGGATATGGCAGTCAAGCTCAGGTCCAAACAACTAATGCGCGGGCTTCTGACCACCCTATCATGAGTCAGGCCGCGCTCGACCAACAAGCGGCAGCCTTAGTGGAAACCGCCTGCTCGTTGAAGACATCACGGTCTAGCCAACTAACATGAATGATCAGGGATAGCCGAGCAGATTCGGAGCTAGGAAGCCTGCCTTCGATCGCTTGGGACCCTCTCTTCCAGAACTAGCTCAAGACAGGTCTGGGCCCCAACTTTCGATCCGGGATAGGCTGGGACCCATGCCCCCAGTTCTGAAAAGACCTTCACAATATCAACCCAAGCGAGTTAAGTCCGCTGCAGATGCTTTGACATGAGAGCAACGAGAGCTATCCCACCCAACTGCATCAAGGAGGAACGCCCGGGCCCAAGAGAAGGAGAGTAGACAAACTTCCCAAATGGATCTTGTCCATGAAGGGGACCGGATAGAGGTTGCCAGTTCATCAGAGAGACTCGATAGTGAAGAATCAGAGGTCAATTCAAAGAAACCTGGGAACAAGAGACTGAGGGATCAGTTGGCAAAGCTACAGAAGGAGGTCCAGCAGATAAGAAAAGGAAAGAATAAGGAGGATAAAAAGGATCCCTTGAGTGAGATGAACACTCCCTTCACTAGGAGGATCCGAGAAGCGGAGCTCCCACAAAAATTTAAAATGCCAGCAGATAAGTTCTCCAGAACGGAAGATCCTCTAAGCCACTTGGAGAGTTTCGTTCAACAGATGGAGGTCCAGAACACTACCAGAGCAGCTATGTGTAAGATGTTTCCAACGACCTTAACCGACTATGCTAAAACTTGGTTCAAGAAGCTGCCTGCTGGTAGCGTGGACTCTTTCACGAAGTTATCAATAGATTTTGCTCGCAGTTCCAAGGGGTCAAACCTCATCCGAAAGATCCCATACACCTCCAATATGTGACTTAGGAACGAAGTGAGACACTTCGATCGTACGTGGAACGTTTTCATAAAGAGGTCATACAAATGGGAGTTTTCACCGAGAAAGAAACTCTCACCAACTTCAGGCGAAACCTATGGGCGGGAAAGCTTTTCCGCTCCTTCGCCAAGAGACCTCCTAAGACTTACCAGGAGGCCTACGATTGGGCTCTTGAGCAGGTTGAGATCGTCGAGCAACTCAAAGTCAAGATGGAACATGACGACATGAGAACGGTGAAGCTTCTGGAAAAAAAAGCCCCCAAATTTGACCCAGCTCAGAAAGCTCAGAATAAACCTCCCAGTAGGTCGACCTATCGCATTCCCGCTCCTCAACACAGGTAAGAAAAATATCCAGCAAGATGAACCCCTCCTCGGGCTTCGCCACCTCCTAGGATCGTGGCCCCCGTAATGCGAGGGGAGAAAGGGTATGACTACTACACTCCTTTGAATGCTTCCAGGGAAACGGTATACACTGCTATATGAGATAAGGGTCTACTCTAAAAGCCTGCTCCCATGAAAGCCCCAGCTGACAGGAGGAACCGGTACAAGTACTGCGACTTCCATGAAGACGTGGGCCATAACACTTCAGAGTGTTATAATTTGCATAACCAGATTGAAGCCCTGATAAGGGGGGATGCTTGATTGAGTTTCTACAGTAGATCAGAGATAATATTCAGACTGGAAGGGAGGTACAAGCCGAGATCCGTGAGGATGTGGAGAAGAGAAAGGGGGAACATACTGACTTAATGCAACAAATCCAGGTGATACACACCATCAGCGGAGGGCCCGCACTTGCTGGCACTTCAAATGATTGATGAAAAAACCATGTAAGGAAGATTCCTCACATAGAAGAAAGCCAAGGGGTCTTTCAGGTCAGCCAAAGCCTAATAGAGTCCTCCCAGTCGGCACAGATCGTTTTCACGGAAGCAGATGTCTTCAACACCGTGCAACCTCATGATGATCCCATGGTAATCACAATACAGATTGCCAACTGTCTGGTCCATCGCGTGCTCATAGATACAGGTAGCAGTGTAGATATCCTCTTCATTGATACTTTGGAAAAATTAAACCTGAAGCAATGTTGTTACAATAGCTGTACAACTCCACTTTATGGGTTCACTGGAGATTCGATCATACCAGTGGGGTCGATGATCCTCCCAGTGATTATCGAAATCACCCCTCTCCAAGAGAATGTTATGACCGACTTTGTTGTGGTTGACACCCCATCGGCCTACAATGCCATCCTAGGGAGACCATTTCTGTCCTCCTTGAAGGGAGTCTTGTCCATATACCACAATGTCCTGAAGTTCCCAGTTGGAACCAAGGTAGGAGAAGTACGCGGAGACTAGCAGGCAGCTAGGAGATGCTACGCAGTGTATGCCAATCCTACAGCTCTAGCAAAATAATGCGTACAGGTGGCATTAGTCCAGAAAGACATGGAAACATCCCGGATAATCCAGGAAGAGATGGAGCCCGCAGAGCATCCTCAGCATCCAGAAAGTGAACCTATTATGCCTTATGAGGAGGAACGGAGCAAGGAGTGGGCCAGTGGACAGCCCGTAGATAGACTGGAAGAGATACACATCAGAGATGACGATCCCTCCAAGGTTGTCAAGGTCGGGGCCACCCTTGAACCAGAAGTGAAAGAAGGTTTAATTAATCTTCTCAGAGAATTCAGCGACATCTTTGCTTGGAGCCATGATGAAATGCCTGGAATACCGGCATCATTGGCCACCCATCGACTAGCGGTAGATCAAACAGTCAAGCCCGTCAAACAGAAGAGGCGTCACTTCAACGCTGAGAGGAACGCTGCGGTACAGGAAGAGGTAGATAAATTGATCAAGGCAGGGTTTATAAGAGAAGTACGCTATCCCGAATGGATCACCAACGTGGTCATGGTTACAAAGGCGAATGGGAAGTGGCGTATGTGTGTCGATGACACCGACCTCAACCGGGCCTGTCAAAAAGACAGTTTTCCTTTACCAAAGATCGACCAGCTGGTTGACTCCACGTCTGGAAATAAACTCTTGAGTTTTATGGACGCGTTCTCAGGATACAACCAAATTAAAATGCACCCGGCTGACCAAGATAAAACCAGTTTCATTACTGGGCAGGGCTTGTATTGTTACAAGGTGATGCCGTTTGGTTTGAAGAACGCAGGAGCTACATACCAGCGGCAGGGTTTATAAGAGAAGTACGTTATCCTGAATGGATCGCCAACGTGGTCATGGTTACAAAGGCGAATGAGAAGTGGCGTATGTGTGTCAGATACACCGACCTCAATCAGGCCTGTCCAAAAGACAGTTTTCCTATACCAAAGATCGACCAGCTGGTTGACTCCACGTCTGGAAATAAACTCTTGAGTTTTATGGACGCATTCTCAGGATACAACCAAATTAAAATGCACCCGGCTGACCAAGATAAAACCAGTTTCATTACTGGGCAGGGCTTGTATTGTTACAAGGTGATGCCGTTTGGTTTGAAGAACGCAGGAGCTACATACCAGCGGCTGGTTAACAATCTGTTCAAGCCCGAGATAGGAAGGACGATGGGAGTATACATCGACGACATGATCACAAAATCACCAACCGCAGAAGAACATCGGGAAGACCTTCGCAAGACCTTTCTCATACTTAGAGAAAACCAGATGCGGTTGAACCCCTCCAAGTGTGCCTTCGGGGTAACAGCAGGGAAGTTTCTAGGCTTCATGGTTCATGACAGAGGCATAGAGTCCAACCTAGAAAAAATCAAAGCTATCCTGGACCTAGAATCCCCAACATCACTCAAACAGGTACAAATTCTGACTGGACGTGTAGCGGCGCTCAACAGGTTTATCTCTCGCTCCACCGATAAATGTCTCCCTTTCTTTAAAGCCATCAAACAAGGGAAAAACATGAAGTGGAGCCAGGAGAGTGAGCAAGCCTTCCAAGCCTTGAAAGAATACCTAACAAGCCTACCGTTATTAGTCAAGCTAGTTCTCGAAGAAGAGCTGCAGATCTACCTGGCCGTCTCAGAAACTGCAGTAAGCGGAGCTTCGGCCAAGGAGTGTGGCGATGGTTTTCAAAGACCTATATACTATGTGAGTCATGCTTTAACCAAGTTAGAGAGGAATTACATTCTCATGGAAAAGCTCGCTTATGCTCTGGTGATCTCAGCGAGGAAGCTCCGTCCCTATTTTCAAGCTCACACAATAGCAGTGGTGACGGACCAACCTCTCCTCCAATTCTTACAAAGACCAGACGTGTCCGGAAGGCTAGTCTTATGGGCCCTAGAGCTCACTCAGTTTGATTTAAAGTATAAGCCCCGGACCACAATTAAGGCACATGCTTTGGCTGACTTCGTGGCGGAATTTTTAGCGCTCCCAGATCAAGAGAATCCCTCAGCACCAAATGAGACTCCTGAAAAGACATCTGAGATCGATAATTGGCCGGAAGGCTGCAAGCCATAGACCATCTTTACAGATGAAGCATCCGGGCAAGCTGGGGGAGGGGCTGGCATAGTTTTAATAGACCGGGAGGGGACTGAACTCTGCCACTGTTTCAGATTCGAGTTTAAAGCCACCAATAATGAAGCAGAGTACGAAGCCCTCATAGCCGGGATGACGGTAGCCATCAAACTAGAGGCCGATTACCTGCAAATCAAGAGTGACTCATTGCTTGTTGTCAATCAGGTGACTGGGGTGTACCAGGCAAAGGGAGATAATATGGCTGCCTACCTAAAGCTAGTTCAGTTGCTAAAAAATAAGTTTAAGGGGTTTAAGATCGATCAGGTGCCTCGACACCAAAACCATCGCGCAGATGTTCTGGCTAAGATAGCTGCAAATGAAGGCTAATCCTTACCAAGGGGAATTCCCTTCCAAGTGATCTCTCAACCAAGCATAGCCACAAATAAAGAAATATGCTCCCTAGATTGCCAGCCTTGCTGGATGGACCCGATCGCTGCCTACCTCCTTGAGGGAGAGCTCCCCGAAGAGCCCGACCAAGCCCGAAGAATTAAAAGACTCTAGGTCCGATATTGTTTGGTAGACGGGTACCTCTATATAAGGGGCAGATCCCTCCCCTTACTTAGATGCTTGCATCCTGATGATGCTAAATGGGCACTAAGAGAGGTCCACTCTAGGGACTGTGGGAACCACATAGGTGGGGAAGCTCTAGCATATCAGGTGCTTCGTATGGGGTACTATTGGCCGACCATCCACCAAGACGCAAGGAGTTTTGTTCAATCTTGCGAGCCATGTCAAAGAACTTCAAACTTGAACCACCAGCCACCTGAGCGACTGTTGTCCCTCAGTTCACCTTACCCCTTTCCCATGTGGGAAATCGACCTAATTGGACCACTCCCTACCGCTACCGGACAAATGAAACATGTTATCGTGGCTATCGACTACTTCACAAGATGGGTCGAGGCAGGGCCTCTTTCTCGGATATCAGAAAAGAATACGACCAAGTTTATTAAAACCAACATGGTATGTAGATTCGAGACCCCTCTCATCATTATAGCTTACCTGGGGAAGCAGTTTGACAACACCCGATTCAAAGATTTCTGCAAAGGATTGGGGATCGACCTCAGGCTTGCTTCAGTAGCCCATCCCCAGACTAACGGGCTGGTGGAATCCACCAACAAGACTATTAAGAAACTTCTAAAGAAGAAGCTACAACAGAAAAAAGGCAAATGGGCCAAAGAACTGCCAAAAGTCCTCTGGGCATACCGGACTACAAAGAGAACAGCTACCAGAGAGACACCTTACTCCCTGGCTTTCAGAGTTGAAGCGGTCCTCCCTATCGAGCATAAATTAACCTCGTTCAGGGTACATCACTTTGAGCCCGAAAGTAACGAGGTCAAGCTCCGGGCTAATCTGGACCTCCTATAAGAGAAACAAGACCGGGTAGTGGAGAAAGTGGAAATCTACCAAAGCAAGATTGCTAGATATTTCAACCAAAAGGTCAGGGCCCAGAATTTCAAAGAAGGGGATCTGGTGCTTAGGAAAGTGACCCTGAATACTGGGAAAAGGTCGGATGGAGTCTTAAGCCCCAATTGGGAAGGGCCATATTTGATAAAACTAGTTGCTAGCAATGGATTTTCAAGCAGACTACCCCCATTTAGGTTTCATTAGAATCCCTAATAAAAATGTATTACATCTCGATCATCAATAAAGTCATTTTTCTTTTTCATCTTTATCTCCAACTATGTTCAACATTAGTGTCTACATCCTTGAGTGGGAATTTCAACATGGACACTTCAAGACCAGTGATTAGCCAGGGAAGCCCCCTCGCTACCTTGTGATGCCTTGGTCGGGTTACCACCCCCAAGAAGGGTCTGAGTGTAAGAGCATAGTTGCCATCCAGATCTCGAGACCAGGAAATAGCTAAATAGCCCACCTGATGCCTTGGTCGGGCTATAACCACCAAGAAGGGTCTGAGTGTAAGAGCATAGTTGCCATCCAGATCTCGAGACTAGGAAACAGCTAAATAGCCCTCATGATGCCTTGGTCGGGCTACAACCACCAAGAAGGGTCTGAGTGTAAGAGTATAGTTGCCATCCAGATCTCGAGACCAGGAAATAGCTAAATAGCCCTCCTAATGCCTTGGTCAGGCTACAACCATCAAGAAGGGTCTAAGTGTAAGAGCATAGTTGCCATCCAGATCTCGAGACCAAGAAATAGCTAAATAGCCCTCATGATGCCTTGGTCGGGCTACCACCACCAAGAAGGGTCTGAGTGTAACAGCATAGTTGCCATCCAGATCTCGAGACCAGGAAATAGCTAAATAGCCCTCATGATGCCTTGGTCGGGCTACCACCCTCAAGAAGGATCTAAGTATAAGAGCATAGTTGTCATCCAGATCTCGAGACTAGGAAATAGCTAAATAGCCCTCCTACTGCCTTGGTCGAGCTACCACCCCCAAGAAGGGTCTGAGTGTAAGAGCATAGTTGCCATCCAGATCTCGAGACCAGAAAATAGCTAAATAGCCCTCCTGATGTCTTGGTCGGGCTACCACCCCCAAGAAGGGTCTGAGTGTAAGAGCATAGTTGCCATCCAGATCTCGAGACCAGGAAATAGCTAAAATAGCCATTCTGATGCCTTGGTCGGGCTACCACCCCGAAGAAGGGCCCGAGTGTAAGAGCATAGTTCCCATCCAGATCTCGAGACTAGGAAATAGCTAAAATAGCCCTCCTGATGCCTTGGTCGGGCTGCCACCCCCAAGAAGGGTCTGAGTGTAAGAGCATAGTTACCATCCAGATCTTGAGACTAGGAAATAGCTGAACAGCCTTCTTAATGCCTCAATCGGGCTACCTCTCCTAAGATTGATTTAAAAACAATTATTTGTTTTCGTGTGCAGGATCAAGATCATCATAATAAGAATTCCCTACAAAAGTTTTAATGAAGTATGAACAAATTGTCGTTGCGGATGCAATTCTGGTTCCTATTCAAGACTAGGAATGGAACAAGAGTTCTCAAAGTCAGTTGATTTCTCATTAAAGATAAGAGGAGCCTATCCCCCGGTAAGGCTACATCTATCCAACGGGGAGCCCAACCCCCGAGCTAGGGCTATATATATAAAAAAAAGAAAAAAGAAAGAAAGAGAAAGCTAAACTAAATAAGAGCAAAAAGAGGTGCCGACCCTCTTTTTCGGGCAATCAAGACAAGTCATGAACGAACTGCTTCAAGTTTGGAACTCTCTTGGTTTTCCTCTGCCGATCCTCCTCCTTCACGCCGATCCTCGCTATCGACCCCCCCTTCAGGTAGTTGTCCATCTTGGTTATCCTCGCCAACCATCCCTCCATCTAGAGGCTTCACCTGTTGGTCAGTAGGATCTTCCTCCAGGACTTCATTAATCACTTCCATAACCTCAGGCGGGATAGCCGCATCAAGAAGGGCAGCCATGGACCCCGTCTGGCTCCTGTCGACCTCCATCTCCATTATAGGGGGTTCCTTAGATGGGCTCCTAGCTCCTTCCCCAGCTCCTAACTGGTCCCCCTCGGATCGAGAAGACAGAACCTTAGTGGAAGACTCCCCGTGACCTGCAGTAGTAAGGATAGGAGGAGGAAATGGAGGATTTGTCTGGACGGGCTTTTTTTCAGCTCCTACCTGGCTCGAAGGAACCGCCTCGTCGCCATTAGGGCAAGATAGCTCAGCAGCCTTAATCATTATTTCCTGTCTATCCCAGCCGGCAACAGATGACAGGTCAAAGGGAAGAGGGAGAGCTTCTACGGCCTGAAAGGAAGCGTAGAAGTATCCATCACTGAAGGAGGTCTCAGCGTCAGCTTGCAGCTTGGTCACTTGAGCAATCAAAGCCTGATTCTCGAGGTCCAACTTTTTAGCCTCAGCTTTCCAAGAATCCCTTTGTCTGGCCCGCCGGGTTGATTGAAGACACTCTTGATCATAAGATTGCTTCATCCTCTCATGGTCACAACGAAGCTCAGCCATCTCGATCTCAACCTTTCCCTGGTTGGAGGTCATCTCTTCCACTAAAGACTGAGCCTGCTTAAGCAATCCCATGGCTTCTCGGCTTCGGCTTCGGCTTTTACAGCCTGATCGCGAAGAAGGGCTACTTGTTGGCCCATCGCTACATTAAACTTGAAGGCCTACAAAAGATAAAGCCATAGTTAGAGATTGAACAAATTAGCAGAAGCAGTACGAAGGAAATGCAATTACCTCAGCTAAGATAACAGACCCCTTGGTGATTAGGACATCCACGGGCACGGAGGCCATCCTGGAGATCCCACCGCCCGGATAAGACGCGATGAATTGTTCCAAGACTTCGTCCTGCCCCATCGAGCTCGACTGAGGGCGGGAATGGTTGGAAGGAATCCTTACGACACCCCTTCTAAAATCCTCCGAAGCTTGGGGGGTTGGAAGCGCAGCGGAATCAGAAGGGTGGATCGAGGGGATAGCAACTTTAGCGACTACAACAAAAGGGGCAGAAGCAGTCAGACCAACAGCTTAGGGAGCTTTACCCAAAGCCCGGAAAGCCCGCGACACAAGGTTGGCCATCTTGGACCCAGCTGGGGAGGTAGATGGAGCAAGAGCTGGTGCGACTCCAGCAAAGGGAAGAGGAATTCTAGCTTGAGGAGAACGTTGGACGCCGCGGGAAGCTGGTTCAACGATAAAAACTGTGAGTAAACAAATCAAAAAGGAAAATGTCAGAACCAAGCTAATCAACAAGACAATGCAAGGCAATTCAATGACACTTACGAGGAGTAGCGTCTGAGATCCGCAGGTATTGGTTCACCCTACGAGGATCGAAGGCTTTAACGGTTGGGAACTTCAAGTTCAAGTAGTTCTTGGCTAAAATAGCCTTCAAAATAGCTTCAGATTCAGAGAGCAGGGAGTCCTGGTTCCACGAGGGTTTGTCACTGAAAGCTGTGGGAACCTCGAACTCATGCCCTCCAATGAAAATTGAGCTCCCCCAATCATCCCCCATAAGGATCCATTCTTCCTTCCAGGCGGGGTCCTTCTTCAAAACGCCAGGAATAACAAAGTTGAGCTTATTCTTGGCCTTAGTGTAAAACTGACCTCGAGGAGCACCAGATAGACTCCCGATTTGGAAAAAATAGGCTATCTCCTCCGCTCCAGGCTCTCTAGTCACCTTGTTTAGCTGGCATTGTTCCCTCGATAGCATAACAAAACCGATCAAATGCTTCTAGAAGCCGGGCGTCAACTGGAGGGGAGCAAGCTAGATGGCGTTGAGGGCTCACCGAAGAGTAGGATGGAGGGGGAGCCTAACCTCATTCTCGAGAGCCGCGACATGAAATGGAAGGACATCCTTAGGGGGGTCGAAGAACTCATAACCCTTGGGAGGTACATAGATGGAAACACTGTCAGGAATACCGTACTTCGACCTCAAATGGTCAATCAAGATCAGATCAACGATGGAATCAGGGATAACCTTGAAATCATAGGGAGGAAGCCTCTCCAAGGGGGGGCAGGAAGCTGGGACTCGATGCTCCCTCGCGGCGTCGATGCCCACCTCTCTATCGGAGTCATCATCGGCTATATCCAATGGGTGATCAGGATGGTTAGAAAACCTGGTCCCAATAGACACATTCCTGTTCGACCGCCGACGCTACGGGTTGGGCTGGGAATCATCGCTGTTTAAGCTCCTCCTTGCCCGTTTCCCCGGGGCAAGGCTAAAGACCTCTTCGCCGTCAACTATGGAGTCAACTGAATCATGACTGGTTTTCAACATGATGAAGTCAGTAAGGATGAAGAATGAAGAAAAAGATAAGCTTGTGAGGAAGACATTGAGATAAACAAGTATATATAGGCAAGAGGGCAGCAGCACGAGCTGTCGAGATCTTCGGTTGAGATCACAAAGAATCTCCAGGACTGCCGTAACGTAACCGGATTAACTCAAAAACAAGTTAGTCAGCTCACGCCACGTCACTTGGGCAGTTAATGAGGAGATCTCCCCAAGATTCTAGTAACGGTAAAGAATCTCGGGGACTGCCGTAACGCAACCGGATTAATTCGAAAATAAATTAGTCAGTTCACGCCACGTCACTTACGCAGTTAATGAGAAGATTTCCCCAATTTTCTGGTAACGGTAAAGAAGGAAAGATTTTCCAAATACAATAAACAATCTGACCCCAACCCCAAGCTTGACAACCGATGTTCAAGTCAGAGGGGACTTCTGTTAATAGCCAAAATTGGCTAAGGACCAAAGGGAAATTTTCCACCCTCCAAGCATGGCTCCATGCCCGAGATCATCCACCAGAAGATCATGTTACCCAAAGTCGAGCTACGGTACCGCCCCGCAGGAACAAGGACAGGCTCTAGAAACATCCGGAATAGAGCCAAGAATGATCAGATCAAGCCCGAGTCACCGAACCTGAAAACAGGAAATCCCCCCCGAAGTCGGGATTACCTCGTAACTTCTCCAGAAGCTCGCCAGTACCTCACTGACATAGTAAGGTGTCCGCAGGAGGCCGCACCTAGCTTCAAAAGGTCAAAGGGAGGATAGACTTAGCTTCTGATTAGACAAAATTCCTTCATATCAGGACTAGAACACTGATCGACCTCACTACCTGATGTACCCCGCCACATTACATGCCATATTCGACGATCCCTAGGGCAGAACATGCTAGACCTGAAGACACACAGGATCATATCTTAAGACATTACATGCGTACAGAACAAATAATAGAGTCCAAGTAGGAAACAAATTGATCTCCGCCAAGATATCCACAATTCAGCAATTAACTCAAAGTCAATAACATTTAAAATGAAAATCCCGTCCGATAAGGAGGATAGATGGAGAAACTCAAGGGGAGAATCAATTAGTTTAACCTATGAAGACATTGTATAAAAGAGGGACTTCCTCCTTCTGAAAAAAGAGACTACTATTCGACAGGCACACAACAAGTACCCAACTACACCCTAGAGAAAAGTGAGGTCAATTAGAGAGAGAGAGAGATGTATATCACGTATTATCAATAGAGGAAGCCTTTTTTGATTCTTTTGAGTAGCTAATAATATCGTTGTTTCCTTGTCATTTCATTAGGCATTGTTATATATATACGTTCTACCTTGGTAATCACCTACGTGGTAATGATCTCGAGGGTGCTAACTGAGATTTATTGCCCCGAGCTAAATTTCCGTTAACAGAATATTATATAATTAAAAAAATAGGGCATAAATAGACCGGTGGAGGGTGTGCCAATAACACCACTTACAAAACAATAAAAAAGTGTTTGGTAAACTTTAATTGATTATGGAAAATGACTAAAATGGACATCATTGTTAAAATACAAGATATTATTCAAATAGTTTTTAACTACTTATTTTTTTGTTTAAATTGAAAATACAAATATAAAGCATAGAATTATAATATATATATTGAAATAAGAAATATAATATATTATTCAAAAATTATTTTACTACTTTTTTTTAAATTGAAACAACAAATATAAAGCATAGAAATATAATATATTTTTCAAAAAGTATTTTACTATTTTTTTTAAAATTGAAAATACAAATATAAAGCATAGAAATATAGAATATATATATATATATATGATTTTAAAAAAATATTCAACTTAGTCAACTCGTTTAGTTACCGAGTCAACTACTCTTCTCAATTCAAAGTTGTTGAGTCAACACGGCTGAGTAAACTCAATTACTCAAGCCTCCATTAATGAATCTCTGCAACTCTGCCACTGTCTCCCGCTCGTCAGATCATCATCCTTCATCCGTCGTCGCTGAGAGCATCTTCATCCTTCATCCCATGCCGTCGATATCAAATCATCTCCATCGCCGAACAGAAAGTACCTACAGATTCGCCCCAGATTCATCGCAAAAGAGGAGCCCTCCTCCTCCATCGCCACCAACATCTCTGATGTGACGGAATCTCCCAGAACTCCGACGAAATCGAGATGGAATCGCGATGGAACTCCGGCTTTATTCGAAGACTTCGACGTCTGCGGCTGTCCTCCGGCCTCCGTTGTTGGTGGTGGCCACCACCAGCGAACAGTGGCCATTGATTCTCAACAACAAAATTAATTTTTAATTTTTAACAGGGGTATTATTGTCTTTATATTAAAATTGTAGGGGTATTATAAACATTTTCAGGATAATAAGTCAGCTTCTCCAAAAATCAACTTGGAAAAGCAACCCCCACCCAACTTCTCAAAAGCAGCTTATTGGAGAAGCAATTTATAAAATAAGTTATTGTAGGGAATTTTATCAAACATCCATTTGCTTAAAACTTGAGAAATAATCACTTATTTTTCAAGTAAAAGCAACCTCAAACATAGCTTTAATATTATTAAGGGAAAAAAAACTAACTCCTATAAACATGCTTTATTTTTAACCATGGGCAATAATTTAAGAGGAGTGCTAGATTCATTCTCTCAACTCACTCTCCCAACCCACTCTCCCTTGTCCATTTGATACTTGTTATATATTGACTTTTCAAAAATAAATTTTAGAGCCATCATTAATGATTTACTTTTACATGTTATTTAAAATTCAAACCACTCACATATTCCCAAATTTTTTATATCAAATTGTCATTTCCAAATACGTGAGCAAAAACCTTCAAAGATAAAATGGGTTTACTATTATTTATTAAATTTATTTTCTTATATTTTGAAAAGAAAATTAGCAAATATATTTTTAACATTATTAAAGTAATTAAAATACAATAGACATTGACATCTTACCTTTTTAGTATATTTGACTTTTGATATTATTAATGAAATTTTAATTTTTTTTAACTATATTTTTCAAATCGCGTAAAAATAATTACATTATAAAATATGATAAACTTATGATATTATAGAAAAAAATGATAATTTTTCAAGTATAAATTGTGTTTGTTATGGAATTTTAAAAAATAAAAAAATAAATATATAAAATAATAATATTATTAATATTAAAAAAAAGACTATGATAGTTTGGTGTAAAAAAAGGGCAATTTGGGAAGATATGATGGTTTGAATTGTAAATGACATGTAAAAACAATTCATTAATGATGGCTCTAAAATTTATTTCAAAAAAGTAAATGTTAACGGAAAAATTCACTCGGGGCGAAAATCTCAGTTAACACCCTCACCCACTACCGGTAGCAGCAGCGGGATAGGTACCTTTGGTACCGGGGTCCCTCTTTTAGTATGATTGAGGTCGACTGACCAAAGAATGGATAAAGGACACAAAGGGACCGAGAGAAGTAAAACAAACACTATTTCATTTAATCAACTACTACTATAGGTTTACAATATGAATACGTACATATCTTTCACTCTTTTTCACTCTTTTACACAGGATAGAGATGGAGAAAATGTCCATGTCGATAAGTGGATTTTCCTCCAGTGATTGTCAATGGACTCTCACTGGCTTCCGAGAATCTCTCGGGATCTCTCTTCCCTTCTAGTGATCAAGAATCTTCAAAAAGTCCTCTTTTTTACCCTTCAATGCTGTATATATAGTACTCCTCTAATCTCTTCAAAATCCGATCGTTTTTAATGAAGATTATAGAGAGTCTTATTTTAAGCGTTGAAAGGCATTTGCGTGGAGCTGAAGGCGCGGGATTAGATCCCGTTAATCAATGGCGAATTCAAATTATGATTCGATCGACCATAGGGTCATTGATGGCGCTTTATTTTGGCGATGGAGTCAACTTTCCTTCTTCGTGGAGCCTGATGGCGATGGAATTAACTTTCCTTCTTCATGGAGCTTGGAAGGAGATTCTGATCGTGAGTTCTGATGGAAGGTAGCGCTGACACCCCATTTTGATGAACTGGTTCTGCTTCCTACTGGAATGGTGCTCGTGTCTTCATGTTCCCTATCGTATTACCTGGGAAGTAAGGTACTTGCCTTGGAGGAGCTCCGGATGATCATACCGAGTATCAAGCGGGACACCAAGGTGGGTATCGAGGTAGGTATGGAGGTACCTGATACCTTGATCGACGCTGAGAGAGGAGCTTCAGTAGGGCGAGATAAATACTTTCGGGGATGATATCCTATCTAGATAGATAGGTAGTCGAGGTCCTGACCTTATCAAATATCGGCTCCATCTAGGTAGTGGTATCAATCTCACTGGTTATCTTGAATATCAAGATGATCTTTCCTAGATAGATTCTCATTGAAAAATTCTCCTTTGGTCCCTTGCCAGAAAAAACTGTTAACAGAAGTCCCCCCTGACTTGAACACCGGTATCGGGTTGAGGTTGGAGTCAGGATAAATAGCACTTGGAGAATTTTTCGTAATGTCTCATAGGAGGGAATCTTTTCTTTGCACGCTGATTTACATTCCACATGGCTGATCAGGGTAAGCCGAATTCAAAAGGGGAATATTTTAGGGGTGTACGTTTCTCGAAACCGATTTACATTCCACGTGGTTGAATCTACCAGTTGGTCGATCTTTGGCAGCGGGAAGCTATCCTTCTGGCAGGCGCGGTTGAGATCTGTGTAGTCGACACACATGCGCCACTTCCCGTTTGTTTTGGTTACCATGACTACGTTTGCAATCCATTCAGGGTACCGAGACTCCCTGATGAACTCTGTATTTAGTAGTTTGTG
This sequence comes from Dipteronia sinensis, assembly GCA_033220585.1. Lineage (NCBI taxonomy): Eukaryota > Viridiplantae > Streptophyta > Magnoliopsida > Sapindales > Sapindaceae > Dipteronia > Dipteronia sinensis. Next base: position 44,896,973 of record CM065636.1, on the reverse strand, counting down.
TACCTCTTCTTGCACCGCAGCATTTCTTGCTTGGTTAAAATGCCTTCTCTTCTGCTTGATTGGTTTGAAGGTGGGATCCACCGCTAACCTATGTGTTGCTAAGGCAGCGGGTATTCCCGGCATCTCCTCACGACTCCATGCAAAGATGTCGTTATATTCTCGCAGGAGCTTTATCAGAGCCTCTTTTACCTTTGTCTCCAATGTAGAATCTATCTTGACAACCTTGGAAGGATCAGCCTTCCTGATAGGTACCTCTTCTAACTCTTCTGCATGATGGCTACTAGCCCATCCTTTTCCTTCTTCTTCAGTGATTTCTATGTCGGGGAGCTCTGGCGTAGATCCCATTTCAATCTAATCTGTTTCACCTTCAACATCTTCCTTTGGGAACTGGTGACCTTGGTTGATGGTTATCTGCACGCATTGCTTATCCAGGACCGTTGGATTGGTAGATACTGCATAACACTTGCGTGCAACCTGTTGATCTCCTCTCACTTCACCTACCTTGTCTCCTACTGGAAATTTCAGGACGTTATGATATATCGACAAGACTCCTTTGAGAGCAGATAGGTAGGGTCTTCCCAGAATGGCATTGTAGGCGGACGGGGTGTCTACTATAACGAAATCTGTCATCAGGTTCTGCTGTAGTTGCGTTGTCCCTACTATTACCGATAGGATCATAGACCCGGTGGGAATTAGTGAGTCTCCTGTGAACCCGTATAATGGGGTAGTATAGCTATTGTAGCAAGGTCTTTTCAGGTTGAATTGTTCCAAAGCGCTTTTGAAGAGGATATTAACGCTACTGCCTGTGTAAATCAATACACGATGGACCAAGTTGTTGGCTATCTGCACAGTGATGACCATAGGGTCATCGTGGGGCTGTACGGTGTTGTACACGTCCTCTTCTGTGAAGATGATCTGTGCAGTAGGAGAAAACTGAGGTGGTCCCCTAGTAACTTTGAAAACATTCTGGCTTGCTTCCAGTCTGGGAGCTTTCCTAGCATGGTTTTTTTTAGCATTGTTAGAGATTCCGGCCAGGGTGGGACCTCCGCTGATGGTATTGACAATGTGGATCTGCTCCATCAGATCTTTCCCTTTTGCTTTCCTTCCTTTCTCATATGCCTTGATATCGGCCTGGACCTCCTTTCCAGTACGTATAATGTCCCGTACCTATTGGAGGAATTCCTTCAAGCAACCTCTCATAACCAAGGCTTCGATCTGGTTCCGCAGACTATAACACTCTGAGGTATTATGACTAGTATCCTCATGGAAGTCACAATACTTGTAGCGGTTCCGCTGATCAGCTGGTACCTTCATTAGGCCTGGCTTTCTGAGCAGTCCCTTGTCACGGATGGTGAGGTAGATAGTTTCACAAGATGCGTTCAAGAGGGTGTAGTGTGAGTATCCCCTTTCATCTCTATCGACCCGGGCTACTTCCTTAGGTGGAGGTGTAGCTTTGGGTGAAGTCCGCTTGACTGGGTACCGGTTTCGTGGGGGTTGGTAGTGTGGCAACCGATATGCAGACTTGTTAGGAGGTCTGTTTTGACTTTTCTGAACTGGTACCGGCTTGAGAGCCTCCCTCTTTTGGCGCTTGGCAATTCTCATATCATCATGCTCCATTTTGACTCGGAGTTATTTGTCTATCTTGACTTGCTCTAGAGCTCTGTTGTAGGCTTCCTGATAGGTCTCCGGGGGATGTTTGGCGAAGGATCTGAACATCCTACCTGCCCATATGTTCCTTCTGAAATTGGCCAAAGTCTTCTTTTCCACGAAGACCCCCATCTGGACCACTTCCTTGTGGAACCTCTCTACGTAGGCTCTGAGCGTTTCACCCCGCTCCTGGACCATATACTGGAGATGAATGGGATCCTTGGGGCGAGGTTTGATGCTCTAAAACTAGGCACATAAGTCAGTAGTCAACCTGGTGAATGAATCAACGCTCCCCGCCAGTAGTTTCCTGAACCATGTCTTGGCACAGTCAGTCAGCGTGGTAGGGAACATTCTGCACATGGCGGCCCGGGTAGTATTCTAGACCTCCATCTGGTGAACAAAACTCTCTAGATGGCTCAGAGGATCCTCGGTTCCAGAAAATTTATCGGTCGGCATCTTGAATTTAGGAGGTAGTTCTACCTCCTTGATCCTCCTCGAGAAAGGAGCATTCATCTCTCACAAAGGATCTTTCCGGTTCTCCCGGTGCTTACCCTTCTTCAACTCCTAGATCTCCTTTGCCATTCTGGCGACCTGGTCCAGGATATGCATGTTGCCATTATTTCCTGATTCCACCTCAGAATCTCAGTCGTCAGATCCCCCCGATGTCACAGAGGTTTCATCCTGCTTCTTTCCACGGGGAGGGTCTTTTCCGACATCCCTGTTGCTGTCTCCTACCACCGAATGAGGGCGCCTCCTGGTCGCTTCCTGTCGAGGCTGTCTAAAGGAAGCTTCTGGTTGGACCAGATGGTAACGCTCCCTAGGCGGGAGATCAATGGCGGATCTAGCGGGTCGGGGTTAATGACCTGTAAGATTTCCTTGAACCAGGGGTGCTGGTCCGAGTCTATCATGGACCGATGGTATTGGGGGCATGGGCCCGAGTCTATCATGGATTGGTACAGGAGGTGGTGGTCCCAACCTGTCAAAGGTAGGTACCTTGGTACCTTACCGATTGGCTTCTCCCCTGGGATCTGGTATGGCAGGCTGATTGGTACTGCCTTCGACGGTCATTCAGAGGCGAATGCTCTCTATAAAGGCCGCGACCTGTTGGTCTAGGTTGGCAGGTTCAGCTGTTGGGGTAGTAGGTACTTGGGGGGTAGCCCGCAAGGCAGCTGACAGCTTTGAGGCGGGTTTGCGACCCTTTCCCCCATTCTTCGGCTTCTAACCCTTTCAGGTTGAAGCGTTCGAATGATGTCCTGACGGGTCAGGATGATCCTGAGATGATCGGAGCTTCATTATGATAATCTAGCAAGAAAATGAGACACATAGGCTTTCTTTTGAAGGTGTGGTGTTTCCGACAGACGGAGCCAAAAAGTGTTAACGGAAAAATTCACTCAGGGAGAAAATCTCAGTTAACACCCTCACCCACTACCGGTAGCAGCAACGGGATAGGTACTTTCGATATCGGGGTCCCTCTTTTAGTATGATCGAGGTCGACTGACCAAAGAATGGATAAAGAACACAAAGGGACCGAGAGAAGTAAAACGAACACTGTTTTATTTAATCAACTACTACCATAGGTTTACAATATGAATACGTACATATCTCTCACTCTTTCTCACTCTTTTACACAGGATAGAGATGGAGAAAATTTCTGTGTCGATAAGTGGATTTTCCTCCAGTGATTGTCAATGGACTCTCACTGGCTTCCGGGAATCTCCCGGGATCTCTCTTCCCTTCTGGTGATCAAGAATCTTCAAAAAGTCCTCTTCTTTACCCTTCAATGCCGTATATAAAGTACTCCCCTAATCTCTTCAAAATCCGATCGTTTTTAATGAAGATTATAGAGAGTCATATTTTAAGCGTTGAAAGGCATTTGCATGGAGCTGAAGGTGTGGGATTAGATCCCGTTAATCAATGGCGAATTCAAATTATGATTCGATCGACCATAGGGTCATTGATGGCGCTTTATTTTGGCGATGGAGTCAACTTTCCTTCTTCGTGGAGCTTGATGGCGATGGAGTCAACTTTCCTTCTTCGTGGAGCTTGGAAGGAGATTCTGATCGTGAGTTCTGATGGAAGGTAGCGCTGACACCCCATTTTGATGAACTGGTTCTGCTTCCTACTGGAATGGTGCTCGTGTCTTCATGTTCCCTATCGTATTACCTGGGAGGTAAGGTACTTGCCTTGGAGGAGCTCCGGATGATCATACCGAGTATCAAGCGGGAGTCCAGGTAACACCAAGGTGGGTATCGAGGTAGGTATGGAGGTACCTGATACCTTGATCGACGCTGAGATGCTTGCGGGGTGCTGGGCGTGCGAGCTATCATCGTGCTAGTCTTGAGCTGGTATCAGGAGCTTCAGTAGGGCGAGATAAATACTTTCGGGGATGATATCCTATCTAGATAGATAGGTAGTCGAGGTCCTGACCTTATCAAATATCGGCTCCATCTAGGTAGTGGTATCAATCTCACTGGTTATCTTGAATATCAAGATGATCTTTCCTAGATAGATTCTCGTTGGAAAATTCTCCTTTGTTCCCTTGTCAGAAAAAACCGTTAACAGTAAATAATTGGACAAGTGTCAAAAGGAGAAGAGAGAGTAGTTTGGGAGAGTGAGTTGAGAGGGTGATTCTAGCACTCCTCAAAATTTAATTATTTATAACCATATTTTTTTAGCAATTTTCAAAGTACTCTGCATAAAAACATTCCCCAAACCTTCTCTCCTCTCTTCTCTCTCACCTCAGCGTTGCCCAAGTGCGGTCTTCGATTTGGAGAAAAATAAGAAAACACAAAAAAAATAAAAAATAAACAGGGAAGTTTCAGTATCTTTCTATTATTAAAAAAACCAAGATTTTTCGTTTTTCCGCATTTTTCTTCATGTTTCTTTAGGAATGGCAATTAGTCCCATCAATGTGGCACCTGCCCAAACTTGGCCCTATACGGCGAGGTTTGGATGTGTAAAATCCAAACCCAATGCGGGTTTAGGTGTAAAAATACAATCTGAAGCGGGTTTAGGTGTGGGTTTGGAAAAAAACATCCAGACCCGAACACACGAGCCCGTTTATTAAAATTAATTTAATATTAAAATATTGTATATTAGAAATTTAAATTTTAAGTGAAACTAAAAAAAAGAGCATTAAATAATTATATTTAATCCCTTTCAAGTTTGCTTTCAACAATTGTTAAATGCCCTCTATATACAAGTAAGATGTCAACCTTTTATTCATGTTTTTTTCAATCTAGGATTGTCTTTTTAAAAATCTAAACTTAGAAATAAATTGAATATCACTCACTCTATTATTATATCTTAACATTGTCAAATTTCTCATGCCAATGTTTTGGTGCTTGCTTTACACCATATAAAGACTTATCCAAAACAATGACATGAGAAATTTGACAATGTTATGATACCCAGTCGAAATCACAATTGATTTCCAAATCAGTGTCTGGTAAACAGACCAGATTTTCCAAAATCAAAACAGGTATTTATTTGAAATAAGTGTCTGTTTCCTAGACACTAATTTGAAAATCAATTGTGATTTCGACTGGGTATCATAACATTGTCAAATTTCTCATGCCATTGTTTTGGTGAAATCTTTTATATGGTCTAAAGCAAGCACCAAAACAACAACATGGGAAATTTGAAAATGTTATCATAGGAATGGACTGTGGGGGTAAGTCTCTTAAGACTTAGGAGACATCAAATAATTAAAAATATATATATAATAATAAATATTTTTTAAATTCACGAGTTTGTGGGTTGCCTCCAAAACCCGCAGGTGAAACCCGAACCCGCTTAATTTTGCAGGTTCATGGCCGGGTTTGGGTTGCAAAATCCTTTGCAGATTCATGTGTGGGTTTGGTAAAACCCGCATGAACCTGACCCATTGTCATCCTTAGGTTTCACGTTTTTCTATCGACTTTAATGTTTTTTCACACAAAAAAAATATAGGGATATTTTCACTATTTTGGTTATAGATTGAAATAAAATTTTATAACACGGTTATTAACTGTTAAACTTTCGTATTTGGTTAAAATAAATTTTGTATATTTTATATGATATTTTTTATAATTCTCAATATTTCCACTATTAATCATAATTTATATAATTATTTTCTTTTTAAAACTCGATTTTTTTAAATTATTGTTGGAAATTTACGCTCAAGTGGTAAACTGACTCTAGTAATTAATTATTAATTGACTGGATAAAGAAACCACGTGATAGTTTGAATATCTTGAGTTGAATTCAAACTGATCAGATAAATGGTAAAATAGATAAATAAGATATTAAATTTAAATATTATTTAAATTTGAATATCATAATCCATTCAGATAAATGTCTGGACCCTATAAATAGCAAAGTGTGCTATTCATTTTTTATCCCATTAAGAGTTTATCAGAGCGAATAATACAGTGATATATACATAAAGTTTCTATTTTGCTGGTCTTTTCCGATGACAGCAAATTGCACGGTGAGTTGAGGAAACTTTCCGGAATCCATGATTGGAATTTGTGATAGTTCTCCAACCAGTGATACAACCCGCTCACGATCCCGCTCCCACTGCATGATTCGGGTTTCCGACGTTGAAAGGTATTAATCCGAATACTATATTTTTTATTATATATTAATTATTAAGAGATATATTTTTTATTAAGGGATATAGTCATTTTACCATATTACCCTTTCCAGTTTAACAGTCAATGGAAGGTTTTAACGGAAAAGAAACGCCAGTCTACCCCCTTGAATCAAAATTGAGAACGTCATTTGAAGAAAGTTGAAGCAGTGTGACGCGACTGAGGCAAGCCTGAGGAAAGTCGTGTCTACTGCTGAGACCCGAGCTAACAATACCACAACCAGCCTGACGGAGCTTGCCGTGAAGAACACCCAGCTTGAAGCAAATCTGGTTAAGGCTAAGCAATGGTGCGCGGAGCTTGAATAGAAGCTATCCCTAACTGAATAGGCGGCTGCTAGTCAGGAGGCAGAAGCTCGGGCTGCCAAGGAAACTCTGGATGCCTCCCAACAATCTATGCTTAAGGCCCAATAGGGATCTGAGGAGGCCAAGTTTCGCTACGAAAGACTGGCTGAAGATCTGAGGTAGGAGAAGGTTAGCGTAGAGGTGCCTGTTGGGGTTTATGCCCTAAAAGATGTAATTTGTAAATGGATTTATGAAATAAATAAAAGAAAAGTTCAATTCATTCTTGTTGTGTTGTTTATTTGATAACTTGTGCATATATTAACATCCTAGATTGCCGGATGTAATCTCGAACAGTATATATGAGTGTCATATACGGATGGATACAGTAAGAGACGTCTAATTTAAAGAGTCCATATATAGCAAATAAAGCTGAGTACTGTTTGTGTGGTTAATCTATAGCTGCGGTCCATTCTGTAATGTACGGTGATTCTATCCTGAATCATGCATATGAGATATGGGAATAGAGGCACCTTATATGATGTGATCGTATAGGACCGGGCCATGATCAATATGAATCTCAAACCAAGATACGTTTACTGATGAGATTCATATATATCAACTAATGATGGCTATATGTGGGTGATCTTAATCCTGAGTGTCTTATCGACTCCTTCAGGTTAGATCGTGATCTTTGATATATCATAGGTGAGGTCAGATGCAATTCCTGATCAATATACTCCATATGTTGGGATTGCGGTTTGGCTTGTGGCTGGGAAGGTATGTACACAATAGTGGAATCCACTCCTTCAAGTGAGAAGTAGATGGTAGTTCCCTTAAGAGTTGTATTGGTGCTTGGACAATATGAGCGCTCTACTAATTCCGTGAGGAAATAGGATTTATTGTTCATTAGAGAATCAACGGTACTGAAAGGATATATGTAATAAGAGGGATATAACGGACATTATGACCCAGCTCTAATTATGAACTACTGTGGAGGATCACACCATGTGTAATAGCTATATCGATGGACATGGAGTTGTATTGGTCTGTGTAAAAGCGTCTACAGTTGAGAGAGTGCAACTTCGAGTTTTTAGTAGAATAACACCGGAGTTAATAATCAAGGAATATGAATTAAAGAGTTTAATTAATGATTCCGAGGATTATTGGAGCTCAAAATACTATGGGTCAATTAGGTCCCCTTGCTAGCCCGATCGATTTAGGAAACAAGGGTCACGGTTAATTAATTGGATTGTCTAAAGAATTGTGTTACGAAAGTGACACGTATTTATTCGAGAATTAATTGAATAATGAGATTATTTAATTAATGAACAATGGTGATTAAATAAATTAAATAATAAGATTATTTCATTTTGTTATTAATCACTAAATGGAGGATGTTAGTTGATAATTGATTTTAAATAGAATAAGATAATATGATTATTTTATTTTATTAAATTAAATATTTGAAATTTAATTTAAAATGTTTAAATTCAAAATAAATATTTAATTATCTTTTAAAATAAAAGATATGAGATATCAATTTTAAAATATTTTGTTTTAAAATCTAAAGAGATATCAATTAAAGACTTTTAGTTATAATAATATATATGAGATATATTGATAACAAAAACATAGCACACAAAGGATATACACAAGTGTTTGTATATGATACAAACTCACGATGCATAAAGAAAAAAAAGCATTAGGGGTGCGTGAATACCTAGAAGAGAAAAAAGAGTGCAGGCGTGCACTATTGAAGAAAAAAAAAAGGAATATAAAGTTTTTTTTTTAACAACTAGAATGGTTCTAGTTTTGTTTTCTCTTGGAAGAAATTGTTTCTTTTTCATTTTCTCTACATCCTCCTAAGTTCCTGGGTACATAACGCGCCCACACGCAGTTACCAGTCTAGGGATATAGCGAGAAAGATCAATGGTACAGACCAGGAGCATATCGTAAAGTGAAGGAGCCTCTAAACGTTGGTAAGGTTCTAAATTTTCTTTTAATATATTGATTACAATTTCCTGTGTTTACATATTGTATTCATTAGTTCCGGAAAAAAGAATTGCAATCCTAAGTTCACTAGTCCCAGATCGTTTATGATTTGTATAAAAAATTTTAAAACCTATTTCCGCTGCGTTACAAGTGAACGGGGTTCCAACAATTGGTATCAGAGCCAATTTTTTTTTTTGGAACAGGAAATTGTTTTCGATGCTCCTGTATGTATGATTGTGTATGCACTGTTTAAATTGATTGTATGTTGTTTTTGTATGTATATTAAATTTGTTAATTTACAAAAACATGATTGATCGTTAATTATATGGTACTGTGGATTTAGGGTTCATGGGTTGTATTATATATTTTTTTTATTATTATTTTTTATGTTATTGTAATGTAAAAAAAAATGTAACCTATATTGAAGTTCTGGAAAAATCGCGAAGTCGGAAGGGCGAAATCAAAAATACCCGTGACGGGTACTGTTCACAGTACTTTTCACGACACTGTTCACAGTTACTGTGTCATGCACTGTTCAGGGTGGTTTTGTTCACATACTGTTGTGGGTACTGTTCATGTGCGGTACTGTGCATGTCGGGCACTATTCACGTCGTCTTGCACGGTTCCGTTGGCAAGTGTTGCCTGGTGCGTTCCTTGCGGATTTCCTATTTCGGATTCATGAGATGAATCGGAGTGACTAGAAGACTCGGAAATTACAAGAAGACCAAGGAATGCCTTGGGCATATTTTTATAATTTTACATTCCAATTTTTTTTAGGTTAAATAATCCACAGTACTCAGTCAATTCATGTATGCTTTATATTATGTGATGATAAAATCATTGCCATGCATACGTATGTCATTTAGATTAGATGTGCCTATACAAATATATTTGATATGTCATATATGCATCATAGCCTAATTTTTATGTATTTTTTTTAATATGATTAAAATCAGTAAATACATTATTGGCTATGAAAATGAGATTAGTTTTTTAATTGTTAGAAAACTTGCTAATTCTCATTAATATTAATCTGGTTATTAAAGCGTTTAATAAGTTAGATTAATAGGGTCATTTTTTGTAATTAATATTAATATGATTAATGACCTAATAATAAATGAACCGAATAAAGTGTTAGAGTTTTAATAGTTAAAACTTGGTAAACACTATCATAATAATCTGACCTTAGTAAATAGTTTACAAAGGCTTAGATTATTCACTAATAGATTAGATTTTTAATTGTTAAAAATCATTAATAATATATTAGTTAATTAGAATTTATTTCTAATAATGAATTTGTTAATGCGCTAGATAACTTGATTAAAGTTAGCCGTTTGATCTTGTAGAGTCTAGGTGCATTAACGGATAATAGAAAACCCTAATTTTTAAATAGTGAGTGGGAGAGGGATATATTACATATATATCCCACAGTCTCGATCATTAGTTCAACACCGTGAGATCCGAGTGTGGCCTCGTGATGGCTTTGCTTTCGTCCTCCCTAAGGAGGGTTTCAACAAAGATCAATACCAAGGTTGACTTCCTAACGGATAGGATTTCTGAGGGTATTTCGGGATTGACAGACCCTAAGGCGGCAATTCTTTGTGGTATGTTGGACTGTCGTGGTATAGCAACTGTTTTTGGGTATTTCTAGTTCGTTAAACATGTTCATGCATCATGTTTAAATTTATGCCAAAACACTCGCACTTGTTTTAATAAATGACTGAATGAATGTTTTATTTATATCAGCAACTATGTCTTCTACATTACTTCAAATTCTCGCAAACGACAAATTAACTGGTAATAACTACACTAAGTGGAAACTTAATATTAATGCAATATTAGTCACCAAAGACCTCAAGTTTGTGCTTACGGAGGAATGTCCTCCGGTGCCTACTGCCAATGCCACACGAACTCTTCGTGAGGCATACCGGCGATGGGTCTCATCTGATGAGAAGGCCCGAACATATCTGTTGGCTTGTATGACAGACGTGATTGTCACAAAGCATGAAGCACTGACTACAGCATTGGAAATTATGGAGTCATTGCAAGCTATGTTCGGGCAGCCTTCCGAGCAAAAGCGACACGAAGCTGTTCGTTCCGCTATGCTCGCTCGCATGAAGGAAGGTACATCAGTTCGGGAACATGTCCTGAGCATGATGTCCTACTTCAACAAGGCAGAAGTCAATGACGGGGCCATTGATGAACCCAGTCAAGTGAGCATCATACTGACGACTCTTCCTAAGAGTTTCGATCAGTTTAACAGCAACTACGGGATGAACAAGTTAAAGTTCAGTCTCACACAGTTGCTCAATGAGCTCGCTACTTTTGAGTCCTTGACTAAGGATAGCAAAAGTAAGACCGGTGAGGCAAATGTTGTTGAACCATCTTCCTCTAATAATAATAAGAGGAAGAGGTCTGCTGGGAAGGTACAGGGTAAGCCCAAACCCAAGAAAGCCCAGAGAAAAAAGAATGGCACCTCCACATACCAAGGCAAAGGAAAATGTTTCCATTGCAACAAGGTCGGGTACTGAGGACAGTTTCTCTTCTAGTACTCATTGGCACTGGAAGAGGAACTGTCCTCAGTACCTGGAGGAGGTAGCCAAGAAGAAGAAGAAAGGTAAATATGATTTACTTGTTCTTGAACCTTGTTTAGTGGAAGATGATTCTTCACCCTGGATAGTTGATTCAGGGGCGACTAACCATGTTTGTTCTTCTTTGCAGTGGACTGATTCTTGGACATAGCTAGAGGAGGGAGCCTTCTCAATGCGTGTGGGGTCGGGGGATGTCATGTCGGCAAAGCAGTGGGAGCAATAAGATTGCAATTTTGTAATAATAATAGTTTTTTATTATTGAACAATGTTTTTTATATTCCTTGATTTACACGGAATTTGATTTCCGTTTCTAAGTTGTTAGAACAATCGTATTCTGTTTCTTTTAATAATAAGTCTGTTATTATTGAAAAGAATGGTCTGAATATTTGTTCAGGAATTAATGAAAACAATTTGTATGTGTTAATACCGTTAATACATACTACACTGCTTAACACCGAAACGTTTAAGGTCGAAAAACCAAAAACTAAATGACATAAGATTTCTCGAGATAATGACACGTATCTCTAGCATCTAAGGCTTGGTCATATCAACCTTGACCGGATAGACAGACTAGTAAAAATTGGACCTTTAAGTGGGTTAAAGGTTAGCACCTTACCTGTTTACGAATCCTATTTAGAAGGTAAGATGACTAAGAGATCTTTTACTAGAAAACGGCTTAGAGCTATAGAGCCACTAGAACTTATACATACAGACGTCTGCGGACCGATGAATGTTAGAGCTAGGGGTGGCTATGAGTATTATGTCACCTTCATAGATGACTACTCAAGATACGGATATGTCTACCTAATGCAACGAAAGTCGAAAACATTTGAAAAGTATAAAGAATTTCGAGTTGAAGTTGAGAATCAATTAGGTAGGAGTATCAAGTCATTACGATCAAATCGTGGAGGTGAGTACCTTGGCCAAGAGTTTGAAGACTGCATGGTCGAGCATGGGATAGTTTCCCAACTCACAGCTCCTGGTACACCTTAGCACAATGGTGTAGCGGAGAGGAGAAATAGAACCCTGAAGGAAATGGTGAGATCTATGATTAGTTTCTCATCATTACCGAATTCCTTCTAGGGATATGCATTACAAACAGCGGCATACATTTTGAATGTAGTGCCATCCAAATCTGTTCCTAAGACTCCCCTAGAGTTGTGGAATGGTTGTAAAGCTAGTTTGCGACATTTTCACGTATGGGGGTGTCTAGCACATGTGCTGAAGAACAGAAGTGGAAAGTTAGACCCTAAATCTGTGGTCTGCCTGTTTGTAGGATACTCCAAGGAGACCAAAGGTGGACACTTCTATAGTCCCGAAGATAACAAAGTATTTGTATCAACAAATGCAACGTTTCTTGAGGACAGTTATTTTAGTGACCATAAACCTTATTCTAAGATTGTATTGAATGAGTTGGAGCCTGGTGAGACTAGTGCTTCATCAACAAGAGTTGTTGATCCACAAACATCTGAGAGTCAGATGGTCCGTGATCAGGATACATTATCACCTAGACGTAGTGGGAGGGTTGTAAGACAACGTGAACGCTATTTAGATATAGGTGAGGGACAAAGTGTTGTCTCTGCTGATAGTGTGGATGATCCACTAACATTTAAGAATGCAATGGAATATCCTGATAAAGAAAAAAAAAGGTAGTTTTCTTAGTCCTATACGTGGACGACATCCTACTCATTGGGAATGATGTGGGAATGTTATCTGAAGTAAAGGGCTGGCTGGCTAGCCAATTCCAAATGAAAGATTTGGGAGAGGCGAGTTATGTTCTAGGGATTCAACTTATAAGGGATTCAACTTATAAGGGATCGTAAGAACAAACTCATAGCACTGTCTCAGGCATCGTATATCGACAAGATTCTTGTACGATTTTCGATGTAGAACTCCAAGAAAGGTAATTTACCTTCTAGGCATGGATTTCACTTGTCTAAGGAACATTGTCCTAAGACACTTCAAGAAGTTGAGGATATGAGACGTGTACCCTATGCATCAGCAGTAGGTAGTCTCATGAATGCTATGTTATACATGAGACCGGACATCTGCTATGCAGTGGGAGTAGTCAGTAGGTACCAGTCCAACCCAGGATTGGATCATTGGGTTGCTGTCAAGACTATTCTCAAGTATCTTCGGAGAATGAGAAACTATATGCTGGTGTATTCCGGACAGGATTTGATCTCGTTAGGATAAACAGATTCTGATTTTCAGTCAAACAGGGATTCTAGGAAATCCACGTCTGGATCAGTTTTCACCTTAGGTGGTGGAGCCATTGTGTGGAGAAGTATTAAGCAATCTTGCATTGATGACTCCACCATAGAAGCCAAATATGTAGCCGTTTGTGAAGCTGCTAAAGAGGCTGTTTGGCTCCATAAGTTCTTGAGTGATCTGAAAGTTGTTTCAAATATGGATAAGCCTATCACATTTTATTGTGATAACAGTGGTGCTGTGGCTAATTCCAAAGAATCAAGAAGCCACAAGAGAGGGAAGCATATAGAGAGAAAGTATCATCTCATTAGAGAGATAGTGCAGAGAGGAGATGTGATTGTCACCAAGATAGCCTCATAAGACAATCATGCTGATCCATTTACGAAGACCTTACCGGCTAAAGTGTTTTCGGGTCACCTAGATGGTCTAGGGTTACGAGACATGCCTCACATGCTTTAGTGCAAGTGGGAGATTATTGGGGTTTATGCCCTTAAAGATGTAATTTGTAAATGGATTTATGAAATAAATAAAAGAAAAGTTCAATTCATTCTTGTTGTGTTGTTAATTTGATAACTTATGCATATATTAACATCTTAGATTGCCGGATGTAATCTCGAACTGTGTATATGAGTGTCATATACGAATGGATACAATAAAAAACTTGCAATCTAAAGAGTCCATAGATAGCAAATAAAGCTGGGTAATTTATTTGTGGTTAATCTATAGTTGTGGTCCATTCCGTAATGTACGGTGATTCTATCCCGAATCGTTCATATGAGATATGGGAATGGAGGCACCTTGTATGATGTGATCGTATAGGACCGAGCCATAATCTATATGAATCTCTCACCAAGATCCGTTTACTGATGAGATTCATATATATCAACTAATGATGGCTATATGTGGGTGATCTTAATCATAAGTGTCTTATCGACTCCTTCAGGTTAGATCGTGGTCTTTGATATACCATGGGTGAGGTCAGATGCAATTCCTGATCAATATACTCCATATGTTGGGATTGCGGTTTGGCTTGTGGCTGCGAAGGTATGTACACAATAGTGGAATCCACTCATTCTTGTGAGAAGTAGATGGTAGTTCCCTTAAGGGTTGATTCGGGGCTTGGACAATATGAGCGCTCTCCTAATTCCGTAAGGAAAAAGGATTTATTGTTCATTAGAAAATCAACGGTACTTAAAGGATATATGTAATAAGAGAGGTTTAACGGACATTATGACCCAGCTCTAATTATGAACTACTGTGGAGGATCACACCATGTGTAATAGCTATATCGATGGACACCGAGTTGTATCGGTCTGTGTAAAAACGTCTATAGTTGAGAGAGTGCAACTTCAGGTTTTTAGTGGAATAACACCGGAGTTAATAATCAAGGAATATTAATTAAAGAGTTTAATTAATAATTCCGAGGATTATTGGAGCTCAAAATATTGTGGGTCCATTAGGTCCCTTTGCTAACCCGATCGATTTAGGTAACAAGGGACACGGTTAATTAATTGGATTGTCCAATGAATTGTGTTACGAAAGTGACACGTATTTATTCGGGAATTAATTGAATAATGAGACTATTTAATTAATGAATAATGGTGATTAAATAAATTAAATAATAAGATTATTTAATTTTGTTATTAATCACTAAATGGAGGATGTTAAATGATATTTGATTTTAAATAGAAAAGATAATATGATTATTTTATTTTATTAAATTAAATATTTGAAATTTAATTTAAAATGTTTAAATTCAAAATAAATATTTAATTATCTTTTAAAATAAAAGATATGAGATATCAATTTTAAAAGATTTTGTTTTAAAATCTAAAGAGATATCAATTAAAGAGTTTTAGTTATAATAATATATATGATATATATTGATAACAAAAACATAGCACACAAAGGATATACACAAGTGTTTGTATATGATACAAACTCATGATGCATAAAGAAAAAAAAAAGCATTAGGGGTGCGTGAATACCTAGAAGAGAAAAAAAAGTGCAGGCGTGCACTATTGAAGAAAAAAAAAGGAATATAAAGTTTTTTTTTTAACAACTAGAATGGTTCTAGTTTTGTTTTCTCTTGGAAGAAATTGTTTCTTCTTCATTCTCTCTACATCCTCCTAAGTTCCTGAGTACGTGACGCCCCCACACTCAGTTACCTGTCCCGGGATATAGCGAGGAAGATCAATGGTACAGACCAGGAGCATATCGTAAAGTGAAGGAGCCTCTAAACATTGGTAAGGTTCTAAATTTTCTTTTAATATATTGATTACAATTTCCTGTGTTTACATATTGTATGTATTAGTTCTGAAAAAGGAATTGTGATCCTAAGTTCACTGGTCCCAGATCGTTTACGATCTGTATAAAAAAATTTAAAACATATTTCTGCTGCGTTACCAGTGAACGGGGTTCCAACAGTGCCCTCTCAAGAGGCCAGACTAGCCCTTGAGGTTCAAAGCGTTGATCGCTATAAAAGGTCTCCTGCATTCGAGGCAGTTATGTTGAGGGAACTAAAACGAGGGCTTGCTACTGCTCGAATGTTCTTTAGGGGTTAAGAGAGGTCTTCTGGAGAGGCTCGCCGTAAATGGGACCAAACGATTGAAAGCATAAGGCCGAGTCTCTCAATGCAATAAAGAACCAGAGGATTAGATGAAGGGCTTACTACAAGGCTATTGGGAAGGATCCCCATAAGATGCACCTAGAGCTTCCCTCCAAGTTTTCCCTGGTGACCTTTCATGCGGTCGAGGAAGGTGGTGCAATATCCAAGGGCATTGATATTAGACCTTTGCCTTAGACCGATTACTCTCCTTTCATGGCTAAAGATCCTGAAGATAACATCTGCTGGCCAGATTTTAGAGATCTGACCAAGGGCTATGAAGAAGAAAATAAACCCTCTGGCACCTCCGGACCCCGTGGCCCTTCAAGAACTCCCGAATCCTGATCTCTCCTCCATCACTATACATATTTTGTTATATCACACATTTTGTAAATTTTTCTTGTAACATTATATAAATGATTGATTCATTCTTTAATGATACATATCTTTAATTTACTTATGTTGTTTTCTTTCTTTTTAATCAACCATCTTTGCTAATTGTCACTTCTGATTCAATCAATTATCTTTTTAACTGATTGTGACTGATCCGATTGATTATGTTTTCAACTGATCGAATTTGATTGATTACTAACCCGACCAGCCATCTTACTTGACTGATCGAACTTGGCTAAACTAATTATCAATCATCTTTTTTGATTTGTTCAATTATCTTTTTAGCTGCTTGTTATCGACCCAGTCAATCATCTTTTTGATAGGCTGAACTTGGTCTAGTCAGATTAGCTACTGACTAGTTTCTGGTTATCCCGACCTGTTATCTAATTAACTGGTCGGGTCTGGTTTGGCTTGTAGTTGCGCTGTATGTCCGTTCAAGTTGTGTTCATTTGATGGTCCATATGCATGGTATCTAATTTATAGACTCTTGTCTTTTATCTGGCAACTAAGTCACTAGGACGTCTCCCAGTAGTCTGTTACTCAAGTTTCGTTGCGATGAGGGTTTTCTCTTTCTCATTAACTTTGCTTATCTTCACCGGTATCTAATTAATTGGCATTCAAGTGTGAGAATTTGATTACCTTATCCAACTTTCTGCATATCCCATCAGGGTATTTATTCACATGAAGGCGTTCTAACAGTGCTTCTGATGCACCAAGTTAGTTTTGGTGAAAGTACAATATCTTTGCGACATATGCTTTCAGCCCATCACTGGGCCCCCCGAGAACCCATTCGGGGTTCACGAGACTTGCTTTTGTAAACTAAAGCAATATTAGAACACTTTTTCTTGAACTGTGCTTCCCTTGAAGGGCTTTTATTAATATCTTCAAAAAAACTAGAAGAAGAAACGAATGATTAAGTATAAGAAAAATCCGTAACAATTCAAAACCCGATAGAATTTCTAAAAACTGAGATAGAAAAAAATAAAAGAAAACCCCTTGAGGGTAGAATATCTTCAAGTATTGAGCGTTGCATGTCTTGGGTAACTCTCCTTCTTCTGGTCGGACAAGGCGATATGCTCCATGCCCAGCTAGTCCAACCACCAGATAAGGTCCTTCCCATTTGTCTGCCAAGGATCCAGCCACCTTATCCCTTGTGTTTAGAGACACCCTTCTAAGAATCATATCTCTGAGTTGAAACTTCCTTACCCGGACATGCAAGTTGTAGTATCTTGCAACCCTTTGCTAGTAGCCTGCATTTCTTACCCTCACAATGTCCCTTTTTTCTTCCAACTCATCTAGGCTCTGTTCTAGGGTCCTTATATTGGTATCAGGCTGATATAGCTGGACTCTAGGGGAAGTATGGGCTATCTCGACTGGAATGCCAGGGAATAGGGTGTCTCTCATGTCGATGTTCTATGAGTTGTTCGGTATGCCCAGAGTACCTCATACAGCTTGTCCGCCCAATTTCCTTTCTTGTCGTCGAGCTTGGCTTTCAAGATGTGCTTGATGATCTTATTGATAGCTTCGGTCTGACCATTGGTCTGAGGATGAGCTAGCGTAGCATAATAATTTTTGATGTGGTACTTTTTGCACATTTCCCTGAAGTTATCACTATCGAATTGAGTCCCATTATCAGTGACAATTGTATCTGGGATCCCGAACCGATAAATGATATTCTTCTTTATGAAGCTAGTGGTATTAGCTTCAGTTATATGTACCAATGCTTCCGCTTCTGCCCATTTTATGAAATAGTCAACTGCCACAATAGCAAGTTTTGCACCTCCTTTAGTTGCTGTTGGCATGGGGCCTATCATATCTAGTCCCCACATAGCAAATGGCCAGGGTGAGGTCAGTTTCTTCAAGTTCTCGGGTGTCTCCCTAATGTCGTTTGCGATTCGTTGACAAGTGCCGCATTTCTTGGCCACCAACTTGGCATCCTGAAATAGGGTTGGCCAGTAGAAGCCTTGCTTGAGGGTTTTATGAGCCAAACTTTTTCCCCTAGTGTGGTTTCCACATAGGCCTCTTTGTATACTAGCCAGAATCTTATTTCCCTCATCTTGACTGACACATCTTTGAAGGGCCTTCGAAAACCCCCTTCTGTAAAGCTCACCACCAATTATCGAATATCAGGCTGCTTTGTATCTGATGCGTTTTGCTTCAGTTACATCTTCAAGGAGAGTGCCATCTTCAAGGTACTGCCTAATCGGGGTAATTCAATTGATCGAACCAATTTCCACTGTTTCTACTGTCAGCTTTTCTTCTTCTTTAATACTAGGCTTCTTGTGATGAGCCACTAGAATCATTTTGGACCAGATACCAGTGGTTGCTGATGCCAATTTCGATAATGCGTCAGCTTTCTCATTTTTCTCTCTCGGGATCTGAGTGATTCTATAAGTTTTGAATCTTCCGAGAAGTGCCTTGGCTATCTCTAGGTAAGCTACCATGTTAAGATCTTTTGCCTAGTACTCATATAAGACCTGTTAACTGCAACATGTGAGTCACTGAATATCTCCACTTCTTCTGCTCCTAATGATGTGCACGCCCTAAGTCCAGCCAACAATGCCTCGTACTTGGCCATGTTGTTAGTAGCTTTGAAATCAAATCGCAGGGCACATTCCACATGATGACCTTCTGGAGTTGATACTAAATGCCTGCCCCGCTGCCATGCGTGTTTGACGACCCATCAACGTGCAGCTTCCAGCTGAAGACTTTCTTTTCCTTTTCTTCTAATATCATGACCACCTAACTGTGTGACTCAGTGAATTCGACAATCAGATCTGCCACCTCCTGACCCTTTATTGATGCCCTTGGCAGGTAAGTAACATCGAACTCACTCAGCTCCTCCCCCCACTTTATCAATCTTCCCGACACTTCTAGCTTGGAAAGGATCTGTTTTAACGGACAATCCGTATAGACCTCAATTTTGTGAGCCTGGAAGTAGGGTCTTAGTTTTCTTGCTGTCGTCACTAGTGCTAAAGCCATATGTTCTGCTGCCGAGTATCTTGTCTCTGCTGGCAGCAAAGCCTTGCTGGTAAAATATACTGGTTTTTGCACTCCTTCGTCCAATCTGATTAGTACTGATCATGTGGCCACGGCTGTGACTAACAGATATAAGTATAATGTTTCTCCCTCCAGGAGATTTGAGAGAATATGAACCTTGCCAAAGTACTCTTTGATCTTCTAGAACGCTTGTTCACACTTCTTATTCCATTCTACTCTCTTACCTTTCCTTATTGCTTTAAAGAAAGGCAAGCATCTATCGGTTGACTTGCTGATGAATCAGTTTAGTGAGGCTAGGCAGCCTGTCAACCTTTGGATGTTTTTTAGGGTAACTGGGGACCTCGGGTTTTTCTATGGCACTTATTTTTTCAGGATTCGCTTCGATCTCCCTCTGGTGCACTTGGCATCCAAGGAACTTTCCCGACTGTACCCTAAAAACACATTTGTTAGGGTTAAGCTTCATCCCATACCTTCTCAACACTCCAAATGTTTCCTCCAGATCAGTTGCATGCTTGTCTACTGTGATACTTTTTATTAACATGCCATCTATGTAGACTTCCATGTTTCTGCAGATCTGTAGGGCGAACATCTTATTTACCAGTCTTTGGTAAGTTGCCCCGGCATTTTTGAGACCAAAAGGCATTACTTTGTAGCAGTAAAGCCCTTGATCTGTCATGAAAGCAGTATTTTCTTCATCTGGACTGAACATCCCCAATATGGTTATAACCTGAGTACGTGTCCATGAAGCTCAGCAGCTCTTGCCCTGCAGTCGCATCGACCAATTGATTTATTCGGGGTAGAGGGAAACTATCTTTCGGGCATGCTTTATTCAGATTTGTGAAGTCTACACACATTCTCCACTGCCCATTTTTCTTCTTTACGAGAACCACGTTAGCGACCCATTCAAGATATTGAACTTCCCTAATCGATCCTGCTGCCAATAACTTGTGGACTTCCTCTTTAATTGCTTGGCTCCTTTCAGGGTTGAATCGTCACCTCTTCTGTATTACTGGCTTGTGCTCGGGGTCAACAGTTAGAGCGTGGGAGATTATTTTGGCATCGATTCCAGGCATGTCTTCATGTTTCCACGCAAACACATCCTTGTATTCTTTCTGCAGGTTGATCAGTATATCCTATACCTGTTCGGTCAGTTGTGCCCTCAACTTTACCATTTGTTCAGGATTCCTGTCGTCCATCACTACTTCAATAGTTGGTTCCTCTTCCCGGTCTTTCCTATCTTTTAGACATGACTCCCTTAGGTCTAGGTCAAACCGAGTTGGCGTTTCTGCTTCTTATTCACCTTCATCATCTTTCAAGCACTTTTTCTGCTCAGCGAAATCTACCTGCATTACATCTAGCTCAGCTCTCTCTTTATAAATTGCCAGATTGGTTTTCCTCATCCATTCTTGGGAGCCTTTCAATAACCCAACTCCACCCTCCGTCGGTAACTTGACGGTCAAGAGTAAGTTGTTGTAACTGCTTTCATTTTGTTAAAGAATGGTCTACCTGGCAAGCCATTTATGGCCGATTCTCAGTGTCAATGACCACGAAATTGAGCAGTACGTTTTCTGACACGGAAAATTCCATATCTCGACCGGCAGTTTGATTATTCCTAGAGATCTCTCTTCTGCTCCCCCCAATCCTCTGAGCGGGATTGCCAATGGTTGCAGATCCTTCCTCTGAAACCTTAATTGATCAAATACCCTGGCGCTCAGGATATCCGCCGAGCTTCCATTTTCGATCAATACTCTCATTACTTCCCGATAGCCGATGCGAACTGACACAACAATCGCATCGTTCAGTTGATCCTCCAATCTGTGGGCATCAGCTTCGGAGCAAATGATCAGGTCCAAACTTGCTTAAGCTTCTTCTGGTTGGGACCTACTGAATTTGCCTCCAAGTTTCTTTGGCCATCTACTGCTTCACGGACTTCAGACATTCTCTCCCCGTTACTTCTCCATGTACACGACCCACCGAAAATGGTGTTGATAGCCTCGGCGTCTGAACTTCCCCTTAGACTGCTCTATCTGTCTTAGTCGGTTTTGGTAGTGTCATTCTGCAGATCATCACCCCCTTTGGGAACCATGTCCTTCGGGTGTCCATCTCTGATTAGCTTCTTAATGTAATGTCTTAACTGGTAGCATTTGGAAGTTTCATGACCATTCTCCCGATGGAACCTGCAATACTTAGAAGTGTCTCTTTGTGCACAGCTGGATTGCTTTGGAAGCTTCTTATATAAGTTCTTTTCCTGGATTATATTCAGAATTTCTTCTTGCTTCAGAGCCAGAGGGGTATAGTTTATGTACTGCCTCTTACAGGTCATGTTGCTTTTTTGATCATCTTCCTTGCGGCCTTCCTTACCTTTCCCAAAGTTATTCTTTTGGTCTCCTTTGGGATTTCCCTTTGGGCCATTATCTTTGGGCTTTTAACTTTCTTCTAGTCGGCCGCCATGTATTAACTCCCATTCATGTGCTATTTGTTCTTCTTCAGCCATTGCATATCCTCCTACATCATCTACCAAATTAGCATAAGTGAGCGAGCCCTTTTTGCCTTAGACTAAGTGATAATTGGCTATGCTGCAAACTGTTGATAAATGCAGCTACAGCCGCATCATCATCAGGCTCCTGCAGTTCCGAGACTTCATGTGAGAACCTGGTAAGGTAGTCTTTCAACTTCTCGTCTTTTCTTTACCTCAGAATCGAAAGTACAGATATCGACTTCCTACGCTAGATATTTCCCATGAACTGCCTGGTGAAGGCCTGCATCAGTTCCTTAAAATTCCCGATCGATCGGCCTACAAAGCCACCAAACCATCTAGACCCCTGATCCTGTAAGGTTTGAGGGAACATGCTTCATAGAAGTGCATCATCATAATCGTACTGTGTCATAGCACTCTGGTATCTTCTAACATTCTATTGGGGGTCAGTGTTGGCCTTGAACAACTCCACATGGGGCATTCTAAATTTTTCTAAGAAACGGGCTTGTCTTATGGGGGCTGTGAATGGAGTACCGAAATTACCGATCAGCAGGTTCCCGGGTCCTTGTCTACATTCCAGCACTTCTATCCTTCAAGTAGAACCTGTCGCTCTCTCTCTGGTTCACCACGTTCATCGAACTTCTGGCGGATGATAAGACCATAGGGGTCTTTTGAAGTTTGCCCTGCGATCTGGGTGTCACGAATATTATATTTAGGCGCAGGAGTTGTCTCTTAACGCCTTCTAAGGGGTTCCTCTTTGTCAGTTGAGGGTGATTGAGACCTCCTCATGTGTCTGTCATATCTGTCGCTTCGATCATAACTTGTTCCCTGTCCATAAGCTCTTGCAGTATCGTCATACCGACTGGGCTCCCTTCTTCCATTGTTGGCCTAGTCCCCATTCTTCATGTGATCCTGGTAGTCTTGACGATCGCCTTTATTTTGGGGTCGCTTCCTCTTTTCATGGCAATTCGCTCTATCTTTACCAGTTTTCTGTAGAGCGTCAGAGGTTGGAATTGATATCTCATATCGTACTCTGGAGTCTCTAGCCACCACAGGTGTATATAGCTGGAACAGTGAAGTCAAGTTTACGGTGGTAGTTGTATTGATTCCTTGTCTAGTGGAGTCTTTAATGACTCTCTGCAAGGACTCTTGAACCTATCGGAAAGTGTCTGGAGAGATACCAAGGGCTGCATAGGTAGAGGTTGTGATATCTTGCCCAATGGAAGGAGGAATCCTAGGAGGCAAACCTCCTCCTGCACCACCGGTGTTGGTTACACCAGTGTCGTTGACAGCAAACGGGGTACGCGTCTCATGTGGAGACTGACTCCAGTTTCTGCTATTCGCCATATGGTTGTTGTAAGAACCTCGATTTTATGATTGGCTTATTTCATGACAAACCATAACACATTGGGGATGATTGTGTAATGGGTAGCTTAGGTCCTTGTTGGCAAGCTTCCAAGCATCTCCATGACTTCAAGAGCAAAAGGTATACTCACTTGACTTTGTCTCTTGAAGAGTTTAGGTGCACACACACACTTCATGCATGTTTTGTTTATCTTGCATTTGTGTTCCTTATTATTTATATGTGTGAGCATCCTTTTCAAACACACTCACCAGCTTGCATTAGATATCATATCTTGCATTGTATCTCATTTGATAAACATGTTTGACATGTTAATTGTGCTTCATTGTGTGCATCTCACTCACTTCACACTTGCATAACATTCATGTAAGATACACATTTTTCTTGAGTGTTAAAAAGGGATTTTTCCCTTTAGCACGACCTAGACCGCTCGGCAGGCTCTGCTTGCACCGCGGTGCACGGAGCGGTATTCTCCAGTGCGTCATGCGCGATGTTGATCGCGACCTGTGCACTTGCACGCACAGCGGTCCCAACCGCGGTGTTGTCCAGACGGTGTACTGCTGTATGTACCGCGGTCTGGACACATACCTGAACCGCGGTATGCAGAGCGGTTTTGACGGGATTTTATTTTCCAAGTTCAAAACTCCGTAGTTTTAACTAGGGCTTCATATATATTCTTCATGTTCTCTTCTTGGACGACGAAGAGCTTAGAAAATCACTTTTAGAGAGAGGTTAGAGCTCCTAGAGAGAGAAAGCTTCAAGAAAGCATTTTTGACTCTCCAAACCCAAAACCCATCTCCATCTTGCATCATTCAACATCATTTGAGCATGGGTCTTTATTGTTTCATGACTAGGTAAGCAAGAACTTCTTTGAATATCATTTATTGTTCTTCTTACTCTAGATTAGGTATATATTGCTTGATTAAATACCAAGACTCTACTTATTGCATATATTTATGAGTCTTTATAACATGATTGGGTTTGTTTGTGATAGCTTAATTGATTAGGTCATTTTTGCCTAAAAGCTAGGTCATAAATATTCATGTGTGATAAATTGATAACTAGGTTGAGAAATTGTGTTTTAATCAACTAGTTAATGTTCATGAATTTTTGATTGTGGTTGTTTGTGATAGCTTGCATTATTAGGTCATATATGCCTAAATAGCTAATCCATAAATGTTCATGTATGCTTAATTGATGATTAGGTTGACTTTGTGCATCTAGTCAAGTTTATGAATGTTTATGTGAATTTAATTGACAATTAGGTTGTTAGAATTTCTCTACAACTAATTGAGACCTCATGTGTGTACATGTAGGCATTATTTGATAACTAGGATGTTGTATTGCATTATTTACATCTAGTTAAGCATTGTATGTTTGGTCCAACATATTTTGTGTTGAGCATTCATTGATTGTTCACTTAGACCTTATACTCTTCATTGAGTCAAAGTCTTGTGGCTTCGGGGTGAAGTTGCACAAGCATTGAAGTCTTGCAACCAATGTGTGGTTGGCAAGCATTGGTCAAGAACCACTGTAAAAGGCCCGTGGGGTAGAGTAAGAGGTGCTCACGCCAAGAGTAGTGTATCAGGGGATATCACTAGGGATTGAACCAAGAGTGGCGAATTGTAGTGTCCATAGCGTGAGGTTATCGAGAGTGAGAGTCTGAGTATCACTTGAGGGTGTAATCTTTTACTCATATAGTGGATTTCTGTGATCGTGTGTGGCTAGAAGGATAGCCCGTGGTTTTTCCCTGGTTGAAGGGTTTCCACGTAAAAATCAAGTGTTCTTTATATTTCCGCACTTTACTTGATTTTGTATGTTTGTTTATGTTGGGTTAATTGTTATTAATATTGACTAATCGAAAAGTTGGTAATAATCGATTAACAACAATTCACCCCCCCCCCCCCCTATCTAGGTTGTAGACACACGTTAGAGCAGTATTTTCAGTTGTTACACAGGTTCTTTGCATAGGTTCTTTTATCAAACCGTGTTAAGCAGCAAGCACACACTCACGGAGGTTCACCTCTTTCTTCTAGCGCCAATTGTTGACGGCGATTTTTGGATTGTATAAAGTCAATCACGCGTCACACAAGTTAATTGCAATTGATGATTAAACAAGAAATTGAAAAGAGTAAAATAAGAAACAAGCAAAAGAGAGTTTACGTGGAAAACCCTAAAGGGGAAAAACCACGGTTGCCGATGACGGCGAGAAAGTAATCCACTATCAAAAGAATATTACAATCTCTTTCTCACTTGCTCTCTAATAATACCCCTTGATTCGTGAAACCTTGTAGGGTGTTTTTAGCGTCTATTTATACATGTATAGATCCCTAATTCTTAGAGTACAAGTAAAAGAAATGTGGTAGTAAATAATAAAACTCTGACTTTTGGAGTCGTTTTAATCACATCAGGACTTTTGCCTATTCTGGGTTCTGATAACTCTAAAGAAATCTATTTCCTTATCGGAGTATGCTTCATGAGACCTTATTTGAGGAGAATTCTTTTTTACGTGTTTGAGTCGTAATAACGTTATCAACATGTCAAGCATCCGAACGTATCTAGAAATTGCCCATGTGTCGCTTAGCCAACCGTCTTCCAAACCCAACCAGATCTCTTTCACCCCCGACTAGGGATCTTCTCCTGATCAAGTAGCTAAACCCGATCATTTGGGTTTTCCCAGTCGTTTTCTTGCTAACCCAATCAATCTAATTACCTTGGTCGGGTTTTTCCAACCCGACCTATCTAAGTAACTTTGATCAGTATTGTGGGGTTATTTTCTGATCACTTTAGGTTGGTTCAATTTAGTTGACATGTCACTTGTTGTCCCCATGTAACGCGATGTTTATGCTGACGTGTTATCTTTTCAAATTGTACCATCAGCAAAATTGTTTAACAAGAAGGATATAGAAAGATATTTAATTATGCTTAGGACTCCATAACAAAATGGTGTGGCGAAAAGAATGATAAATCATTGTTGGAAATGGTTAGGTCTATGATGGCGCAAGTAAATCTTCCAGTATTTTACTAGAAGATATGTTATTGATTGCTGCCTAAATGTTTAATCTTGTTCCACTAAACACTTCCACACCTTATGAGCTTTGGACAAGTATAGAACCTAGTCTGATTAATCTACGACCCTAGGGGTATGCAGATTATGTTTATAATCCATCTCATAGAAATGAGAAATTGGATGCAACAAGAGAAAATGTATCTTTATTGTACACTTTATGCATTCCAAAGGATATTTAAACAATGGTGTACAATTAGATAGAAGTGTGACTAAATTAGAATCACGAGATGTCATTATTTTAGAAAATGGATGTACTAGTAGAAAGGAAATTGATATAGATATCTAATTTTATGAATTGGATGATCTGTGTTAATACACGAGTGGAGGTATATTAAGACCTAATTGGATCATCCATCCCTAGTGAGAGTGGTTTACATGGATCTTCCATCCCTAATGGGAGTGGAACAGTTGTTGAATCAGCCACCATGATAATTTACCAGGTAAATTGGGATCTAATTGGATTCTCCATCCCTAGTGGGAGTGGAACAGTTGTTGAATCGGCCACCGTGATAATTTACCAACTCGTCAAAATAATCATAAAGTTATCCCTTATCATATTTTTGAGATCGAAAGATGAGATTTTATGATTGCTTCACTTGAGAGTGATGAGCCAAAGTTTTTTTTTTTAATTAGGCTATCACTTCATCTACTAAGAAATTATGAATTGAAAGCAACGGAAGAAAAGATGAAGTCTAGATAAAGTAATCATATCCGGGACTTGATTGGCCTACCTCTTGGTCGTCAGACCGTTTTGAACAAATGGGTTCCACATATCATACGTAAGGCAGATAGCACTATTGAGAGGTATAATGTGCGATTAGTCGCAAAATGAAGAAACTTTTTCTCATGAAGTAAAGTTTTCTTTCATATGCCTTATTCTAGCACTCGTCGCACATATGAACCTAAAATTACATCAGATGGATGTAATGATTGTATTTCTCAGTGGAGAACTAGAGGAAGAAATTTAAACGGAACAACCTGTAAATTTTTTGTTTCAAAAGTCCAGAAGCGCATAAGTACACTTGCTTTAACAGTTAATGTATGGTTTGAAACAATCCTCTAGAAAATGGCATCTTTAATTTTATCAAGTTGTAATGTAATGTATTATAGATTGATGATGACTGAAGAAAGCCATATGTACATCAAACGGGTTGAAGATAATTTTTGATACTAACTTTATATGTTGACGATATGTTTTAACTAAAAAATAATGAAGAGTTTGTAAAACCATAATGGAATGGTTATTCTCAAATTTCTTTGAAATTTAATATATGAGCAAAGTCGCTTATATATTAGGAGTGAAAGTTGATTAAAATTACTTAATAAAATTTCTACCTCTGTCACAAGAGTTATATATTAGAAAGATTCTTAAGTGATTTGAAATGAGCAATTATAAGCTCATAGATACTCCTATTGCAAAACCACAAACTCTTAGCCTCGATATGTGCCCTGAAACTCCATAAGATCAGGAAATTGATAACAAGTTCCTCATGTTAGTACCATGTAGGGTCTCATGTACATTGTGAAGTGTACAAGGCCCAATATCTGTTATGCCGTAAGATTGGTGAGTGAATACCAATAGAATCCTAGATTGAAACATCGAAATGTTGTTAAGAGGATTATGACATACATTAAAAGTACGGCAAACTACCAATTATGCTAGCATAATTACACATATAAGGTGATGAAAATATGTCATCAGGTTAAGACAGGCATTCTTACATGTGCCCTTAGACGTTGAGATAGCATGCTAAGATGAGACACATATATAGAAGAGAATAAAGTGGATGTTTTATTCTTATGGAGCTTATATATATGATTATGTCGCCTTGAATGGGTCAAGATGAGGTTCGTTTTTTAAAATTTTCTTAATTTTAGAACCGATCATGATATACCCCATAATCATGAAACCTAATTAAGACAGATGTGAGATCTTAATTGGTGCTTATAGTAAGCGAGCTTTTAAGGACTCAGGTTAGGCGCTTGATAGTGACTGAACTAAGATCTGTACAATGAATATTATTTTAGACATGTGCATTCTTTGTAAAGAATGAAATTCACAGTAGCACATGCCTCATACAACCTGTGCTATGTGACCATTAAGGAAAATGAGTGAATAAATCCCCGCTTCCTCATTGTGTAAGTTCCTTGAGGGTTGATAAAACCTCAAATGGTGTTCTTGTGACCATTGACTTTGTATCAAGGTAACAGAATAATGTTAGCATCTTTAGCGTGTTTTTTTATGGCTATGATACTATTCGGTCTATGAGACACAACTAGGATAGCAATAAAACTGAGATACAAATGTTTGATGGGAAGATTTAATGTTTCTTCCCAAATTTTTTTGTATTCACCGGTCGACCAATTGTATTGTCTATGATAGACAAGAATACAACTGTGAGTACATAGAAATTTGAAATAGTCAAGCGTAGCTTTGTATACAGAGGGGTTAAGTATGCTTGGACTAATGAATGAAAATTAAATCCGGGACACATATGAACAATAATTTTAATAGATGAGATATCAAGTTGCATGCTCCAATACAGGTTAAAAATTGTTCATCGGTCACACTATGCATTTGTTTATATGAATGATCTGTGATTAGACCCAAAAGTTTGAGAAACATGACTCTGTAAAGTTTGCATTGTTCCACTTGTGCTAGTGGGAGATGTTGCAAATTTACGCTCAAGAGGTAAAATGACTCTGGTAATTAATTATTAATTTACCAAATAAAGAAACAACGTGATAGTTTGAATTTCAATGATCAAAAATAGTGATAATTGAGTTGAATTCTGAATTCAAACCGATTAGATAAATGGTTAAATGGATAAATAAGATATTAAATTGAAATATTATTTAAATTTGATATCAGAATCCATCCAGATAAAAGTCTGGACCCTATAAATAGCAAATTGTGCCATTCGTTTACTATCCCAATATGAGTTTATCAGAGCGTATAATAGAGTGATATATACAGAGAGTTTCTATTTTACTGATCTTTTCCGATGACAGCAAATTGCACAGTAAGTTGAGGGAACTTTCCAGAATCTGTGATTGGAATATGTGATTGTTCTCCGACCAGTGATACAACCCGCTCACGATCACGATCCCGCTTCCGCCGCATGATTCGGATTTCCGATGATAAAAGGTATTAATCAAAATACTATACTTTTGATTATATATTTATTATTAATCGTAATAGTAATCAATCACAAACTTTACCGCTACTAAAATATGGCTCAAATCAATAGACTATTTATATCCCGTGTCCAAGGACATGAATCTATACCGATCAAGTTTTTTTTTCCTTAACACACATAAAGTTTAAGATTGAAAAAGTGTAGTCTAGTTTAGTAATAGGTAGGGGTGGGTAGAGTTCGTTTCGGTTCTGTTTTGGATAAAACCGAACTGAACCGTAAATATTTCGGTTTTTAAAAATCAAAACTGGATTAAACTGATTAAAAGCAAGTAATAGAACTGAAATAATTTTGATCGGTTCGGTTCAATTCGGTTTTGAACCTAATGGGCTTGATGAGTTTTTTAATATGTTTTTTAAGTTAACGGGCTTTTGATGCTAATTTTCGTTGTTTTCTTCTTTCTCTTGAATTCTCTGTTTAACATTGTTTCTCATCTGCAGGTACTTTGTGTTCACTAGAAAATTGCAAGCTATTTTATTTCAAAAAAAATAAAATAAAAATTGCAAGCTATTTCAAATTTTAAAAAAGCAAAAATGAAATACATCTTAAATATTCAGTTATTTGACACCTAAAGTAACGATAATCTAGTAAAATTTTGAATCATTTATATCTCAAACCGGTTCAGTTCTGGTTTTGGTGCCCACCCCTAAGTATAGGTAGGATCAATAGAAGATTCGAATCTCATTTGGTGTCTAATAAAACTTTTTAAATTAATAAAATGTTTACATATCACAAAAAAGTTAATAAAATGTTTATGTATCACTCAACATGTTTAATTGTAAATAATCGTTATTCAATCTAACAATGTCTCAAATGTCTCAAGTCTGAGTCACACCATCTCGGGTGTTTGGTATATAAACAAAAAAATGTTTAAATGGAAAGGTAAAACTTTTATTTTTTTCCCATAAATAAAGTTCAATAGAAAAGCTCTTGAAGATGTTAAAATTAAAATATTAACAAATAAAATACATATGATGATGCAAATGGACACGTCCACAGAGTTCGAGTGATCCCAAGAGATTCATACATACATATAATCCAAAAGTTTGAGTGATGCCAAGAGATTAATCCCACCGAGAACATTGATCCAATTGAATCTGACTCTCTTTTTTTTCGAAAAGTTTCTAACCAGTACACAAGGAGATTTTCTCATAGAATATTAATAGTTAGAGAACTCGTAAGATATTATATATCTCAACTCCCATGAAGGTTTTTGTATTGATATGGAGACAATGAAGAGAATTGTAAAACGGGGACGATTGGAAATAGAAAAGGGAGCAAGAAAGTTAGGAGTCTATACAAATCGTAATTGAAAAGTAAATGCGGAAAGATTAAACTTCATGGAAATGAAAAGATATTAAGAAATTAAAAAATCAAAAGCTTGTAGTTCAAATTATTCAAATTTTATGGAAATATTAAAAAGGAAAACTCGATTCTAAAACCGTGGTTCGTAATCCAAATACAATTCTTTGTATTTGAAAATATGGAAAACAACTAGTGCAAATCAATTTTCGGAATCAATCTTGAAAACCACTTTAAAATACTTTTAAAAAATAGAAAATATTGTTTTTACATTTATATTTTAGAATTTAGATCCTCTGCTGATATGATTTTTTTCTATGAATGGGTGGTTAAGATGTGATTGTAGCAAAATCATTTTTAGAAACTTTTAAATTGTATCATAAGTTTTCGGAGAGATTTTGAGAAGTCCCAGTAGAGTTGAAGAAGCAAAAGAATTGAAGCAACAAAAAAGTCCTACACTGGTTCTTGTGGAAGAGGCCAAAAAGCACTTTTTGCAACCATGAATTTCACTTCACTTTCACTGTATCAGATCAATCCAAGGCTTCAATATCATCATCTGATTCAACTGGAGAATATTTATGAACCAAGAACACTAAAATGTATAAATTTTACTACTGTCTAAAATACAAAACAAAACCAATCGATTATAAATTTTCATTCAATGAAAAAAGTTTGATAGAAGGAAGTATATCTAACAATGCAGAAAAGTCGGAACAAGCTTGAAAAAATTTGTTCTCCTAATCATCAACATTTTTATAAATTCTTGTCTGAACCCGAAAACAAAATAGAATACAAGCTTATGAAGCATGATACATGATACATGATACATGATACACGATACATGAAGACGAACACAAACACTCGGCCTAGTGTATTTTTTTTTTTTTGGTTTTATGTACAAATGAAGTATTATTGAGTTTGAAACAAATGACCTCTGTTCCCCGTATATGGGATGTCAAGTGTTGATCAAACATCCCTCACCTTGATCTTCAAGTCTCTGTGCGAATTGAGTGGAAGTTTGGGGCTTAGAGGACCTGAGTTAAACTTGAGGACCAAGATCTTGAAAACCGGTAAGAGTAATATGTAGAGTGTGGCAAAAATAAAAGGTGCTGCAACAAGCCATCCCAACAACTGCAATGATTGTTATTAGATACGCATTTTAGATGTAAATATCACTAAATTGAAGTAGAAGAAAACAGAAGGACATGAACAGCAATATAAAGTTCACGGGTTAGGATTAGGCAGTCAGATCCTATATATTTCCAATTTTAACCACATGCTTGTACATAAAGTCATCTAGCCGATGACCTCAATAGTGAAGATCCCAAGTCTAAGTATATCAGTGATTTACTATAGTGACAATAAGTGATGGTATGATCGGAGAACCCTCATATTGAGATGTCAATGAAAGAGATTAACTAAAAATGCTGTATTTGGCCACATGACAGTATTTTCTTGAACCAGGAACCAATATGTTTTAATTGTTTAATACTGACCTTGCAAGAAAACTGGTATCGTAACAACGTCTGGTCCATCTAGGCCTCCATGACCAATGTTTAAAAATGCGGTTGAGGCGGCCGCCTCAATGCCGAGACGCATTGACTCAGCCGCCACAACTCTCTTTTGGGTTGGGGCTACCTCAATCCTGTGAGGCGGTCGAGTCGGTAAGAGGCGGCCTTTTAAATTGTTTTAATAAATGTCAGCTAAATTAAAGTGTAGTTTAAATTGTTTTAGTAAATTATTTTAAAGTGTAGTTTAGAGCAAAGTCGGCTATAAGTTAAAGTGCCGACATTGACTTTACTATTTTAATGTTTAAAAATGCACACTTTAACAATAAAATAGTGAAGTCAATGTCGACCACTTGAACTTATGTGGCCAGGCCAATATCATTGACTCTAAACTACACTTTACAACAATTTAAACTACATTTTAACTTGTCCGACATTTACTAAAACAATTTAAAAGACCGTCTCTCACCTACTCGATCGCCTAACAGGATTGAGGTAGTCGAGTCAAGGCACCTTGGCATCGAGGCGGCCGAGACACGCCTTGAGGCGACCGCCTCAACCACATTTTTAAACATGATGATGGAGGGGATGAAACCTTAGATCCATCTTTCTTGCCACCGGACACAAATGATAGTCTCTTCAATATATAGTGGTCTTTTATCACTGGATGACATTTTGGATCTATATTTTGAGCCACTAAACATTGTTTTTGGCATGCACTCTTTTTTTTTGGTTATTAAATATTATGGATGATTTTCAATTTTAGTTTTTTTTTTTTTGGCAATATTTTTTCTTTTTCGAATTGAGGCTGCCTCGCACCGCCTAAAGCATTTTTAAATACTGTCTATGACAATACAAAATATCATTCAAATCTCATAACACAATTACACAAATATATTGAAGATTTCCACTAGCTCGTAGACTCTCTAGAATATCTGTAACTGTACCATTCAGATGGCATACACACATGCATGTACATGCAAATACAAAAAACTAGTATTCTATAAAATATATAAATAAGAAGATTTGAAATAAATTCCCACTGAATTACTGGAAGTCAGCCCTAGATTTACTTAAGCATATAAACATTAAGGCTAGAGGAGGAAAAAAATTTCACCAACTTTTAAGCTAAGCAGACAGTGTTGGTATAGTATTCTATCAATTTGGTGTTACATCTGATCTCATGCTAACAGAAATTAAGTGAAAGAACCAGAACAGCGTTATTGCTAATTTACTGTATATTGAAGGAAAATAAGTCGAAACTCCAGAGCAAGACTTAAGACTGTGTTCTTAAAACCATTATCTTAAGCTATCTGTGTCTAATAGATTTGGTCCTAACCCTTCTTTTCAAAATTTGTTTTGTGATGTTTAGCAAATAGGCCTTGGTCACTGGGGTTTATCAAATATTGTTCATTTGCATGGTATACTTCACCGTTGATGTTTTTTAATTAACTTTTACAACTCAGGAATACATTGTCTTCATTCCCCAGTAGGTGAAAATGGTAATCTGCAACTTAACCCAGGTATAACGTCTTCACAGCTTAAAAAATGATTTTCGCTAATCATAGCCCACAAAATTTCTTCGTAAAGATTATATCTACCAAACCTAAAATTCAGGCTCTTAAGGACATCAGATCCATCTGCTGCACCTCACAATCTATCTCCACCCCACACGAAACTACCAAAATTTAGAACTATACTCTGATTTCTTCATCTAAAAGCTGTCTAGATCAGTACACAGTAACCTTTAAGACTTAAGTCCACACACCTTTAGACTTCACAATTTCCTACACCACTCTAAAAGGAAAAAACAAGGTACTTAGTCTATCAGATCAACAATGCATCTCCCACCAGCAAGGATCAGCTACGACATGCTGCAGAACTTACAAAGCATCACCATACTTTGATTTACAGGCATCTATGATTTAGTGTAGAACAATCTAGTTAATCACCACTAAATAATGAATGCCGAAAATAAATTCTTCTATCTTGTCATTCTCTACATTCTTCCACCTATAAATCAGCATCCATTTTCACCAATTTGCTTCTATGTTTTCATGTCCCATCCAGAATATGAATTGTTTACATTTCATGTCTCCGACTCTCTGATCATCACCAATTACCAATGCAATTGGAAGTTCAATGATTAGGGAAAAAGGGGAAAACAGGCATGCAACCGGCTAAGTTTCAAGGTGCCCATCTCAAGTTTTTCAAATTTGTTTACCCTTATTTTTTACGTTAGAGCTGCCTTAAACATAACCAAGTATCTAAAAAAGGAAAATAGCTGCAAAATGAGTTAAAGTAATTGTTCAGTTTATCACATTCTTGCTTACTCTGAAAGTTTCATTACATGTAAATAGAGAACTAAGAGCAACAGAACCACTCAACACAAGTTGTAAAGAGTGTTAGGACTCGTGTCCTAAGAACAACAATCTGAAGTTTTCATGCAGAAAGTAAAAAAATGAGAAGATGTTTACAAGTCCCCCCTTTTGTAATAACATACATGCTTGTGAAGTGTGAACTACTTTTTATTTGTTACTACAGAAGATATTAACCAACCAAGCCAAGACAGGTTAAGGTACTTTGATGTATGAAACAAGAATTGACAAATCTTACAAATCATACTGCCCATTCTACGGCAAATGAATTCCGTGATCATAATACCAATTATAATTGAAGACGGAAAAAAAAATGTTTTGCTATATGTAGGCATTGTATGTCAGTGCATGTGCGAAAACAAGATAAAGTCAAGAACAAAAGTAAAAGAATAGGCTACTTACCGCATGGCCAATACTTATTAAGATTTCTTGTGAAGCTTGGCCTGTCAAAACCTTCTTCAAAGCATCAGAAGTTAACGGAAAATGAGATCCTCCAGTGATGGTTTCACCAAATCGCAAGAAGGGCACCACCAGACTTGCAAGCAAAACATGATAACAGATATCAGATTAAAATGATGAACGCAGCTAAGCCTGTGGTGCTAGATAATCTAACAACAAATATACAATAAGTGGAACTATAAAACTCCTATTACAATCATAGTTTCATAAAAAAATAAAAAATAAAATAAATTACATCCGACTTGTCAAGCTACCGTCAAACTGAACTTAGAAAATAATATCAACACTTTCCTCTTTAAATAAAACTAACTCTATCTCCATACCAATAACGAGCACAAACGTAAAATCAATAGTGTAAGAAGCACAAAAATTACCTCAATTCTACAGGAGTAGAAACAAAATTAGCAAGCATCATACTTGCAGCGTGGCAGTTGGATTTGAGCACAGCAATAGCCATCCCACATAGGAACACAGGGACCCCTGTGTGTGTCAAATGACAAAACATTAGTGATGGTTGTTGAGAATGTGTTGATGATGAGCAGATGAAATTGTGATTTGTTTTGTTCCGAGCTTTAAAAAAAAAACACAAAGTGAAAAACACGGAAAACATCCCAGATTTGTTTTCTGCTTTTTTCACGTTTAAGTCATAAAGCAGAAAACAATTAGTAAAATGTTTTTGAAAACAGTTACCGAACGAACATTTGAACCATTTTATGAAAACGAAAACAAAATCAACCTTTGCAAAACAGTACCGGACAGGGCCATAGCTTCATCAGTGAAATCTAGTTGCATTTCAACTTCCTCAACATGCAATAAAAATTAAATACACAAAATATGTATCAATTTAAACCTTTAAAAACAGATGACTAGATGATCTATGTCATCTAATAAGCAAATCCTTGATGGGTATCAACACTGATTTATCTAGATATCCATAACATATTTATCCACTGAAAAAACTTTAATTAAATAAACAAACACATACCACAAATGGGAAACAATCCCAAGGTGAAGCCAAGAGCAGTAGAGAAGGCCAATTCCTTTGGTTCTGTACCTCTGTAGCAAAAATCAACAGCAAACCCAGAATCAAAATCAACCCAAGTTTACATTTTGATCAAACAAATCAGATCAAAAGAGAGAAAGATAGTACCTTTTGAGGATTTCAAGAACTGGGTCAATTACTTTTTTGTTGAACCATGGTCCCAATATCATTTTTTGTTCTTCGTTGTAAGAAAATGAAACAGAAGAGATTGAAACAAATAAACCCCTTTTGTTGAATTGAATATTGAATTCTGGGTATAATTAAACCCACGTCCATCTATTTCTGGCCCACTATTTCTGTCCCACTTTTAAAATTTTGATTTAATTAAATAAAATTAAATCTTTTTATTAAAATTTTTTATTTATTTTTAAAACTAACCATTTTTCTTCTGTATCTATATATATCTCTTTCACCTCTATTAATTGATTTTTTTTTTCTTATTTCTTTATTTTTAGTTTTTTTTCTTCTTATTTCGGAAACGAAAAAATAAAAAATAACAAGTACTTTAACACAACGACAACTTGATATCATTCTAAAGAAAAAATAAACTTCAAACTTATTTCCAAAGAATGAATTGTTTCCAGATGCTTACTATTATTGTCAGACAATTCTTACTTTATGTCATTCTTAGATAATTCTTCAAGATGTTTGATATTGTTCTTAGACAATTCTTCAATTTTCTTGATATCGTTCTCAAACTCTTTCATAATATTTTAGATGTATGTAAAAAGCAGATTTTAGGGTTTAAGAGTTAAATTTTTTTTTTTGAAGAAACAGATTACTGGGTTTTTTTTTTTGGAAAAGAAATATGAGATTTTAATAGATTTACTTTGTAGAAGATTTCTTTCCTAAATTGTATATCTCTTTAAGTAATTTTGATAAAGGAAAAAAAATATTATATAATTAAAAAATGGGGCATGAATAGATCAGTTAGAGGTGTGCCAATAGAACCACTCTTAAAACCCTCCTCACAGTTGCAGAGATTAGATTCCTTCCTTGAATGCAGTTTTCTATTTTTATATTATTATTATTACTAATTTACGGCCCGCACATTGTGCACGTAAAATATAAGGCAATGAATTTATATACTAAGCCAAAGCTCTATTAATATATATTATATTATGATTTAGGTTATGTTTAGGATTGTTTTGTTTAAAAAAAAAATCCGCTTGTAACTTAACTTTATAAATAATTAGCTTGACAAAAAAGTAGGTAAGTGTTTAGTAAACTAATTTTAAAATTACTTTACTTTTGAAAAGATGGAATATTTATTTGATGAAATGACAAAAATAAATATTATTTTAATGTGTTGGTATTCACATTGCTAAGCAATTTTTGACTTTTCAACTAGCTTTGGGGAAATGGTCTCATTGTAGACAAGAGGCCCAAAACATACCCGATTCGTGACTTCGAACCGTTTTGCTTAAAACCCTACTTGCCGCCGACCCATGCCTAGCCACGACTCGTTCAACTTCGCACAAGTTCACCGGAGGTCGACCGATCCACCCATCTCCTTTGTTCAGTTCACAGAGAACCACCGCAGTCGAACGATGACGCTCTTCACCAGGAAATCGAACCCGCAGTCGGCGGAGGCGAAACTAGAGGCGAGGATGGTCGGGCTTGGCGTCGGAGATCTGGGAGACTCAATGGCGGGGGAGATCTGGGAGAGAAGGTCGGCTTGGCGAAGTCGGCGACGTGGAGCAGATGGTGTCCTGTCGCACGAAGGCGGTGACTGCGAGGCGGCCTCGGTGGAGGTGGTCGCTGGGGAGGGATTCCGGTGGTGGCCCAATCCCGATCATTTTTTTAATATATTTTCGTATTTTTACTTTTTATTTTTTTTATTATATTATTAAATATTAGGGTAATATTGTCTTTTATGAAAATAGTGGGGGTATTCTAGACATTACATAAACAATAAGCGAGTTTCTGCTTCCAAAAGCAACCCTCACTCAACTTCTTAAAAGCTGATTAAGGAAGAAGCAAATTGTAAAATAAGTTGTTTTTTGGAAATTTACTAAACACCCATTTACTCAAAACTTGAAAATTAAGTGATTATTTCCTAGCAATTTCAAACATATCATTAGAAACAAATGTATTTACCACCGATGACAAAATGCATTTACCACCTACAGCAGTTGATTTGGACATATAAAATTCATTAAGTTTATTTGAAAAATTAGTAACTTACATTTAAAATTACTTTCGACAATACAAAACGTCACACATTATATATAGGTGACATCTATAATATATTTGTTATGTTTTCAAATCAATAAATTTAGTGATACCCAATTTGGTCTTCAACGGTATCTTACTCTCCCATCTGCATAATTTTTGAAAAAAATTAACTTTTTAAGATGTAAAAACAAAAAATGTATGCTTGTATTAGTACAAAGTTAAAATGACACACAAAATAATTTACAATGATTTGTAACAATTTATAAATTAAATGATTAGTCACCGTTTAGTGAGGCGTTTCAGCTTTAGCTTCATATTTAGTTTTAATATGGCTTTCCATTTCCATTTTTTTGTTTCCAAGACAGACTTATGAACTAATACAAAACCTCTTCTTTGAAATGTTTAAGATTCATTTTCAACTTACCCGGATTCTTACAAAACCTCTACCAATATCGAAACCCATTTACTAATCATTCATAATATTTAATTATTTATTATTATTATTATTTTCTAAAAAGATAGAGTGAACCCAATTGCTGCCAAAGCTACATTATTGGGTGAACCGTTTATCCATCTAATAAATCATTATTCCAAACCATCCAAATTTAACACAGAACACAAAAGGTCAATAACTGCATTTATGAGGAATATCCTTGATCGTTTGCAATTTATGTCATTCAAATTCTATTTATATTGCCACGGCTTTTTAGTTTTAACTATAAAAGTACGCCATTTTTTAATGTAATGTGACCACATATCTAATTGGTGAAGACACCTCCTAGGATCAAACATATCGACTGAAAGCATAAATCGACGGAGGTAAAAAGAGAGAGATTGTAACCAATTAAAGGGTCAATCCAAGAATACAAATATCGTTGAGCACATATCTAGATTCTAAACAGTTTTATCTTCCAAATTTATATCCGACTAATTCTCATGTACGATCTCCTTTCTTCTTTCCTTCTACATGTTCCTTAAAATATCTTATCTAAACCACCACTGATGACCAATCGCAATTGGAGAGTTCAAGAATGGCACATATCACTGCTGTAACGGATTAACAGTCCTCTCAATCTTGGCCCACACGCTGTGATGGTAACCACCGGTCACAGGGAGTCATGAGATTCAATAGGTGCCAGAAAGAAAACAATGTTATATCAACTTCTGGCAAAGCCCACATGCATATTTTTATCAGCACTAACTATTAACTTTATTTATCTTTATTTATTACTTCTTTGTTAATCCAAATTCAAGCCATCAACATAGTTGAATGTGGGTGTACTATAGCAAATCAAATTTTATGACCTGGAAGAACAAAAAAAAAAAAGCAATCGAAGAACTGCACTGTGCATATTATCAACTTTGTTCTTAAATTCATTTTCTTGAGATAAGCCATTTCAAGAAAAATAACCATTGAACAATAGAAACAACAACAATTTCAACTGTCACATTTAGGATCTCAATGAAAGGAGACATCGAATGGATAGCTAATTTGACCAGAAAACCTCTGGAAACTCAATACTTCAGGAACTCAAAAATCCAACAATTGCACAAAGAATACATTGCATGTAAGCAAATATTTGTATAGATGAAGACATGAATGAAATGTCTAACCTGTCAGTACATGAATGCGTTTCACTGCCATCTGCAAGAACAATTAACATTACAAAAATGTTAATTGAACAAAAGCATATAAAAAAAGGCCATGCAAACAGTGGAATAAGGATTTGAGCAACTTACGATAACAATGAGTTTACATTTATAGAAAAAAGACAGAAAAATGAAGAGTTTTTTTTTTTTAAATTTTTTGAGTAGAATACATGTTTAAATAAATATTAATTGATTAATTACCTTTGAATTTCAGTATAATAATTAACAACAATACTCAATTACAATAATTATTAACTTTGGTATAATATTGGTATTTTTTTTTCCTGAATATTCATGTAGTTTGTTGAAATACGAAGAGATTACATTTGATTTCAATTCAATGGTTTCAAAATTTCAATTCAATGGTTTTAATAAATAAGCAAAAAATAATAACTTTAGCTATGAAATGTGAAATGGTTGGCCTGTTAAGATCTGTTGATTTTAATTCAATGGTTTGTATTATATATTACAATTAACAACTAATTAATAATAATAATTCAATGTCAAAGCTTTTTCACGGTGACACGTGGCCCCTTGAGGGCCAATTTTAGTATATTATATAGACTTGTTTGTCACCCGCACGATGTACGAACACGGTCAAATATAAAATTAGAAATTTGAAGAAAAATATTATAGTTCAAATAATATAAAAATATGCAATGCTATAGTGTGCCACTAATCTTCCGACGACAACGGTAGCCGTGGCGCCACTAGTAAGAAAATTGGAGCGTTGAAAGAGACCTTTCTCTTTTTTTAGCTCAAATACAAAGACCTAATTGTGTTAGTAAAAATATTCATTTCCATCCTTCTATGGTCCACCGCCACTTCGGCTTGCTTGTAATTAAGCTTTGCATATATAACTATCACTTCAAATACTTCTCTTTCTTTATGCAATTAAAAGAAAAAAAAAATAACATATTAGAGATAAACATTAATTACGATCACATAATATTTTATATGATCATTAGTTTGTAAATTGCATTCATTCAAATTGCTTAATAAATTTAAAATTAACAAAAAACAAAACAAAACAAAACAAAACAAAACAAATTATGCAAACAACGTACCGGTATAATCAAGAATGTTATTTCAAACCCAAAAATATGCATACATTTTTGCAAGCTCTTCCTCACCTATGTCTCCCCAATGTTTGCAGAAGAATCGACAAAAGATTCTTCAATGGATAACTGGAAATGAACCGAAAATGGAGAATTTTTTAAATATATAGAAAATGATCATTAAAATAAAGGGTTGTTTAATTAAAATTAATAGATATTAATTAGATAGATTGATGGATGATTATTAATTGTATGAAAGGATATTATATAGAATCATACCATTCTCTATTTTTTTTTTTGTTGAAGTATGACATAAATTTAGGGTTTTTTTAGGAAGGGGAAGAACTCGAACCCACAACCTTGTGGTGTAGGTGTGAAGGGTTTTCCACCGGACCAACCTCATCTGGTTTTTTTTTTTTTGAAAATGCTTTTAATCTCTTTAGTGTATCAATAATACTATTTTGTCCAAATTTATTGTCCAAATGATGTGGTATCTTTGATTTCTTTGTATGAGAATTGTATGATTAAAATGGATGGTTTTTAGTGATACCACATCATTTGCAACATTACTCTTAGTGTATATATATGGAAGAATACCTCTTTTTAGTCAAAAAGTATAATATATATATATATATATATATATATATATATTATACAAGTCAAGCTAAATCAATTTAAAATTTTGACTTGAACATCTCAACCACTCATGTGCTCTTAATCCAATGGTTGAGATTTGAATGCATTAACAATACTTAGATTAACAACACATGGAAGATTGAGATGTTGAAGTTAAAATTTTAAGTTATAAATTTAAGTTGGTTTAACCTAACCCTATACGTCAAGAATTTAAGAATTATAATTAATAATTAATAAGAATTTAAGGTAATTTAAAGAGATGATATGGATGGATGGACTTGGAAAGTTGCGGTTCTCAATCTCTTTAGCTAATATA
This sequence comes from Dipteronia sinensis, assembly GCA_033220585.1. Lineage (NCBI taxonomy): Eukaryota > Viridiplantae > Streptophyta > Magnoliopsida > Sapindales > Sapindaceae > Dipteronia > Dipteronia sinensis. Next base: position 44,854,986 of record CM065636.1, on the reverse strand, counting down.
TATATATTATTGCTATCAATTAATCATTAATAAGATTATCAAGTTGCAGCTCTCTCTCTTTAGTAATAAATAAATAAATTAGCAATATATCGTAGAATGGTTGTAATTATGAATGTTATTACAATTAATTAGAAATTAATAAAAATATTATTATATAAGTTGTAGTTACAGGTTGATAATGATATTATTAGCGTCTCCTCTCTATCTCTTTTGCAAAATATGTAAAATAAAAATAAAATAAAAAACCTGGCTCTCATAAATAACTTTCTACCAGAAATTAGATATACACAAACATAATTAACATAATTAACATTTGACTACAAAATTAACAAAGCAGCAAACCTTCATGTGGGGAGCAGGTATTGCAAGACTTGTTTTACAGGAGCTCTAATTTATGAAATACTTCAATCTCGAACCCGCAACCTCGTGGGTCAATTTTAGGTTGCTTCTGGCCTCGAAACATGTTGCGCAGAAAATGATCGACCAGACTTACGTGTCCTGCATTGTCAAAGTAAATTATTAAGATGGAAAACATATGGAGTTGGACTGTTGTGGTAGTATTGTCCGATATAGAAAAACCAGAAGCAAGAAGATAAAATACATCATCACATCTTACTGAGAAGTATCCAAATCATCAAAATTGCCATATCTAGTTCCATTGTTATTGCTTTGTTCATAGGCATATAGAAAAAATTTCAAAAGAAAAAATTTCAAAAGAAATAATGACCACCAAATGTGGTAAGGTTATAATGTATTTGTAGATGCTCACACATGATATCAAAAAGATGGTAGTTATCAAGATTATTTTTTCACAAAGGGCTTCCTAAATGGAATCCTAATGTATTTTTTTCATATCTCCAAACCTTGTGCTCTTATTAATTAATTATCGAATGACTCTTCATTTATCATGTTTCAAAATCAAGCATGTTGTGATATCAGTGGAAGCAAAACATTTCATATGCTCAATTTCATAAATTGGAAATCATCTTTCAGTGGATAATACGGATAAGTAGTAAAAAGAGTTCTATAATAAAATTTGCAGTATATCAAAAATATTAACAACTTGGAAACTAAAAAAAAAAAGAAATGGATAACTATAGTACCATCAAAATAGGACATAAATAAGTAAATTAAGGAAAAACAAAGATAATTGAGATCTTTTGAGGATATTCCAAATTTGGGGTTGACAAACCCCAACTAATGGGAAATCAATCCTTCATCTCTTTCATTTTCCTAATTTTCTGTCAGATAATTAATGGCATAACTTTCAAACAAAATCATTAAAGCAATGCCACATCGTCAAATTTGATAAACAAAGACCAAGAGCCAACGCATCACATTACTGATTTACAAACCTGATTCTTGGCAAGTTTTCTGTTGGATGTGGTCTCCTCATTCAATTTCCAAAAAAAAATAATAATAAATAATGACCTGAAACAAAATTAAGCACATTAGTAATTTACAAACCTGATTCTTGGCAAGTTTTCTGTTGGATGTGGTCTCCTCATCTGATTTCCGAAAAAAATATAATGACCTGAAACAAAATTAAGCTAATTAGTAAAAGTTGCTACTCTAACTGCCCAGAAGAATATAACAAGGAAGAATAAACGTTTCATATAATAATCAATAACATTTTCAAGACCACTTGTCTTCAATTGCTCCGGCCCCCTATCATATTGCTCTAGATCAATTGGAAACTGCACAAAATAAGCAACTTTCAGGTAAAATTCCATCTGGAAGAGGGGTTCAAGTCAATTCTTTAACCGAGTTTAGCACTTAATATTGGAGGACTGCTATTTACCCAAAAAATTGGAGGAATGCCAAAGGAAAATTCAATATATATTAATATTCTTAATTACATTTAATCATATATTAAATGGGTGGAATGTGAAAAGAATTTTAAATATTTATTAATATTCGTAAATATATACAATTATATATTAAATATAAACACATTTAATCAAATATTAAATTGGGAATACTAAAAGAATTTTAAATATTTATTAATATTTTTAAATATATTTAAGTGTGAATAGAACAACAATGTATATATTATAGATGATGATAATATTAATATTAATTAAGAATTTAAGTCTAAAGCTCCCTTACGACGATATGTGGCGTCATGAGGATCGGCTTTTAATATATTATATAGATAAGAAGAAAAACTTGGATGCAACTGATGAACCACGTTAGAATTTGATAGTGGTGCATCGGTTCCATTCATTGAGTGACACGTGTCACTCCTAAATACTTATTTTATTATTTTCTTTTTCTCTTTCTTTCTTCCCTTATTCACAGGCAACACTCTCTTCGTCTCTTCCCCAAATTCCCTTCCATTAAACTCAAAATTCTCTTGAAAACATTCTCTTAAGAAGTAAAAAACATGTTGAATTTCTGCTTTGTGATTTCCATTTATTTTTCATTTGATTCAGAAAACAAATAAAAAGAAAAAAAAAGAGCAGAAATTTTAAAGATGTGGCTTTTGGTTTTAGGTGTAGATTTGTGAGCAGAAATCATAGTAATTTTTTTTTTAGTTTGTTGTTTGAAGTCACCTGAAGTTTGATTTCCATTACTATAAAAACAAAAATTCGAAGAAGTTGAGATGAAAAAAAAGAAGAAGAATTGATCAATTGATTGATTGGGTTTGGCTGTGAAGTAATACAGATAAAAAAAACGCTAATCGATCTCTATTCTCTCACTCACACCCACCCACCCACCATTCATTTACAGATCACATCTTGATCTAATCTTCATCTAAGAACCTAGTGAGAGTTGGATGGATCTGGGCCAAATCAACTGTACCCGTCCGTACGTACGGTATAGGTTTGCTAAATGCAACTGTGGAGTGTGGTCACCGGAAGATGGAAGAACCCGAAACGAAGACATCATCGGAAGATGGCAAGGACCCAAACCGACGACAGTCACCGGTCACGGCAAGTTGATGTCAGAGATGTGGGAACACAGAGAGAGAAACTAAAAATTTGAACTTGGAAGCAGGGGTGGGTGCGGTTCGGTTCGGTTCGGTTTTGGCCGAAACCGTATTGAACCATTATATTTTCGGTTTTTGAAAACTTAAATCGGTTTGAACCGTATTGGACCACAAAACCGAATTGAACCGAACACCTTTATCTCGGTTCAGTTTGGTTCGGTTCAATTCGGTTTTGGACCTATTGGGCTTTGAGTTTTTTTTTTTATATTTTTTCAATTTTTGTATCCTTTAACAATCCTATTTTTGTATTTAGACCTTTGGCCTTTGGGCAATTGATTTTGGGATTTTTTTAACAATCCCTTATATTCAAAACACATCTAAGTAGACCACATTACTGTTTAACTAATCAAATTTAGTCTAATTCAATCATAAGTACCTGCTCAATAGTTACCATTCTACCAAATTCAGTCCATACATTACATAGAATGATAGAAGTCTAAAATAAAATAAGATCATACATAAATAATCCAACATACAATCCATAATAAAATTTGTATTTTTTTGTATTTATAGTTCGGTTCGTCGGTTCGGTTCGGTTTTGGAAGGTCCAAAACCGAAACCGAACCATATTATATACGGTTCATTCCGTTCGAACCGAATTGAACCGAACTCAACCTTAAAACCGAACCAAACACCATATTTCGGTTCGGTTTGGGTCGGTTCGGTTCGGTTCAATGAACCGTACCCACCCCTACTTGGAAGGAATTGGATTCCAGCTGTAAACAATGAGTAAAAATGAAAAAAAAAATTGAATTTTTTTACTTGAATGACCTGTGTCACTTAATGAGTGGAACCGATGCAGCACCATTAGATTCTAACGTGGTGACCCAGTTTTTCTCTTCGTGTTGAATGTTTTCAGATCAGTTTCTGACTTCTGTTACCTGTAGCAGACAAGAAGGGAGGTCCCCAATCAAATTAAACCAAGTCAAGATGTGTGTCGGATGTAGATATGATACCAGTTCGGTTCGAACCGGCGAACCGAATCGAAAATGGTGTAAACTGGATCCGGAACCGGCTTTCCGAAAACCAGTTCCGGTTCCTTTTATAGTAGAACTAGCCGAATCGAACCGGACCAGAATTGGGCCCAACGGCCTGCTGACGTCAGCAAGCCGTTGGGCCTCCAACAGTTCACTGCACTGGTACTTCAGCTTTTTTTTTAATTTTCTTTTTCTTTTTCTTTTTCATTTCTAAATTCTAATTTTCTATAAATATCTACCCCCTCCATTCATTTTTCCCCACCCCAATTTACTCAATTATCTCTAATTCTCATTTCTCAATTCTTTCTTAATATTCAATTCTCCAACTCTCTAAGTTTCCAATTTATATTATTTACAATTATTAAGTTAGTAAGTTTCCATTTCCAATTTATTTTATTTACAATTACTAAGTTTCTAATTTATTTTATTTGCAATTAGTCAATTACTAAGTTTCCAATTTCATTTATTTACAATTTATTTTATTTTCAATTTATTTTATTTGCAATTACTAAGTTTCCAAATTCCAATTTATTTTATTTGCAAATTGCAATTACTAACTACTAAGTTTCTAATTTTCTTCAAAATTTATTTCCAACCATTTAATCATTTATTTTTATCAATTTTTTAACATTTTTTGTTCAAGGAATTTTACAATTCAATTTTTAAAATTGCAAGTGGAAGTGATGACGCTCCTAGACGTTCCATTTCGATGAAAGGTAAGGGTCGTATGACGGATAATCTCGGTTATAACAACCGTGTATATCACGAGTATTTACAACACAAAATCTATGCTGAAGACCTAGGTCTAAACTTTCCTCAATCTCATCCCTTTCTAAGAATTTCTGAACCCGATCCCAATACCACCCCCCATTTGACAAGCCAATCAGAAAATATGCATGATCTTGGCACTGATGGCCCTGATCCCAACCCCCCTCCAGATTTTGATTTTGATCCACAAACGAGAGAAAAGTTACCGAAACAGGTCAAATATGATCTCTTCGTACTCTATATGAAGAAAGTTACGTAAGAAGATGGAAGCACTGTAGTGGTTTGCAATTACTGCAAAAAAATATTTTAATGGCACAAATCTGGAGGATATGGCACATATCGGAAGCATATAACCAACGCATATCCAAACGCACATGCCAGATCGAGTTTACAAGCTCAAATTTCCAGGTATGCTACCCCTAAACAACAATTATTTAAATATAGTGATGCAAAAAATAGAGAAGAATTAGCTAGAATGGCTGCAGTAGAACATTTATCATTTAGTTTTGGTGAAAATGTTGGTTTTAATAAATATTGCCAACGAGCATTAAATCCTACTGCATGTCGTGTTCCTAGAACCATGCTCGCAGAAACACTTGAAAACATTTATGATAAAGAAAAGAAAATGTTGACAAATTTTTTAGAAAAATATAATGGTCGTGTTTCCGTATGTACCGACATATGGAGTAACCATTGGCAAATGCATTCATACATATGTGTCACTTGCCATTATATGGATAATGCATGGACTATCCAAAAACGAATTCTTGCATTTAGAGTTTTTGATGAAAAACATACTGCTGCTAATATTTTTAGACATCTTAGAATTATTTTTGCAGAGTATAAAATTGATAACAAAATTTTTGCAATTGGTTTTAATAATGCTTCTAGCAATACCGCTGCTATTTCTACTTTAATTGAATTATGCAAACTTTATCTTGGTGGTAAATTTTTTCATCAAAGATGTGCATGTCATGTTTTCAATTTATGTGTTCAAAAAAGATTGAAAACTCTTGAAGAGTTTATTAAACCTATTAAAGATGCCATCTATTATTTGTGGAAACATACTACTGTAATGAAAGCATGAGCAGTATATTGTAAACAAAATGGTAGGCGTGCCATTAGATTTCCTCATGATGTTCTAACACGTTGGAATTCTACTTATAAATTGCTTGCTATAAGTTATAAATATAGAGATTTATTAGTTACTTTTATTCAATATCATGTTAGTCACATTAATCTTTATCAAAGTCATTGAGATGTTTGTAGCAATGTTTGTGGTTTATTAAAAGTTTTTTATACTGCTACTAACAATTTATCTGGTGTTTATTATCTTACAACTAATTTATTTATTATTGATAGTCTTAATATTGCTGGTGCCTTTGCTCATTGTGAATCCGACTCATAATTACATGAGTCTGTTATTGCTATGAAAAAAAAAGTTTAGAATATTATAAGGAGTTTCCAAATATTTATTTGATTGCCTTGTGTTTTGATCCACGTTGTAGATTAGAAAGTTTGCCTGATTATCTTTCTGTTTATTATGAACAAGGTTTAAAAATAGATTATGATGTTGATAGGTGTTGTGCTAGAGTTAAGACATTATTGTATGATTTATATGATGAATATCTTAGATTTTATGGTCCATCACTGAACATAGATGTTCCACAAACTCAAAATGTATTTCATTTCTCATCATCCTCTGGATTTTTTTGTTTAGGATATAATCTTTTATCCAAAAAAACCAAAAAATTACGAGGTTCTCCTTCATCAAGCTCCACCACATATTCCGAGGTTGAATCTTATTTAAGTACCTCTTTTGAGTTCATAGAAGACACTGAAGTTAAAAATTTGATATCCTACACTGGTGGAATGAGCATGAAAGGTACTTTCCAATCTTGGCTATGATAGCCAAACAAATCTTTTCAACACCCGTTTCTACAATGGTGGTGGAACAACAGTTCAACGCCGGTGGAAATATTCTAGACCCAAGACGTTCCCTTATGCAACCAAAATCACTTCAGATACAAGCTTGTGTCGAAGATTGGACGAAGGCTCAATATAGACAACAAGAAATCGATCAAGAGGAGTCATACGATTTCTTTAAAGATGATTAACCGACTGAAAGTCTAACGGATGATCATGGCAACGATTAGTCCACGACTCCACGGCTCCACGCCAATCACCATCTCCAAACCTGCAATAAAATGTAAGAGAACTACGTGACATTTGATTCCTCTAAACCCCTAAGAGGATACGTAGACAACTTAATTGTGGTAAAAATTAAGTGCAAGACCAATTTTACATTTTTTAATTTTATTTTAATTTAAATTTTTAATTTGTCATTTATTTATTTTATTTTATTTTACGGGTGACCCAATAAAATACATTTACCAATTACATTTTTACATGGCTAGGCGAATTTTACATTTTTTAGTTTTATTTTAATTTAATTTTTTAATTTGTCATTTATTTATTTTATTTTATTTTACGGGTAACGGGTGAGTGGTGATCCAATAAAATATATTTACCAATTATATTTTTACATGACTAATGTTTTTATGAAATAAGATTAAAAAAAAGGAACCGAACCGGTGGAACCGCCGGAACCGGAACCGGAACTGAAACTAGGGGTGGGCAAAAAACCAATAAACCGAACCGAACCGATCAAATCGGTTTTTTTTTTCGGTTTTCTTATGTTGACCGGTTCGGTTCGGTTCAGTTCATTTTTTTGAAAACCGATTGGATCGGTTTTTTTTCCGGTTCGTTATCCCAAAACGGAAAACCGAACCGAGATCCAATATATATATATATATATATATATATATATATATATATATATATATATATATATAAAACCTTAGTTTTAATGTTTAATAGTTCATGAAAATATAAAACTATGAAAGTGTCACATCATATTTTTTTCTTAGTTTTTTTTATGAATATTATTTTAAACTAGTATTTTTAATTTGTTCAAACCCATAATTTAATTTGGTCCAAGGCCCAAAAAGATTAAAATATGAAAATATGTGTAATAATTAAAACCCAAAAATATGATCCAATTGGCCCAAAATTGAAAAAACCGAACCGAACCGAACCGGTCAAATTTAATCGGTTTTTGATCGGTTCATAATTGTTAAGTTGATCGGATCGGTTCACTTTTTTAAAAACCGAACATTATCGGTTTTTTATCGGTTCACTCCAAAAGTGAACCGATCCATTAAACGCCCACCTCTAATTGAAACCGACGTCATGTCTAGTCGGATGTAGAAAATCGGTCCTCTGGCTGATAAAGGGTGACCAGATCTCATTCCTTTACCCCGGACCAATGATTTGAACTCGAGTACAAAAGAAAAGCCTATTGAAAATTATCTTTTCATTTCAGGATCCGCAGTAGTTGTTCATTGGAGTACCGGAGTACGGAGGTTGTTCCCATCATTGAAGTCAGAGTGTGGGACTGAGCCTTCAGAATGATGAAGACAAAAAAGTGCTTAGTTTCGTTGGAAAAACCAACGCAAATATCATATTCACCGATCGGAGTGAGCAGAAGTAGTCTTCGCTGAAGGTGAATGAGTCAAAGCTGAAGTGCCATAAGCAGTGGCTGTTGTTGGCTTTGCAGCCGTAGCTGCATATCAGCTGCGCTCAATATGCGGGATTTCTGTTGGATCAGAAGGGGCGGCGTAGCGATACATTGTTCATACTCGAGTTGCTCATCACTAAATAAAGTTTGATTTGAAGTTTAGTTGGGGATCATGGATCGTGCTTGTTTGCCTTACAAAACAACTTGAAGCTGTTGGTTGCGTTCACTTGTGTGTAACAACCATCCCATGCCCATGGTATGAAAATAGCAAACCGTTGATTCCATCCCATGGTCGATGATGTCTACCAAATGTATTCGAATACATATAACATATGGGATACAAATAAATAAATAAATTAAACATCAAATTCCCAAATATTATGATATATAAATACCAAAATAAATAAATTGTTTTCATTAGACATGGTTGTGCTACCAATAAGAGAAAGAACCTGATTTACACGATGAGTCTCAGGAAAGAAATGAATGATCATGTTATTGCCAGTTTGCCACCCCGCCGTTTCAATTTTTTAATATATTATCTTTTAGTTTTTAATTTTGTTTAACCCTTTGATTGAAATTAAATGACTAACAATTAACTCCATAACTATACAGCGGTTGATCTTGTTGGGACTCGGGAATGGTTGGCTTACCGAGTACCGGTAAATCCTAACCCAACCGTTGTCATTTAAAAAAGGAAGGCAAATAAATAAAAATGTTATCAGTCTCTTATATTAAGAGAGCCCGATAGTCCAGAGATAACACACGGAATAAATTTCACACACAGGAAAGTCAAATTTTGATATCATCGTGTCAAAGAAAACCCTTCTTCAAGACATTGTGTTCTGATATCTTGCATGAGTAGTTGAAGTAGAGTTGGGTTGCTTGTGACAACACCATCTACACGCTCATGAAGCATCTTCTGCATTGAATCCACATCATCGACAGTCCAGGCATATACCTTCTTGTTCCTCCTGTTAAAAACGATTCGTTAAACATATATTTACATGTGTGGATACTGAAAGTTAGCCTTCTAAACACTAATGAGTCGAAATTCGTACCCGTGAAGAACTCTCACAAGGTGTTCATCAATCAACGGGTGGTAAACACCGACAACTTTGGCTTTTTTCATCCTCAATAAGTTGGTTCTAATTCCAGTAGATTGATCAAACATGACAATGTAGCCCACCTGCAGCGACATCATAGAGCACTACTTATAAATTCGATTCGAAGAGAGAGAGAGAGAGATGATATCCTAAACTATTAATTATAGATAATGAGAGTATGAAACAATCCCGACAAGTGGAGAAGCTTTTTACCGTAGCATTAGGTGATAATTTGATTACATCCCTCACTAGATTATCGCTTTTAGCCCAAACAATGCAATTCTTACACTTTGTCCTTTCAACCTGCAAATGTTTATACTTAATTGTTGCTTGTGCGATATACTTCAGGGTACTTTAATTTAAGCGAGCAAATTAATGCTTTAGTCAAATACTAGTAGGCAATATAATCAAAGTATCATATATTTGACGGAATTGTCATTTTCTCTACTTGATCCGGAAAAGAAATTGAGTAAGCTGCTAATCAGAACTCAGAAGATTCTATGTTCTAAAGATACCAGTAAAACAAAATAGAGTTAAAGCTCTTAATAAAGAGTATGTTCTGCTGGTTAGACAACAGGATGAAACTATTGCTAGGACATCACCAACCCGCCTAGGCACGTTGCACGTATTAATAATCACATCCCACATAATTTTTTTCTAATCAACTAATAGATGGTTTGCCTACGCAACTTTGACATCAACGGAAATGCCAAAGTTTGCCAAGATACACCTCGGTTTCATAGATAATCAATGAGTGCCTCTACGAACTCTAAACTATCCCTCTGTTTATCATTCATGATGTCCCAAAGGCAAACACTGATTTAAGCATATAATAAATTATTAAATAAACAATTGGTAGTAAGTCCTCTGTGAAAACAACAACCGTGAATGAAAAAAGAAAGAAATCACTCACTAGAAGTGCATTTTTAGACAACAAGTTTAAGATAATAAACCATTGAAGAATAAGGGGAGCAAAAAGAACACTCACAACAGAAAGGATATCCTGCGCAAGCCCCTTGTCATATGACGGCGGGCCAACCTTCACATCCAGTATTACCTGCCGTACTGAGTTTGATACCAACTGAAAACAGTAAACCCAAATTATCTTCACAAACTCATTGCCAAGCTTCAAAAGAATATTCAACAAGTACAAGAATAAAAGATGATGGTGGTGCTTTTACATTTTATTCAAAATGGTACTTAGATAAGAATACACCAAAAAAAAGGCCAAAGAGAGAGAGTGTGTTATTATGAGCAGTTGAGCACCACAACAGAAAAGGAGACATTGTAGGGAAAAAGAAAAAGAGCAACAAAGAGAATCCGGAATATACCGTCAAAGCATCTTCAATAGTAGAAATTACTTGATCGTGAGACTTCTGAACAGACTGATGTATGGCATCCAGTTCTTTTATCTACAACCACAAACTACCATATGAACTCAATCAACACACTAATAATATCTTATAGCAAGAATTAGATTTGTTCATTTATTTATCTAGTTATTTGATAAGTTACAGTATTAACAACATATATGCAGAGTTTGTAGAAAGAAACAAAATAACAATAGCTACAACTTTTCCCACCGAAAAAACCTTAAAAACACAAAATTAACATGATATATAGTTATATGATTCAAAGGCAAATCTCAAAAATTAGATTACGTAACTAGCATATGACAGATAAGAAGACAATCTGGAGACTATTAAAACAAAGATCTCTTCAAGTTTTGCAATATTTATACTTATTAATCCTATTCAGTATGTAAAGAGACATCAACTTACATTTAGAACACCAACTTTAGAATCCTAAAAGTATTTCAAACCACTAAACACAATAAACAAGAGAGCCATGTGAACAATTCTAACCTCTTTCATGCTCAAGTGCCCAACTTTACAAGTGCTGTTTCCAGTTATCCGATGCAAATCCCTGCCTGTGTCATGTGAAGATCAAAACTCAAAACTGCTTCATACAAAACTTTAAGGTTATAACACTAAACCTTTGGTGTTTGGAAGCAAAACACATTCACTTCATAATAGATAATAAATCAGCATCCAAGTAAAAGGTTCATTTGTTACAACACAAAGAATATACTTTATACAGCAAAAGTGCAAAACCTTCTTGAATAGCAGCAACTAGACACTGTTTAAATATTATAGTGAAGACACCCCCGCCCCCATATGTACCTGTCATGGAGAGCAAGCAAAACTCCATCTAAAGAGCGAGAAACATCAATCTCAACACAGTCTACTTGAGCACGAAGAGCAAACCGGTACGCAGCCATCTACGAAGGGGAAAAAAATCAGAATCAAATTTACATGTCTAATGAGGAATGAGCATCATATATTCTCCGTTTTCAATCAATTTACCACAGAGGTAACGAATAAAGGGTTTCACTGTCTACCCCGATCGGAGGGGCCTCATTTACTTTATTTCATTTACTTTGAATGATTCTAAACTCAAATTGTGCTTAAATTTAAAACCTTAAACATCCTAATGAAATAACTTCTCAATGCAATCTACTTGAGCATGAAGAGCAAATCAATATGCAGCCATTAATGCAAGTGAAAAACAACAGAACAAAAAAATCATAATACAAAAGACAAAAGAATAAACGAAACTAGGAAGAATATTTAAATGTCCAAACAGGAACAACAATCATATATCCTCCATTCATTTTACACAGAAGAATTAAACATTTCACTGTCCTCCCAATCACGGTCCTTGTTTAAACTATTTCTAAATCAAATTTTGCTTCAATTGAGATCCTAAAACAATTAAACATCCAAATTAAAGAACAACCCAGAAGCAAAAAAAGAAAATCGAAGATGGGAATCTTACTGTGTTAGGTAATGCATTAATAGAGTCACCTCCATGAGCACACACAAGAGGAGATTCTTTCAACCAAGCACATTTGTTCAATTGTATCTGCACAAAATACCAAATATTATAACCACATTGACCAGAACCAGTGGACTAAATCGTAAACTAGAATTCACTACAGATCACAACATTATAAGAATCAGATCTAGAGAGAGATGATTTACATGGTGGAAGCGACGGAGTCTAAAGTGGAAGAAAACGGGAGGCAAGAAGGCGATGAAAGCGAGTGTAGTGAGAATCAAACGAAACGATTTTTTAGAAGGTGGAAACAGTCTTCTAATGTTGAGTTTGTTGTTCTGTCTCTTAAACAACTGTTGTTGTTTTCTTCCCAATCTCGCCATGTTTTTTTGTTCTCCAAGAAGAAGAAGAAGAAATGAACAGAAAAAGTACATACTGTATGTTATAAAATGTCATTTTCAAAAAATAAAGTGGACTTTCCATATCTGGCCTTTCTCGTTGTTTAGTTTCAATGTTTAGTTTCTCAATGTTTAGTTTCCGGAAAATAGTCCATCTGTGAAAAAATTGTAAATCTGGCACTTTCTAATGTTTAGTATCTAGGAAATAGCCTTTGTAAGATAAAAATACCCTCTTCAATAAAACCCTGCAAAATGTCCAAATTACTCTCTTATAAAGTGAAACGACGAAACTACCCTTGTCTGCTTCTCCTTCAGTTGACTGAAGAAAATCAAAACGACTCTTCTTCATCCATCGTTCTCCAACCAGAATCGGTCACTCATTCTTCCCATCTTCCATCCAATCGGTGGCCCATCCTTCCCATTTCAAATCCCATCGTCCTCACTGTCCATCGGAATCCACAGCTCTTTAAACCCATCGTCCTCTCAACTGGAATCTTGCCAGCGATCAGAATATTGACAGGACAGTGCCGCCATCTCCTTCAATCGAGGTTGATAGTGCAGCCACCTTCTTCAATCGAGCTTACACTGTCAAGTTTGAAATCGACTATAGTCAATGTAAGTTTGAGTTTAAGTTTGACACAGTCAATTGACCATACACTGTCAAGCCACCTCCTCTAGGTTTGTTATTGTTGTTTAAGTTTGAAATGTTTTGGATAGAATGAAGGATTAAGGGTTTTGGTTTTGTTGACCATGTTGTGTATGTAGTATTGTTGGGTGTAGTTAAGGTGTTTGATGAAATGCATGTTAGATATCAAGGCAGTAGAGGCAGCAGTAGATTGATGTAGTTAAGAGGCAACAGTAGATTGACACAATCAATGAAATGTGTGTTAAGGTGTTTGATGTAGTTAAGAGGCAGCAGTAGATTGAAATGACAAATGTGCATAGGAAACACACTGCTAGTGACCATAGAACATCTTAAATGTGCAGTAGAGAATGTGTTTATGCATGTTTCCAAAAACATATCTTAGACAGTTGTATCCTCAAACTCATTCCACAACTTATCTGATATCTGAAAATGTTTTTATGCATGTTTTCAAAAATGTGTTATAATGCATGTATGGAAAATGTTTGTTTCCACAGTTGTCGATTTGTAGTTGTATCCTATGATTGATTGATATAAGCCTATGATTGATTGGTTAACACATCTTTCTTCGTACCTAAGTTTCTCCCTAGTTAGGAGTTATATGATATGGTATATGGAAAATGTTTGTTTATGCATGTTTCTGAAAATTGGGCATAATGGCATGTATTCTTTTGAGCCTAGGATTGATTGATATCAATAAAAGCCTGAGAATCAATGACATGAGCCTAGGAATTATCTGCTGGGAATTAATGCATGTATACCATTGGGCATATGATTGATTGATATAAGCCTGGGAATCATGCCATGAGCCTAGGAATTATCTGCCATGAAACAGTTCTCAATATGTAGTCTTTATGGACAGTTGAGTGATTTTAATTTTTTTTTTCAGGTATAATACTGTTATTGAGGGTTTTTTTTTTCAGGGTCTAAGGATACCATGTCTTGGCTGTTAGTTCAATGCGGTGAGCATTGGAAGGGTAACCAGTTTACTGGGCCTATTTCGTTTTCAATACGTCTAATAAAAAAAGACAACGGAGCCTACGATGAATTGGTGGAAACGATATACGAGCGGACATGGGTTAGTAGAGACAAAGCAGAGTTGAAGCTAACTTTGCATGTGAAAACGGAGGATGATACAGTTACATTGTCTATTATGAGTGACGACGATGTAGAGTTTGTGATTATTCATAAGAAAAAAGGTTGGGCTGCAATTGATGTTGAATTTGTCAACAAACATGAATTTCGACCTCCGGCAAATCCAATTCAATCCGCATGTACGGTCTCTCCTGTTAAACCGACCGATAATCTACAGTCTCCGTCGGGTACTCCAAGCTATAAATCAGTTAGTGGCAGCAATAATCCACTTGGATCACATGCCTCACCTGGATTTACATCAGCAGGCAATGACCAGGCTACGCCAGTATCTACTACCAAGCATGTAGTTGTGGACTTGTGGATGACAATGATAGTTTTGAAAGCATCGATACTTCAGGAAGATCTGATAGTTCTAAAACCAGTGATACAGAAGATGAGATTGTGTTAGGATTATGCTCAATAGCAAGAGTGTAATGATGTATTTGACAATCTTTTTCATATTAATAAAGTGATTTCTAGTTTAACAAATCTTATAGCATTTATAGTTTAATTATTATAATTGTCAAAAGTAAATAATCATAAGGTCAAAAGACTATGAGAGATGAAGAATTGTTCGTACATTTGGTTATGTATGAGGTAGACACAATTCTTTAGTTAGTCTTGAACAATGTTCACAACTTAAGATAAATGTTGGGCGCCTTTACCTTGTTAAAGTTGTAGATTCTTTTGCTAGCATTTGAGTGAGATCAAATGTGTTATGATGAGTCTAAAATCATCAAAGTGTAGTGCCTTTGGGCAAAATAATCTAGTGCACTAGGTGCATTAAATAGGATCACAATGAAATACTTTATCCAGAACCGTCAATGGATAAAAGTTTTCACTTGAGGACAATCGGAGAGTCTATCTCAATCCTGAGATAAATGATGGACTTATGGTTACAAGTGTTATCATTTGAGCTATCAATGAGTACGATTACATAGCATAGTCTATCCTCGATAGTTTGGTGGTATTCTTTTGTTAATCGATAGAGGACTTCATTTATAGATATGGACATCGTGGCTCTATTTATTAAATGTGAATAAAATATCATCATATGGATATTTTGAGGTATTGGATATTAAATCTTAATGTTAAGTTTTCAATAGTGTCTATTGAAACATGGCTTTTGGACAAGTCAAAATATCCAAGTTCAAAATGTGGTCTTATGAGTAAATATGGTAACTAGGAGAGCTATAGGCGGTCTATGAGCTCTTAGCGATTACTGATATTCTTTACGAGGATATACTGTCTCTAATAAGATTGTCTAGGGTACGAATGAGAAATATTATCTTATTCTATCTTTATTTAAGAGTTCAATTTTAGCTCTTTAGTGGAATGAGCTAAAATTAATAGATTGTACCTAAGTGAATCATTTGTTGATTGTGATTATATTATGTCTATTGAAGCTTAGATTAGATAGCCCGCCAAGATCCCAAATCCGCACGAACTTGCATGGATCACTTGATATATTCTACAGGACCAATTTCTGGTTCCATCTAGAATTGTTTTTGTATTTCGGAATCCAAAAGTTTTGAAGAGGTGTGGTCATGTGTGATCAAGACATGCGGTAATTCTTCAAAAAGGCTTGGAATGGGCGGCCAAGGATGTAGGAATCCTAAGGAGGCCCTAATGGGGTGCGTTTAGCATTCCATTAATACATTAAGAATATAATTTGCACATTTTAATTAAATGGCTGCTAGATTATATTAATGTATTAAATTTAAGGCATGTGGACTTGTTTCTTTTATAGTAAGAATAGATCTAGTTCACATGTTGACTTTTTATTAAAGTCCAATGGATTTAATAAAATGGAAAAATAATATATTGCACAAGTATTTACTTGGGAGGCAAGGCTAAATTAATTAGTCTAATATATTGTTATATTTTATTTTATTAATCAAATGGAAATTAATTAATTAATTGTTTGATTAAAAGTCAAAATCTTTTTCTAACTAGGAGAAGGATTCCTAGTGTTATACTATTGTTGGTAGTATGATAAGTATCAAAGACTATATTTGATAAGTAGATAAATAAAAGTATTTTATTTATCTAGTCAAATTAGGAAGTTTTTGATATAGTCACAATATTATATTCAATAATTTATTATCGGATAATACACTCATGAGTTGGAATATGGTTAAAACTCAAAGTTAATAGGAGACTTGGTGAAAAAGTAATCCTACTTGTGTGAGGATTTGACTACAAGGTAGAAATCTTACTTGAGTGAGGATTAGACCATCACCTATATATATTATTAAATTTGGAATTGATAATGGTAGTTCAAAGAATAAGTTTTTTTTAGAATATTTTTATTCTCTTGCTTTTGAATAAAAAATAAAAAAACTTCCAACTCAAGAAATGGGTGTAGAATTCGGCCAAAGAGAAGAAGAATAATGAGTGTTTTATTTTCGATAGTGCACTAGAAGCTTTTACATCAAAAGGCTTTATGCACAAGATCGAATTAGGGTTCACGCGAGTTTTCGATTAAAAGATTGAGAAGTCACAAGTGACCAAACGTTCTTTATTTCCTCTAAGAGGATTATTGTGACTAACAAAAGGAAAAGATTTTTGTTTCCATCATCAGGTTTACAATTCAAAGAAAGGGAGCCCACACTCCTAGGTGATTCACGTTCGTGATTGGATTGGAAGATCTTACGGATTCAATTCAAAACAAGCGGATTCAATTCGATGCAATATCAATCGTCACGTGAAAATGTACGCTACTTTTAATTATATGTTAATGTAGGGAAAAATTGCTTAAAACCGCAGCGGAAGGAGAAAAAATAATTTTCTTATAGTTTAAAATTTTTCTAAAGATTTGAACCTTAACCCTTTAATTAATTAAACTCAAATATACGGTTAGAGTTAAATACCTCTTGTCGCGTGATCCGATTGACTTACGTCGATGGTAATCCACAAGATCTTCAATCCTAGCACGTACGTGAATCACCTAGGAGCGTGGTCTCCCTTTTTCTTTGAATTGCTTACCTTAGAAAGGATGCATGGAATTTCTGATCTTGATCTTCAATAGTAAAACACCAAGAGCCTAAAAAAATAGTTCCGGTCACTTTTGAATTCACAATCAATATGATTGAAACTCGCGTAACCCTAAATCGAAAGTGTGCACAAAACCTTTTGATGTTAAAGGCTTGTAAGTGCACTATCGAATGAGAACTTATTTTCTTTTTCTCTCTTGGCCGAAAATCTATGTGTATAGAGTAGGGTTTTTTATTTTCAAAACAAACAAAAATCTCTCTCTATTTTGCTTCTTCTAGGTGGCCGAAAATTCATAACCTTATATTTATAGGTTGGCCGAATTTTCTCCTTCACCAAGTAGGGTTGGCCGAATTCATTGAATAGGAAATCTAGGGTCGGTTAATTTCCTTACTTGAAAAGGAATTGTCCTTTTCCCTAATTCCTATCAATTCAAGAATCCTAACCCTTGTAGGACTAGTGGTGGCCGAATTCTTTGTATAATAAGGAGTGTATGTGGACTTAATTCTTACCACATTAGGACTCCTATCACTTAAAAGAATTCCAACCCTAATCCAACACATAGTATTTAATTTACTGATCAGGAAAAGATTTTGATTTAAACTATTAATTAATTAAATAATTAATTAATTCTCATTTAATCAAAACAATAAAATAAAATAATATCTTGGACTATTTTATTTAGCCTTGCCGCCCACACCATATATATATGGGCCAAATATTATTTTTCTTATTTTATTTAATCCATTAGACTTTAAATAAAAGCCCACATGTGAACCAGACTTATTCTTACTAAAAGAAACAAGCCTACATGTCTCCTTTTAATATATTAATATAATAGTGTAGCCCATTAAATAAATAATAGACAAATTATATTCTTAATATATTAAATGCAATTCTAGATGGACCCATAAATTGGTCCGGTAGAATATATCAAGTGATCCATGCAAGTACGTGTGGATTGTGGATCGTGGATCTTGGCGGGCTATCTAAATTTAAGCTTCAATATACATAACCTAATCATAATCAACAAATGATTCACTTAGGTCCGATCTATTAATTTTAACTCATTCCACTAAAGAGCTAAAATTGAACTCTTAAATAAAGATAGAATAAGGAGATGTTTCTCATTCATACCCTAGATCTTATAGGAGATGGTGTATCCTCGTGAATAATATCAGTAATCGCCAAGAGCTCATAGACCGCCTATAGCTCTCCAAGTTACCATATTTCCTCATATGACCACATTTTGAACTTGGATATTTTGACTTGTCCAGAAGCCATGTCTTCAATAATCATTATTGAAAACTCAACGTTGAGATTTAATATCCAATACCTCAAAACATCCATATGATGATATTATACTCTCATTTAATAAATGGAGCCACGATGTCCATATCTATAAATGAAGTCCTCTATCGATTAACAAATGAATACCACCAAACTATCGAGGATAGACTATGCTATATAATCGTACTCATTGATAGCTCAAATGATAACACTTGCAACCATAAGTCCATCATTTATCTCAGGATTTAGATAGACTCTCCGATTGTCCTGATAATGAAAAGACTTATATCTAGTGACGGTTCTAGATAAAGTATTTCATTGTGATCCAGTTCAATGCACCCAGTGCACTAGATTCTTTTACTCGAAAACTTTCGATGATTTTAGACTCATCATAACTCATTTGATCCCACTCAAATGCTAGTAAAAGAATTCTACAACTTTATCAAGATAGAGGTGCCCAACCTTTAACTTAAGTTGTGAACGTTATTCAAGACTAACTAAAGAATTGTGTCTACCTCATACATATCCGGATGTACAAACAATTCTTCATATCTTATAGTCTTTTGACCTTATGATTATTTACCTTGACAATTATAATTATAAATGCTATAAGATTTTGCAGAATCAGAAATCACTTTATTTATATGAAAAGATTGTCAATTACAATATTACATTCTTGCTATTGAGCATAATCCTAACAGTTAATTAATCAAAGGTTAAGGTTCTTTCTTTTAAAAGGAATTTTTTTAAAAAATACAAACCTAATTTTTCGCTTCCGCTGTTGTTTTTATTTATAATTGGTATCAAAGCCTGGTTGTACCCTTGATTAATTGATGTATGTATATGTGAATCTATTTCTTTTTATTGTAAATATGCATGTTTTAGAAAGAGATGTCACTCTAGGTATTCGCATATATAATTACATCGGAATGTATGGATATATATGTTTTTATAATATGATTTGTTATTGCTCGATTTTGGTCATAGAATTTCAATGTAATTTTTGTTTGGAGTTGTAACAAGAAGGGCGGTCTATCATCACCATAATTTCCTTCTTGATAGTTGCTAAGTTTATTTTATTTTATTGTTGTAATAAAAAAAACTGCTGTAATATATTCAAGTTTCGAAAATTCGAAGAATTGAAGAATTGAGAGCAAAAAAAGAAGCATCGGAGGAAGGCCGCTGTAGCCAGTGCGCACCAAGGCAGCCGCGCAATCCTTCGGGCGCGTGCGTGGTGCTGCGCATGGGGCAGCCGCGTATGGATTTTGGCGGGCAAGAGTATTGACAAACCGCCGCTTGATGACTTGATCTCCAAGTTTGGGTTTTCTTGTATTTCAAACAAATGTAATTTTACTTGCTTTTCTGGGGTGGACCAAAATTGTGGCTATTTATTTTTCGTAAATATTACAATGTTTATCATTGTTTGATAACATGTCATATAGAATAGGAGTGCCACTCATATATCTCTTTTGGTATGAACATGCATTGAATGGTTTAGGTATCTAATTGGCATCTAGATAACTTGGTAAATCATTCTATGGAATTCTATCACACTCCTTAAACAATTGAGTGGGAGAAGGTGTTTTTGAACACATATGACCTCCAACATAAGTTGAGTTTTATGTTTTGTCTGCTAACCCCCCAAGGAGTATCCATGAATAGAATTTAGCAAGATACTTCCTTACAAGGATAGACTAGACAATTGACTCAGACGATATCTACTCTCAAATGAGGGATTTTCGTGAGGGAAAATATCGAAGGTCGATAACTTAGTAATACACTCAATTATTGATATCCTCCCAAGAGTTCTTGTCAATATAAATCGCAAGGCTAAATTGAAAACGTTGGTTGTTATGTTAACAATTAGGTGGGACCTAGTCCAACTAGTAAATGGTGCGAACTCCCAAATGAGAGGTAATATTTATGGATGTTGGATCACCATTGAATTTAATGATTGAATTATTTTATTTAATTCAAGATAAATATTCGAAAGTGCTTTATCATAATTGGTTGCTTATATAAGTTTTGTTTTATTCAGAAATCATGACCCCATCTCTAATCAACATCCTAAAAGATAATTCTTTAACTGGAGATAATTATGTCACATGGAAAAGGAAATTGGGAGATTGTTACAATTTGAAAAGCATAAGTTCGTTTTGTCTACTCCTAAACAACCTGCTCCTATCAATGAATCTACTAAGCAGCAAAGAGACAAGTATAAGCAGTGGGAGACCTCAGATGAGATGGCCAAATGTTACATTATGGCCACCATCTCCGACGTGTTGCAATAGTAACATGAAGGAATGAGTTCCGCTGCCGATATAATGATGTCTCTAGAGGAGATGTTTGCTATGAGGTCCAGGACGACTAAGAGAGAGGCAGTGACTGCTTTCATGAATCTTAGGATGAAACCTGGATATACTGTAAAGGATCATATGATAAAGGTCATAGCATATCTCAACATTGCTGAACTCAATGGTGTTGAGATAGATGGTGAGACGAAAATTGACATGATTGTCAACTCACTATTAGATTCTTTTGATCAGTTCAAGTTGGACTACACCTTGAACAATAAGGAATACACCTTGTAGGCCTAATGTAAGATGTTCAAAGCGCTGAGAAGATACTTTTAAAAGGCAAGGGTCAAGAGATTTATATGGTTGGTAAAGTTGCTACTGTTAAGACCCGCAAGAAGGTAAAGAAACAACAGAAGAAAAAGCAACTTGGGCCTACCAAGAAGGAGACCAAGAAAGGAACCAAGATCAAAGGGAAGTGTTTCCTTTGTGGTGAAAAGGGACATTGGAAAAGAAATTGCCCAAAGTCTCAGAACAAGAAGGAAGAAGGTAATATTAATTATCTTGAAACATGCTTCCTGGTAGATTCTACTGATTCTTGGATCATAGACTCTGGAGCCACTAATCATGTTTGTTATTCCTTACGGGGGTTTCAGGAAAGGAAAAGGTTGAATGATAATGAATTCAAATTGCGCTTAGGAAACGGAGCGTTGGTGTCTGCCTGTGCAGTGGGAGATATTAGAGTTAATTTAGATTCTAGTAGGCATTTAGATTTAATAGACATTTATTATGTACCTCAATTCAAGAGGAATTTAATTTCAGTTTCTTGTTTAAATAAATTTGGATATTCGGTTACTTTTAATAAAAATTTTATTATTAGTAAGAATGACAAATTTGTTTGCAAAGGTACATTAGAAAATGGCTTATTCTATTTGTATAGAAATATCTCTCACTTGTTAGACACAGAATCAATAGAACCTAATCATAAAAGAATAAAATTATCAAAAGATGAAACTTTCCTGTGGCATTTGCGCCTAGGTCATATTAACCTTGATAGGATTAAATGATTGGTTAGTGATGAACCTTTAAGTGACTTAAAGGTTGATGATCTACCAACTTGTGAATCTTGTCTAGAAGGTAAGATGACCAAAAGGCCATTCATGACTGTAAGGGCCTCACCTTATGATTGGCTTATTTCGTTGACAAAATCACATTTGGGGTTAATCATTGTAAAAGGGTAGATTAGGAATTGAAGATCTTCCAATTGACTCCAAGTGCTTCAAGAAAGGTAGATTACTTGACTCTACTTTTACTTGAAGGGATATAGCTGCACACACTCACTTGCATGCATTATGTTCTTGTTTACATACAATTGGATGATGTATTGTATGTCACTTATCATACTCCACACTTGCACATATTGCATATCACTTTGTGTGTTGAGTGTGCCTAGAAAATAGGGTTTCTTCTAGTACCGCAGCCTAGATCGCTTGGCAAGCACTGCTTGCACCGCGGCATACAGAGCAGTATTCATCAGTTGGCTCATGCTGCCTGAACCGCGTCCTGTACACATGTACGCCCAGCGGTCTGTGACACAGTAAACTTCAGTAGGCCTCTGATGCCTTGAAGGTTCGATTGGCAATTAGGCCTGTGAGTTTTTACCCAGTTGGAGGGTTTCTCACGTAAATCATATCATTGTGTCTTTTTGTTTATTCCGCACTTTTATTATGGCAATGATTGATTGTGATAGAGATTAGGGGCTGTGTTGTTTAATTTTGATTAATCAAAAAGATGGCATTTAATTTAACTAAAACCTATTCACCCCCCCTCTAGGTTAGTTTTATCACTCTTAGTGTATTTTCAATGACCAAAGGCATAAGAGCCACTGAATGTTTAGGATTAATACACACTGATGTGTATGGTCCTATGAACATTCAAGCTAAAGGTGGATATGAGTACTTCATCACTTTCACGGATGATTACTCGAGATTTGGCTATGTGTATCTCATGAGACATAAGTCGGATGCTTTTGACATGTTCAAAGCATTTAAAGCTGAAGTAGAAAATCAGCTTCAGAAACACAAAAATCTTAAGATCTGATCGTGGTGGAGAATATCTTTCTAGTGAGTTTTAGCAATATCTTATTGATAATGAGATTATTTCTCAGATTTCTGCGCCAGGTACACCTCAACAAAATGGGGTGGCAGAAAGGAGAAATATGACTCTTTTGAACATGGTTAGGTCTATGTTGAGTTATTCAACACTTCATATTTCTTTTTTGGGATATGCTTTACAAACTGTTATGTACATTCTAAACGATGTACCATCCAAGTCGGTTCCTCAAACACCGCATGAGTTGTGGACTGGGCGAAAGCCTAGTTTACAACTATTGATGGCGATTTTCGGATTACATAAAGTCGATCATACGTTACACAAGTTATGGTGAGTTGACAATTATGTTAGGAACAAGAAAAGAAAAGGAGATTATGAAGACACATACTTTACGTGGTAAAACCCCAAATCGGGGAAACATCCACGGTTGCCGGTGACGGCGAGAAGGTAAAATCACTATATGATTAAGATTACACACACAATCTTACTTGCTCTCTTGAGTCCTTAATGATTCACTAACTCATGTTGGGTATGTTTTAAGTCTATTTATACATGCATAGAACCCTAGTTCTTGGAGTACAAGTAAGAGAAAGGTAGTAGTGATTTAATAAAGCTCTGACTTGTTGGAGTCGTTTTAATGGCATTAGGACTTTGCCTATTTAGTGTTCTGATAACTCTTATGGAAATCCGTTTCCTTGTCAGAGTATGCTTCTTGCAACCTTATTTGAGGAGGATTCTTCTTTAAGTGTTTGAGTCATAATAATTTTATCAACACGCTAAGCATCTGAACGTATCTAGACATTGTCCACGTGTCGCTTACCCGATCGTCCTCCAAACCCGACCAGATCTCTTTTACCCCCGACTAGGGATCTTCACCCGATCAAGTAGCTAAAATTGATCAGTTAACTTTCCCCCGATCGTTATCATGATAACCCGATCGATCTAATTGCCCTGGTCGGGTATCCAAAACCCGACCATCTAAGTAACTCTGATCAGAGTTATAGGGTTATTTTCTGATCGCTTTAGGTTGATTCGATTTTGGTTGACATGTCAATAGTTGTTTATGCTGATGTGTTATTTCTTCAAATTATACCAATAACAATTAGAGTAGTCACAGATTTATTTTTGTTGTCTAATTATTTGGTTGCTTTTTATAGTTTGGATTGAAGATATCAATAAAACCCCTCGAGGGAAGCATAGTTCAGGAAAAAGTGTTCTAATATTGCTTTTCTTTACAAAGCAAGTCTCAAAAACCCCGAACAGTTTCTCGAAGGGCCCAGTGAAGGGGCCGAAAGCGTATGTTGTAAAGACAACACACTTTCACCGAAACTAACTGGGTGCATTAAAAGCACTGTTAGAGCGCCTTCAGGTGATCAGATACCTGATGGGATGTGCCAAAAGTTGGATGGGGTGATCAAAAATCTCACGCTTGAATATCAATCAACAAGAAAGTTGGATGATATGAGCTAAGTTAGTGAGATAAGAAAACCCACATTGCAGCGAATCTTGAGCAACAGACCGTTACGAGACGTCCTAGTAACTTAGTTGCCAGATAAAAGACAAGTTAGATACCATGCAAATGGTCCATTAAAAGAACTCTACTTGAACCAATATACAAAGCAACTGCAAACCAAATCAGAACCGATCAGTTGATTAGATAACCGATCGGGTTCATCAAAAGCTGATGGCCAAATTGGCTGGGCAGAAACCAACCAGTCAAAAAGAGGTTATTGAACGAGTTAAACATAATTGATAATAAATTGAACCGAGTTCGATCAGTCAAGATAGCTGGTCGGGTCAATGATCAATTAAACTCGATCAATCGAAAAACAGTTACAAACAATCAATAAAGATGGTCAAGTAAAGTTAAGAAGACCACACGAGTAAATCAAAAACTTGTATCATTAAGAGATGAACAAATCGTTTATTTAGTGTTACAAAAAATTACAAGGTATGTGGTATAAAGGTAAAGGAGAGATCAGGTTCCAGGAGTGCGTGAAGGGCCGTCGGGACCAGAGGTTCCATGAGGATTACTTTCTTCTTTATAGCCCTTGGCCAGATCTCCAAAGTCTGGCCAGCAGATGTCATCTTCAGGATCTTCAACCATGAAAGGAGAGTTATCGGTCTCAGATAAAGGTCCAGTGTCGATGCCCTTGGATATTGCACCACCTTCCTTGACCTTATGAAAGGTCACCAGAGAAGATTTGGAGGGAAGCTCCAGATGCATATTATGAGGTTCTTTCCCGATAGATCTGCAATAAGCCTTCCATCTCATCCTCTGGTTCTTTATCGCACAGAGAGACTCAGCCTTGTGCTTTTCAATCATTCGGTCCCATTTACGGTGAGCCTCTCCAGTAAACCTTTCCTTGCCCCCGAAGAACATTCGAGCAGTAGCTAGCCCTCGTTCCAGTTACCTTAGCATAATGGCCTTGAATGCTAGAAATCTTTTGTACCGATCGACACTCAGGACTTCAAGGGCTAACTTCGCTTCTTGTGGGAGCACCTCCATGCTGACCTTATGTTGCTTTAAGTCGTCGATTAGCCTTTCATAGAGAAGCTTGGCCTCCTCAGACCCTTGTTGAGCCTCGAGCATGGATTGTTGAGAAGCAGCTAGAGTTTCCTTGGCAGTGCGAGCTTCTGCCTCTTAGCTAGCAGCGGCTTTTTTAGCCAGAGACAGCTTAGTTTCCAACTCTGCTCACCGCTGGTCGGTCTTGGCCAGATTGGCTTCAAGTTCGGCATTCCTTACTGCAAGCTTTGTTAGGCTGGTCGTGGCATTGTCAGCTTTAGTTTTGGCGGCAGCAACCGACCTCCTCAAAGCCGCCTCCGTCGCGTCAAGGTGCTTCAGTTTCTTTTCAAAAGACGCTTTCAGCTTCGATTCACTTGCTGAGGCGGAACTGACCGCTTTATTTCTCTTTTCAAGCTCGTTCTTCAGCTGAGAAATTTCGGCATCCTGTTTTTTCTGAACCATCATGGCCTTGGTCATCTCCTCTACAGTCTTGAAAAAAGGGAAGGAAAACATGGTAAGTTTATGTTAACAGTCATTTTTGGCAGGGTTCCAAAGAAGAATTTTCCATCTGGCAGGTACCTGGTAGGACCTAGATCGGGACCGATACCTAGATACTGGGGATGCTGTACACCATGAACCGGAAAGAAGTCAGTACCACGTCTCACAGTCTACCAGGTACCAAGCAATGCTATACCATGATACCTCTTACCTGGTTCCTAGGTACCACGATGCCTCCTACCTGGAACCTAGGTACCGCGACATCTACCCGGTACCCAAGTACCGCGATATCAGTCCAGGATCTAACCAGAATGTATATCCTACCCACCAAGTAAGAAGAATGGAACCAGGAAGAGGTACAAGCATGCTAGAACAAGCGCCACGCCAGCGAGCACTCTGGTACACCAGTGTACCATACCACCGGGATACAGAGTCAGAATTCTCCTTCAAGCAATGTAAAAGAGAAAGTTGACCTCTCTGGTAATTAATAGAGATAATCAACACCATTAATGAGGGAATCAGTCAACTCCATTAATGGCCATTCACAACTCTATTAATGAGGGAATCAGTCAACTCCATTAATGGCCATTCACAACGCCATTAATGAGAGAGTCAACTTCATTAATGAAGATAATCAGACTCCATTAATGAGAAGATATTCAACTCCATTAATGAGAAGATATTCAACTCCATAAATGAGAAGATATTCAACTCCATTAATGAGAAGATACTCAACTCCATCAGTGAGAAGATATTCAACTCCATTAATGAGAAGATATTCAACTCCATCAATGAGAAGATATTCAACTCCGTTAATGAGAAGATATTCAACTCATTAATGTCGATAAACCAATGGAGTGAGCAACAAGGATGAACATATATAAATATAACAAGTCACTCTCCAAGAAAAGGGCTGATTCCCCAATATTTCTCCAGTCGAACATTTCTCCAACATGGGTTTCAAACGATAGACACACTCGAACAGCCCCCCGGTATCTCCATATCTCCAACAGCTCTCCAACATCTCCATGTCTCCGATCCCAGATTTTGCCCACCTCTTCACTGGGAATATGAGTTCGCCATCGCCTGGAGTGTAAAAGGGACCCTGCCCGAATTCCCTCTACACCACCATCGTATCGACTGCTATGCATGTCTGTTCTCCCCATGAATGTACCGGTACCAAATGGTACCCCTCTAACTGTGACATACCAGGTCTCAGTTTGTACTAATGTAAGCTCTCTGAAGCACCTCTCGTAATATATAAATATAAAGAAGGGTCTTTCTCCTTCCTATGGATACTGCCTGGGGTTTTTTCAGCATGTGATCAATCGTGATGTTGTTTCCCCCATAGGTCAGTCCACCACTACTAAAAGAGTTGTCATTCTCCCATCTATCTCCTTGTTATGAATGCATGTATGCGTGCTAGGCACCGACCATACTGGTCTTAGCTCTCATGTACCTCTTCTGGCTCATTATCTAGGTCGGGGGAATATTGAAGGCACCTAGAAAGGTGACCAGGTACATGGATCAGATACCAGGACCGGGTACCAGCCTACTGCACTAGATAGGTAGGACGATAGTTCTCCTACCCAAGCACCTACCTCGCCTTCACCTAGTACAAGAACTTAGGTACCTCGAGGTACTTACCGCACTATGCTATTTTCACCTTAACATGCTATTTTCACCTTACCAGAACCATGGTACGAAGTACCTACCACACCCGCTGCGACCTCCGGGGTAGCGGGTTGAGGGTGTTAATTGAGATTCCTCACTTAGAGCGAATTTTTTGTTAACAGTTTATATATAGACTCGAAGCGTAAAGAATGAGCAAGAGATTGGAAAATACATACATAAACGTCGCTATTATAGATAGCGCGGACTCTTTCCACATCACTAGCATTTCGAAAATCAGTCCAGTAGCCTGTGCCAACATAGCCCTTCCCAGCAGACATAGACTTCAGTATGTCTAGAGGGTCGGGTAATATGTCCCCTAAACCAGAAGCTCCTGCCACGCTAGGAGGTATTATTATCCCGGGGACAGGGGGTGGTTGATCCATCTATTCAGAATGTGAAATTGGAATGGCTTCAGGAGTAGCTTGAACTTGCTTCTGATCAGCGGTCCCCGACGAGCCTGCTTCAACACTACTTATGACAGGGGAAAGAACAATATTGGGCAATGGCCTAGATGGACCGCCCAGTTGGAAAGATGTTTTGTCAACATGCTCCGCTTCATGGTCAGATAAGTTGTCTTCAGGAGCGAGCGGATCAACTGATACTTTTTCAGGACTGGTCTGCCCTTCGTCAGAATCCGTGTCAGTAAAGACTATCTGACGCTTGACTGAAAATTGAATAGGGGCTTTGCTAGTACGATGAGCAGGGAGGTCAAAAGGAACCTGGCTGATTGGATGACCGGTTTGAAGAGGAATTGGCTCAGACGGTCTCGGGGGTTGAACTTATTGGAAGGTGGTTTGCCTGACAGCCCTAGTAGCGACCTGGTCGTCCGATCCAGATCGATCAGATGGCATAAGGGTAGAAGAAGCTGGAGCATGATCGTTTCCCCTTTTAGATCGGTGCTCCTTGTGGATTAAATCAGTCAGCGTATCCTGATTCTCCTCATCCTCTTCAATGATGACCGCTTTGACTCCAGTCTGATGAGCTCTTGGTTCAGATGCTGATTCTAGTTTCTTCTTTCCATGAACGGCATCAGGAGCGGAAGAATCAGCAACAGTTTTGGTCACCTTGCTGACTGGAGATTTCCTAGAAGATTTGGTCAGGCGTCGACCAGCCGTTTCCTTAGTAAATTTCCTTTTTCAGCCTCTGGGAGATTTATCTTGCTCACCCCGATCAGAAGATTGCCTCTCTCTCTCTCCCGGTCGAGAATGTCTGAAGATGCATTAGGATCAGGCTCGTAAATATGTTCAACCATGGTCTGTTGAGGAGGAGTAATACCTTGAGCCAGCTAGGTAGCAGCTTCTGCATGACTGACCTTATCAATATTTTTAATCTTCTTGGTTTGGTCCCCGGCTACGATATCTATCTCATACACTGAAAATTGAAGAAAGGAAAAAAAATTGGTAAAAAAAAATATAATAATGGGAACAATTAAAGTAACGGGACTTACAGCGTTTGCGTCGAATCGAAATCGGAGGAAACAATCCAAGGTCTTGAAGGGCCTTTTCAGCAAATATCCCATGACGATCTCTGACCTCCCACGATGTTTGAGCAGCCTTGATAACATTTTTTGCATGTTCTTCTGTTAGCATGGCAGCGGTCTTGTTCCACAGTTCGGGACTATAGAAGTGCCTGGTCAGTGCTTGTCGGGGATTAGCAACGACGGTTTCACCCCATTCTCCCCGAACGAAGAACTAGCTGTTCTTCCAATATTTATTAGAAGAAGGAAAGCCCCAAATGAAGCCCTTGTGGTCTTTACTGGATGGAGGTGAGGGACGTTGATTATATTCTTTAGGAATCCAATGGTTGATCGAACTAGACTGAAGGTAAAAGGTACCTCTATTGTCTGACCAACCCAATGTGTAGAAGTTTCGAATTTCCTGTGGGGTCGGGGGGTACTTGGCACCGAATTTCTTCCACAGATGCCATAAACTTATAAGTACTCGATATGAGTTTGGTGAGAGCTGGGCATGAGCGATCCAAGTGTTGGCCATGAATCTGGCAATAAAAGGTTGAAGGGGTAGTGTGACCCCAGAGGTGAGCATTGTCTCATAGATGACCACTGCGCCCCGAGGAGGGTTCCAAATTGTGCGCTGATTGCTCAAGAAAAGCTCAGCTGATCGGGGGAGATTGAACCTTTCGCTATATTTCACTATCTCTAGCTCGTCCACCGTATTTATTTCCGAATCAAAGGCACATGGATTCTCTACCGAGAATTTCAGAAGAAAAGCTCGACACACCCTGGGAATGTCCCCCATCTTCAGTAACTGAGAAGGAATCTTTAAGTCAATCGCAGAAGAATCCTTAGAACTTGGCATGTTTCCCCGGTTGGATCCGGTTGTCTTCGACATATCTGGGTATGTATTGAGAGAAGAAGAAGAAGAAGAAGAAGCAGCCGGGTTAGCGATGTTTGATTCAAAATAAGAAGATTGAAACTCAGGAAGAGCCACAAAATAATCAACATTAAGGGGTACATGATGAATTGGACGAGAAGAAAAATCTTGAAAATATTCCCCTAAAATGGATTAAATCCTAGCAATATTCTCCTTGTAGCCTATTGCAATATAGTGGATTAATAACTCAACATAACGATGATGAATAGCAGGATCCATACCTGATATTTGAAGAAGGTGGGAAGAAACTTTGACGACGATGAAGATTCAGTTGAAGCGACGAACTCTGAGAGGATCGTTGATGGAGGACAGTAACACAGAAGATGAAGAGTTACGTAAATTAAAAGAAACAAACGCGTGAGAGGGAAAACGAAAGGGTTTAAAAGTATTTATAGGCAATAATGAAATCATGTGAGAGTGGTGGTTGGTATTCGAATCCCGAAGATCACACGCCGTTTGAAATTTAAAACGCCGTTGTCAGTTGCATCAAATCATCGATGCAAATCAACCTTTTATGGCTAGGATTTAAAGTTAGCTATCCATTGTTAGTACGCATTTAAGAACTCCATGATAAAAGGCTCCCGAGTTAAACATATCTCACCGAACAAATGGTTGTCGTTTAACCAAATGCTCGGTTTGAATGTTTAAGGGGGTATTGTTATTGGTATAATTTAAAGAAATAACACGTTAGCATAAACAACTATTGACATATCAACCAAAATCGAATCAACCTAAAGTGATTAGAAAATAACCCTATAACTCTGATCAGAGTTACTTAGATGGTTGGGTTTTGGATACCCGACCAAGGCAATTAGATGGATCGGGTTATCATGATAATGATCGGGGGAAAGTTAACTGATCAGGTTTAGCTACTTGATCGGGTGAAGATCCCTGGTCGGGGGTAAAAAAGATCTGGTCGGGTTTGGAGGACGATCGGGTAAGCGACACGTGGACAATGTCTAGATACGTTCAGATGCTTAGCGTGTTGATAACATTATTACGACTCAAACACGTAAAGAAGAATCCTCTTCAAATAAGGTTGAAAGAAGCATACTCTGACAAGGAAACAGATTTCCATAAGAGTTATCAGAACACTAAATAGGCAAATTCCTAACACAATTAAAACGACTCCAACAAGTCAGAGCTTTCTTAAATCACTACTACCTTTCTCTTACTTGTAGTCCAAGAACTAGGGTTCTATGCATGTATAAATATACCTAAAAAACACCCAACAGGAGTTAGTGAATCATTAAGGATTCAAGAGAGCAAGTAAGATTGTGTCTGTAATCTTAATCATATAGTGATTTTACCTTCTCGCTGTCACTGGCAACCGTGGATGTTTCCCCGATTTGGGGTTTTACCACGTAAAATATGTGTCTTTATAATCCCTTTTTCTTTTCCTGTTCCTAACATAATTGTCAACTCACCATAACTTGTGTGACGCGTGATAGACTTTACGTAATCCAAAAATCACCGTCAACACTAATTTTAATGGAAATGTGAAATCCCTTAAGGGTAAAATATCTTCAAATACTGAGCGTTGCATGGTCTGAGCAACTCTCCTCCTTCTGGTCGGACAAGGCGATATGCTCCATGCCCAGCTAGCCCGACCACCTGATAAGGCCCTTCCCACTTGTTCGCCAGTGACCCAGCTGCTTTATCCTTTGTATTTGGGGATACCCTTCTAAGAACCAGATCTCCAAGTTGGAACTTCCTTTCTCAGACATGCGAGTTGTAGTATCTTGCGATTCTTTGTTGGTACGCCGCATTCCTTACCTTTGCCATATCCCTTTTTTTAATCCAACTCATCTAGATTCTGTTATAGGGTTTGTACATTGGTGTCGAGCTAATATAGCTGGACTCTTGGGGAATTATTTGCGACCTCGACCAGTATAACAGCCTCTATTCCGAATGCTGAGGAATAAGGTGTTTCTCCAGTCGAAGTTCTTTGAGTTGTTCGGTATGCCTAGATTACTTCATGTAACTTATCCACCCAGTTTCCTTTTTTGCTGTCGAGCTTGGCTTTCAAAGTATGCTTGATGATCTTGTTGACTGCTTCAGTTTGACCATTGGTCTGAGGATGAGCCATAGTATCATAATAATATTTGATGTGGTACTTTTGGCACATCTCCCTAAAATTATCACTATCGAATTGAGTCCCATTGTCGGTGATGATCGTGTTTGGGATCCCGAACCGATAGATTCTAATTTTCTTTACGAATTTTGTGGTGTTAGCTTCGGTGATATGTACCAATGCTTCCGCTTCCGCCCATTTTGTGAAATAGTCAACTGCCACAATAGCGTGCTTTCCGCCACCTTTAGTTATTGTAGGCATACGGCTGATCAGGTCCAGTCCCCACATTGCAAACGGCCAGGGTGAAGTCAGATTCTTCAAGTTCTCAGGTGGCTGTTTGATGTCATTTGCGATTCTTTGATAGGTACCACACTTTTCTGCCACCGTCTTGGCATATTTAAACAATGTTGACCAATTAAAGCCCTGCCTGAGGGTTTTATGGGCCAAACATTTTCCTCCAGTATGGTTCCCACATACACCTCCGTGTATACTAGCCAGAATCTTATCTCCCTCATCCTGACTGACACATCACTATAGGGCTTTGGAAAACCCCCTTATGTAGAGTTCTCCTCATAATATTGAATAACGGGTTGCCCTGTATCTAATGTGCTTTGCTTCGGTTGCATCTTCTGGGAGCGTGCCGTCTTATAGGTATCGCCTGATCGGGGTAATCCAAGTGACCTGCTCTACTTCTATTGTCTATACTGCCAGCTTCTCTCCTTCTCCAATGCTGGGTTTTCGAGATGAGCCATTGGGATCATCTTAGACTAGATTTCAGTGGTTGCTGATGACACCCTTGATAATGCGTCAGCTTTTTCATTCTTTTCTCTGGGATATGAGTGATTCTATAATCCTTGAATCTCCCGAGGAGTACCTTAGCTATCTATAAATATGCCACCATGTTAGAGTCTTTTGCCAGGTATTCATCCAAAACCTGGTTGACCACGACCTGGGAATCACTGAATATTTCTACTTCGTCTGCCCCCAGTGTCGTGCAGACTCTGAGTCCTGCCAACAACGCCTCATATTCAGCCATGTTGTTGGTAGCCTTGAAGTCAAATCGCATGGCATACTCTACCTGATCACCTTCAGGGGTTGACACCACTACGCCTGCCCCGCTACCATGTGCATTTGACGACCCATCAACATGTAGTTTTCAGTTGATAATCTTCCTTTCATTTTCTTCCAGCATCCTGATCACTTCCCTGTCAGGTTCAGTGAACTCGGTGATCAGATCCGCCATTGCCTGACCCTTTATTGCTGTCCTTGGTAAGTAAGTAATGTCAAACTCGCTCAATTCAATTGCCCATTTTGTCAGTCTTCCTGACACTTCTGGCTTGGATAGAATTTGCTTTAACAGACAATCTGTGTATACCTCAATTTTATAGGCTTAGAAGTAGGGTCTTAGTTTTATGGCAGCTGTCACTAATGCTAATGCCATCTGTTCGGCTGCCGAATATCTTGTTTCTGCTGGCAACATAGCCTTGCTAGTGTAGTAAACTGGTTTCTGCAATCCTTCTTCCATTCTTACTAATACCGAGCCAGTAGCTACAGCTGTGACTGACAGGTATAGGTACAATGTTTCTCCCATTCGGGGCTTTAATAAGATAGAAGCCTTACCTAACTATTCTTTGATCTTCTTGAACGCTTGCTCACATTCTTCATTCCATTCTACCCTCTTGCCTTTTCTTATTTCTCTAAAGAAAGGTAGACATCTGTCGGGCGATTTGCTGATGAATTGGTTTAATGAAGCTAGGCAGCCCGTTAACCTTTGAATGTCTTTCAGGGTAACCGGTGATCTCATCTTTTCCAGGGCTCTTATTTTTTTGAGATTCACCTCGATTCCTCTATGGTGCACTTGGAACCCGAGGAATTTTCCCGATGGTACCTCAAAGACACACTTGTTCGGGTTCAGCTTCATCCCATATCTTCTTAGCACTTTGAATGTTTCCTTGAGGTCGGTTGCATGCCTAGCTGCAGTGATGCATTTTGTTAACATGTCGTCTATATAGACTTCCATGTTTCTACCGATCTATCAGGTGAACATCTTGTTTACCAGTCTTTGATAGGTTGCCCCGGCATTTTTGAGACCAAAAGGCATCATTTTATAGCAATAGAGCCCTTGATCTGTTACAAAAGCAGTTTTTTCCTCATCTAGGCCGAACATCCTAATCTGGTTGTAGCCTGAATATGCATCCATGAAGCTCAGCAATTCGTGCTCTGCAGTCGTATCGACCAATTGATCTATTCGAGGCAGAGGAAAGCAATCATTCGAGCATGCTTTGTTCAGATCTGTGAAGTATACGTAAATTCTCCATTGTCCGTTTTTCTTTTTCACAAGTACTGCATTTGCCACCCAGTCTGGGTATTAGACTTCCCTGACTGATCTTGCTGCCAGTAACTTACTGACTTATTCTTTAATTGCTCGACTTCGTTCCAGGTTGAATCGACGCCTCTTCTGAATTACCGATTTGTGTTCTAGGTCTACAGTCAGAGCGTGAGAAATTATTTTGGCATCGATTCCTAGCATATCTTCATGCCTCCAAGCCAACACGTCTTTATATTCCTGCAGTAAGCTGATTAATTGATGCTATACTTGTTGGGGTTTATGACCTAAAGATGTAATTTGTAAATTGATTTATGAAATAAATAAAAAGAAAAGTTCAATTCATTCTTGTTGTATTGTTTATTTTATAACTTGTGCATATATTAACATCCTAGATTGCGCGATGTAATCTCGAACTGTGTATATGAGCGTCATATACAGATGGATACAGTAAGAGACGTGCAATCTAAAGAGTCCATAGATAACAAATAAAGATAGGTACTTTATTTGGGGTTAATCAATAGCTGCAGTCCATTCTGTAATGTACGGTGATTCTATCCTGAATCATTCATATGAGATATGGGAATGGAGGCACCTTGTATGATGTAATCATATAGGACTGAGCCATGATCTATTTGAATCACTCACCAAGATCCGTTTACTGATGAGATTCATATATATCAACTAATGATGGCTATATGTGGGTGATCTTAATCCTGAGTGTCTTATTGACTCCTTCAGGTTAGATCGTGGTCTTTGATATACCATGGGTGAGGTCAGATACAGTTCCTGATCAATATACTCCGTATGTTGGGATTGCGGTCTGGCTTGTGGCTGGGAAGGTATGTACACAATAGTGGAATCCACTCCTTCTTGTGAGAAGTAGATGATAGTTCCTATAAGGGTTGATTCGGGGCTTGGACAATATGAGCGCTCTCCTAATTCCGTGAGGAAATAGGATTTATTATCCATTAGAGAATCAACGGTACTTAAAGAATATATGTAATTAGAGGGGTATAACGGACATTATGACCCAGCTCTAATTATGAACTACTGTGGAGGATCACACCATGTGTAATAGCTATATCGATGGACACCGAGTTGTATCGGTCTGTGTAAAAGCGTCTACAGTTGAGAGAGTGCAGTTTCAGGTTTTTAGTGGAATAACATCGGAGTTAATAATCAAGGAATATTAATTAAAGAGTTTAATTAATGATTCCGAGGATTATTGGAGCTAAAAATACTGTGGGTCCATTAGGTCCCCTTGCTAGCCCGATCGATTTAGGTAACAAGGGTCACGGTTAATTAATTGGATTGTCCAATTAATTGTGTTACGAAAGTGACACGTATTTATTCATGAATTAATTGAATAATGAGATTATTTGATTAATGAATAATGAGATTATTTGATTAATGAATAATGGTGATTAATTAAATTAAATAATAAGATTATTTAATCATGTTATTAATCACTAAATGGATGATGTTTGTTGATATTTGTTTTTGAATAAAATAAGATAATATGACTATTTTATTATATTAAATTATATTTTGAATTTTGAATTTAAATAGTTTGAATTCAAATCATATTAAATAAAATAAATATTAAAAGATAAAAACAAAAGAGAGAAAAGTAATGTGTGCAAGTGTTGCACTATTGATAAAAAAATTAATAATTTTTTTAAACAACTAGAATTGTTCTAGTTTTTGTATTCTCTTGGAAGAAAAAGTTTCTTCTTCATTTTTCTCTACATCCTCCTAAGTTCCTGAGTATGTGACGCTCCCACAAGCAGTTACCAGTTCCGGGATATAGCGATGAAGATCAGTGGTACAGACCATGAGCATATCGTAAAGTGAAGGAGCCTCCAAACGTTGGTAAGGTTCTAATTTTTTTATATATATATATTGATTACAATTTCTTGTATTTACATATTGTATGTATTAGTTCTGGGAAAAATATTTGCTATCCTAAGTTCATTGGTTCCAGATCATTTATGATCTGTATTAAAAATTTTAAAACATATTTCCACTGCGTTACCAGTGAACGGGGTTCCAACAATTGGTATCAGAGCCAATTTTTTTTCGAAACAGGAAATTGTTTTCGATGCTCCTGTATGTATGATTGTGTAGGCACTATTTAAATTGACTGTATGTTGTTTTTGTATGTATATCAAATTTGTTAATTTACAAAAACATGATTGATCGTTAATTATATGGTACTGTGGATTTAGGGTTCATGGGTTGTATAATTTTTTTTTATTTTTGATTTTTTTTCCTGTTATTGTATTATATAAAAAAAATGTAACCTATACTGAAGACCTGGAAAAATTGAGAAGTTGGAAGGGCGAAATCAGAATTACGCGTGACAAGTACTGTTCACAAGGTACTGGTCACGAAGTACTGTTCACCGTAACTGTTCACGACACTGTTCATGTGGGGGGGGGGGGGGGGGGGGGGGGTTACTGTTCACGCGGACGTTGTTAGGCACTGTTCACATATTTTTGCACGATTCCGTTGGCAAGTGTTGCCTAGTGCGTTCCATGCGGATTTCCTATTTCGGATTCATGAGATGAATCGGAGTGACCTGAAGAGACTGGAAGACTCGAAAATTACAAGAAGACCAATGAATGCCTTGGGGATATTTCTGTAATTTTAGATTCTTTTTTAGGTTAAATAATCCACAGTACTCGGTCAATTTATGTATGCTTTATATTATGTGATGATAAAAGTATTGTCATGCATACGTATGTCATTTAGATTAGATTTGCCTACACAAATATATTTGATATGTCATACATGCATCATAGCCTATTTTTTATGTATTTTTTTTTCATATGATTAAAATCAGTAACTACATTATTGGCTATGAAAATGAGATTAGTTTTTTAATTGTTAAATAACTTGTTAATTCTCATTAATATTAATCTGGTTATTAAAGTGTTTAATAAGTTAGATTAATAGGGTCATTTATTGTAATTAGTATTAATACGATTAATGACCTAATAATAAATGAACCGAATAAAGTGTTAGAGTTTTAATAGTTAAAACTTGGTAAACACTATCATAATAATCCGAGCTTAGTAAATAGTTTACAAAAGCTTAGATTATTCACTAATAGATTATATTTTTAATAGTTAAAAATCATTAATTAATTAGAATTTTTTTTTCTAATAATGAATTTGTTAATGCGCTAGATAACTTGATTAAAGTTAGCCGTTTGATCCAATAGAGTCTAGGTGCATTAACGGATAATAGAAAACCCTAATTTTTAAATAGTGAGTGGGAGAGGGATATATGACATATATATCCCATAGTCTCCATCATTAGTTCAACACCGTGAGATCCGAGTGGGGTCTCGTGACGGCTTTGCTTTCGTCCTTCCTAAGGAGGGTTTCCACAAAGATCAATACCAAGTTTGACTTCCTAACGGATAGGATTTCTGAGGGTATTTCGGGATTGACCGACCCTAAGGCGGTAATTCTCGAGTTAAGCTCATGAGATCTGAAATGGTGGGTTACACTTACGAAGGTTTTGATTAAGTTTTGTTAATTAAAAACCTGATTGAATAAACGATGGTCGAATGATATGGAATAAGAGTTATTCTAGAATATTATTTGATTGAGAATGTCTCGGTCCAACATGCAAAGACTTGACCGACCCTAAGGCGGCACTTCTTCGTGGTATGTTGGATTGTCGTGGTATAGTAACTGTTTTTTCGGTATTTCTAGTTCGTTAAACATGTTCATGCATCATGTTTAAATTTATACCAAAGCACTCACACTTGTTTTAATAAATGACTGAATGAATGTTTTATTTATTTCAGCAATTATGTCTTCTGCATTACTTCAAATTCTTGCAAACGACAAATTAACAGGTGATAACTACACTAAGTGGAAACTTAATATTAATGCAATATTGGTCACCAAAGACCTCAAGTTTATGCTTACGGAGGAATGTCCTCCGGTGCCTACTGCCAATGCCACACGAACTGTTCGTGAGGCATACCAGCGATGGGTCTCATCTGATGAGATAGCCCTAACATATCTGTTAGCTTCTATGACAGCCGTGCTTGTCACAAAGCACGAAGCAATGACTACAGCATTCGAAATTATGGAGTCATTGCAAGCTATGTTCGGGCAGCCCTCCGAGCAAAAGCGACATGAAGCTGTTCGTTCCGCTGTGCTCGCTCGCATGAAGGAAGGTACATCAGTTCGGGAACATATCCTGAGCATGATGCCCTACTTCAACATGGCAGAAGTCAATGGTGGGGCCATTGACGAACCCGGTCAAGTGAACATCATACTGACGACTCTTCCGAAGAGTTTCGATTAGTTTAAGAACAACTACGGGATGAACAAGTTAAGGTTTAGTCTCACACAGTTGCTCAATGAGCTCGCTACTTTTGAGTCCTTGACTAAAGACAGCAAAAGTAAGACCGGTGAGGCAAATGTTGCCGAACCATCTTCCTCTAATAATAACAAGAGGAAGAGGTCTGCTGGAAAGGCGAACGGTAAGCCCAAACCCAAGAAGGCACAAAGCAAAAAGAAGGGCACCTCCACTGACCAAGACAAAGGAAAATGTTTCCATTGTAACAAGGTTGGGCACTGGAAGAGGAACTGTCCTCAGTACCTGGAGGAGGTAGCCAAGAAGAAGAAGAAAGGTAAATATGATTTACTTGTTCTTGAATCTTGTTTAGTGGAAGATGATTCTTTACCTTGGATTGTTGATTCGGGGGCCACTAACCATGTTTGTTCTTCTTTGCAGTGGACTGATTCTTGGACACAACTAGATGAGGGAGCCTTCTTTATGTGTGTGGGGTCGGGGGATGTCGTGTCGGCCAAAGTAGTGGGAGCAATAAGATTGCAATTT
The DNA here is from genome assembly GCA_033220585.1 of Dipteronia sinensis. NCBI lineage: Eukaryota > Viridiplantae > Streptophyta > Magnoliopsida > Sapindales > Sapindaceae > Dipteronia > Dipteronia sinensis. The sequence continues at coordinate 44,815,523 of CM065636.1, read as the reverse complement.
TGTAATAATAATAGTTTTTTTTATTGAACAATGTTTTTTATATTCCTGGATTTACACGAATTTGATTTCCGTTTCTAAGCTGTTAGAACAATTATATTCTATTTCTTTTAATAATAAGTTTGTTATTACTGGAAAGAATGGTCTGAATATTTGTTCAGGAATTAATGAAAACAATTTGTATGTGTTAAGACCGTTAATACATACTACACTGCTTAACATTGAAATGTTTAAGGTTAAAAAACCAAAAACTAAACCACATAATATTTCTCCAGATAATGACACGTATCTCTGGCATCTAAGGCTTGGTCATATCAACCTTGACCGGATAGATAGACTAGTAAAAAATGGACCTTTAAGTGAGTTAAAGGTTGGCACCTTACCTGTCTGCGAATCCTGTTTAGAAGGTAAGATGACTAAGAGACCTTTTACTGGAAAAGGGCTTAGAGCTATAGAGCCACTAGAACTCATAAATACAGACTTCTGCGGACCGATGAATGTTAGAGCTAGGGGCGGCTATAAGTATTATGTCACCTTTATAGATGACTACTCAAGATACGGATATGTCTACCTGATGCAACGAAAGTCGGAAACATTTGAAAAGTTCAAAGAATTCCGAGCTGAAGTTGAGAATCAATTAGGTAGGACTATCAAGTCACTACGATTAGATCGTGGAGGTGAGTACCTTGACCAAGAGTTTGAAGACTTCATGGTCGAGCATGGGATAGTTTCCCAACTCACAGCTCCTGGTACACCTCAGCAAAATGGTGTAGCGGAGAGGAGAAATAGAACCCTGATGGAAATGGTGAGATCTTTGATTAGTTTCTCATCATTACCAAATTCCTTCTGGGATATGCGTTACAAACAGCGGTATACATTTTTAATGTAGTGCCATCCAAATCTGTTCCTAAGACTCCCCTAGAGTTGTGGAATGGTCGTAAAGCTAGTTTGTGACATTTTAGCGTATGGAGGTGTCCGGCACACGTGCTGAAAAACAGAAGTGGAAAGCTAGACTCCAAGTCTTTGGTCTGCCTGTTTTTAGGATACTCCAAGGAGACCAGAGGTGGACACTTCTATAGTCTCGAAGATAACAAAGTATTTGTATCGATAAATACAACGTTTCTTGAGGACAATTATATTAGTGACCATAAACCTCGTTCTAAGATTGTATTGAATGAGTTGGAGCCTGGTGAGACTAGTGCTTCATCAATAAGAGTTATTGATCCATAAACATCTGAGAGTTAGATGGTTCCTGATCAGGATACACTATCACCTAGACGTAGTGGGAGGGTTGTAAGACAACCTGAACGCTATTTAGGTATAGGTGAGGGACAAAGTGTTGTCTCTGCTGATAGTGTGGATGATCCATTGAAATTTAAGAATGCAATGGAAGATCCTGATAAAGAGGAATGGCTTAAAGCCATGAATCTCGAGATGGAGTCCATGTACTCTAACTCAGTCTGGGATCTTGTAGACTTACCGGATGGGGTAAAACCCATAGGATGTAAGTGGATCTACAAGAGAAAGAGAGGAGTAGACGGGAAGGTAGAGACCTTCAAAGCAAGGCTAGTGGCTAAGGGTTATACCCAGAAAGAGGGGTTTGATTATGAAGAGTCCTTCTCGCCAGTAGCCATGTTTAAGTCTATTAGGATTCTCTTATCCGTTGCTGCCTATTTCGATTATGAAATTTGGCAAATGGACGTCAAAACTGCATTCTTGAATGGAAATCTTGACGAGAGCATCTATATGATGCAACCAGAGGGATTCGTGTCTCCAGATCAAGAGTAAAAGGTTTGCAAGTTGCAAAGGTCCATATATGGACTTAAGCAAGCATCTAGATCTTGGAACATCAGGTTTGATAATGTGATCAAAACCTATAGATTTGAGCAGAACGTCGATGAGCCTTGTGTCTACAAGCGCGTCATTGACAAAAAGGTAGTTTTCTTAGTCCTATACGTGGACGACATCCTACTCATTGGAAATGATATGGGAGCGTTATCTGATGTAAAGGGCTGGCTGGCTAGCCAATTCCAAATGAAAGATTTGGGAAAGGCGAGTTATGTTCTAGGAATCCAACTTATAAGGGATCGTAAGAACAAACTCATAGCACTGTCTCAAGCATCGTATATCGACAAGATTCTTGTGCGTTTTTCGATACAGAACTCCAAGAAAGGTAATTTAACTTCTAGGCATGGAGTTCACTTGTCTGAGAAACAGTGTCCTAAGACACCTCAAGAAGTTGAGGATGTGAGACATGTACCCTATGCATCAGCAGTAGGTAGTCTCATGTATGCTATGTTATGCACTAGACCGGACATCTGCTATGCAGTGGGAGTAGTCAGCAGATACCAGTCCAACCCATGATTGGATCATTGGGTTGCTGTCAAGACTATTCTCAAGTATCTTCGGAGAACGAGAAACTATATGCTAGTGTATTCCGGACAGGATTTGATCCCGTTAGGATACACAGATTCTGATTTTCAGTCAGACAAGGATTATAGAAAATCCAAGTCTGGATTAGTTTTCACCCTAGGTGGTGGAGCCATTGTGTGGAGAAGTATAAAGCAATCTTGCATTGCTGACTCCACCATGGAAGTCGAATATGTAGCCGCTTGTGAAGCTGCTAAAGAGGCTATTTGGCTCCGTGAATTCTTGAGTGATCTGGAAGTTATTCTAGATCTGGATAAGCCCATCACACTTTATTATGATAATAGTGGTGCTGTGGCTAATTCCAAAGAACCAAGAAGCCACAAGAGAGGGAAGCATATAGAGAGAAAGTATCATCTCATTAGAGAGATAGTGCAAAGAGGAGATGTGATCGTCACCAAGATAGCCTCACAAGACAATCATGCTGATCCATTTAAGAAGACCTTATCGGCTAAAGTGTTTTCGGGTCACCTAGATGGTCTAGGGTTACGAGACATGCCTCACATGCTTTAGTGCAAGTGGGAGATTGTTGGGGTTTATGCCCTAAAGATGTAATTTGTAAATGGATTTATGAAATAAATAAAAAGAAAAGTTCAATTCATTCTTGTTGTGTTGTTTATTTTATAACTTGTGCATATATTAACATCCTAGATTGCCCGATGTAATCTCGAACTGTGTATATGAGTGTCATATACGGATGGATACGGTAAGAGACGTGCAATCTAAAGAGTCCATAGATAACAAATAAAGCTGGGTACTTTATTTGTGGTTAATCTATAGCTGCGGTCCATTTCGTAATGTACGGTGATTCTATCCTGAATCATTCATATGAGATTTGGGAATGGAGGCACCTTGTATGATGTGATCATATAGGATTGAGCCATGATCTATTTGAATCACTCACCAAGATCCGTTTACTGATGAGATTTATATATATATCAACTAATGATTGCTATATGTGGGTGATCATAATCCTGAGTGTCTTATCAACTCCTTCAGGTTAGATCGTGGTCTTTGATATACCATGGGTGAGGTCAGATATAGTTCCTGATCAATATACTCTGTATTTTGGGATTGCGGTTTGGCTTGTGGCTGGGAAGGTATGTACACAATAGTGGAATCCACTCCTTCTTGTGAGAAGTAGATGGTAGTTCCCTTAAGGGTTGATTCAGGGCTTGAACAATATGAGCGCTCTCCTAATTCTGTGAGGAAATAGGATTTATTATCCATTAAAGAATCAACTATACTTAAAGGATATATGTAATTAGAGGGGTATAACGGACATTATGACCCAGCTCTAATTATGAGCTACTGTGGAGGATCAAACCATGTGTAATAGCTATATCGATGGACACCGAGTTGTATCGGTCTGTGTAAAAGCGTCTACAGTTGAGAGAGTGCAGCTTCGGATTTTTAGTGGAATAACACCGGAGTTAATAATCAAGGAATATTAATTAAAGAGTTTAATTAATGATTCCGAGGATTATTGGAGGTCAAAATACTGTGGGTCCATTAGGTCCCCTTGCTAGGCCGATCGATTTAGGTAACAAGGGTCACGGTTAATTAATTGGATTGTCCAATTAATTGTGTTACGAAAGTGACACGTATTTATTCATAAATTAATTGAATAATGAGATTATTTGATTAATGAATAATGGTGATTAATTAAATTAAATAATAAGATTATTTAATCATGTTATTAATCACTAAATGGAGGATGTTTGTTGATATTTGTTGTTGAATAAAATAAGATAATATGATTATTTTATTTTATTAAATTATATTTTGAATTTTGAATTTAAATAGTTTGAATTCAAATCATATTAAATAAAATAAATATTAATCAATATCTTAAAAGATATTTGATATCTTAAAAGATTAGATTAATTGGTTTTTGATTAAATTGATTTTGAATTCAAAAAGATAAAAACAAAAGAGAGAAAAGTAATGTGTGCAAGTGTTGCACTATTGATAAAAAAATTAATAATTTTTTTAAACAACTAGAATTGTTCTAGTTTTTGTATTCTCTTAGAAGAAAAAGTTTCTTCTTCATTTTTCTCTACATCCTCCTAAGTTCCTGAGTACGTGACGCGCCTACACGCAGTTACCAGTTCTGGGATATAGCGAGGAAGATCAGTGGTACAGACCAGGAGCATATCGTAAAGTGAAGGAGCCTCCAAACGTTGGTAAGGTTCTAATTTTTTTTATATATATTGATTACAATTTCTTGTATTTACATATTGTATGTATTAGTTTCGGGAAAAATATTTGCGATCCTAAGTTCATTGGTTCCAGATCATTTATGATCTGTATTAAAAATTTTAAAACATATTTCCCTGCGTTACCAGTGAACGGAGTGAACGGGGTTCCAACAATACTTGTTCAGTTAACTGTGCTCCCAATTTTACTGTCTGGTCGGGTTTTCCATCGTCTACCACTACTTCGATGGTTGATTCCCCTTCTCGGCTCTTTCCGTCTTCTGGAGATGACTCTCTTGGGTCCAAATCAAATCGAGTTGGTGTTTCTGCTTCTCGTTCAACGAGATCTATCTGCATAATATCCGGCTCTGCCTTGTCACTATAAACCACTAAATTGGCCTTTCTCGCCCATTCTTGGGAGCCTTTCAGTATTCCGACTCCAGTCTCGGTCAGGAATTTGACGGTCAGGACGTAAGTTATCGTAACTACCTTCGATTTGTTCAAAAACTGTCTGCCTAGCAAGGCGTTGTAGGGCCAATTCTCGGTGTCTACCACTACGAAATCGAGCAATACTGTTTTCTAACATGGAAAATTTCCTACCTCGACCAAGAGTTTGATCGTTCCTAAAGATCTTACTTCTGCTCCTCCAAATCCTCTGAGCGGGACTGCCTGTGGCTGTAAATCCTTCCTATGGAGTCCTAATTGATCAAACACCCCTGCACTCAGGATATCTGCTGAGCTTCCATTATCGATCAGTATTCTTCTTACCTCATGATGTTCGATACGAACTGTCACAATGATTGCGTCATTTGGCTTGACTTCTAGTCCACAAGCATCAGCTTCGGAGAAAGTGATCCGATCCCACCCTTGTTTAAGTTTTTTATGATCGGGACCTACCAAATTTACTTCCATGTTTCTCTGGCCATCTATCGCTTCACGAAATTCTAACATTCTTTCCCTGCTACTTCTTCCATTATATGGACCACCAAAAATGGTGTTGATAGCTTCGGCATCTGAACTTCCCCTTGGACTACCCTTTTTGTCTTGATCGGGTTTTGTGGGATTGTTTTGCTGATCATCATCTCCTTTGAGAATTACATCTTTTAGGTGCCGTTCTCTGACTAAGTTTTCAATGTAGTCTCTCAACTGGTAGCATTTAGAGGTTTCATGACCATTTTCCCGATGGAAACAGCAGTACTTCGAGGTGTCTCTTCGAGCAAAACTGGATTGCTTTGGAGGCTTCTTATATAAATTCTTATCCTTGATTACGTTCAGAACTTCCTCTTTTTTCTGAGTTAGGGGGTGTAATTAGTGTACTGCCTCTTGTAGGTCTTGTTATTCTTTTGATCTTCTTCCTTGTGGCCTTCTTTGCCTTTCCCAGAATTATTCTTTTGGTCTCCTTTGGGGTTCCCCTTCGAACCATTATCTTTGGGCTTTTGACTCTCACTTGGCCGGCCGCCATGTATGTACTCTCCTTCATGGGCTATCTGCTCCTCTTCAGCCAACGCATATCCTCCCACATCGTTCACTAGATTAGCATAGGTGATCGGTCCCCTTTGTCTTAAACTGAGTGATAATTGATTGTGGTGTAGGCTGTTAACAAATGCAGCCATAACAGCATCATCATTAGGATCCTGTACCTCCGAGACTTCTTGCGAAAAACAGGCGAGATAGTCTTTCAGTTTCTTGTCCTTTCTTTGTTTTAGGGTTGACATAACGGTTATCAACTTCCTTCGCCGGATGTTTCCCATGAACTGCCTGGTAAATGCCTGTATCAACTCCTCAAAATTCCTGATTGATCACGCTTGCAAGGCCACCGAACCATCTGGACCCATGATCCCCTAATGTCTGTGGAACATTCTGCATAAGAGCGTGTCATCATAATCATATTGCACCATCACACTCTGATATCTCCTGACATGCTCCTGGGGGTCGGTGTTAGCCTTGAATTGTTCCACATGCGGCATCCTGAACTTTTCTGAGAAACGGGCATGTCTTATGGATGCGGTAAATGGACTCCCGAAATTGCCTATCAGCAAATTTCCTCGTCCTTGCCTTCGTTCCAGCGCTTCTATCCTTCTTAGTAGAACCTCACGCTCTCCTTCTAGCTCACCACGCTCATCAAACTTCTAACGGATGATGATACCATAAGGGTCTCTAGATGCTCGCCCTGTAATTTGAGTATCTCGAACATTGTATCTGGGAGCGGGGGTTGTCTCTCGACGCCTCCTTGTGGGCTTATCCTTGTCATTTGAAGGCGACCGAGACTTCCTCCTGTGTCCATCATATCTATCACCTCAGTCATAAGTCATTTCCAGTTCTTGACTTCTTGTGGCGTCATCATGCGGACTGCACTCCCTTCTTCTCTGGCTGGTCTGGTCCCCATTCCCCATGTGATCCTGATAACCACACCAGCCATCATTCTTTTGGGATCGATCCCTCTTTTCATAGGGATTCGCCTTATTCTTACAAGTTTTCTGTGGGGCGTTTGAGGTTAGAATTACTATCTCAGACTGTACTCTGGGATCCAGTGCCACTACGGGTGTATGTAACTGGAATGGCGAGGTTAAATTTACGGTGGCAGTTATGTTGATTCCCTGTCTAGCGGCATCCTCAATGACTCTCCGCAGTGACTCTTGAACCTGTTAGAATGTATCCTGGGAGATTCCTGGGAGAGTGTTTGTGGAGGTTATCACGGCTTGACCAATCGAAGTTGGAGTCACTGAAGGTAAGTTTCCTCCGGTGATATTGGTGTTCATTGGATCGGAACTGTTAATAACGCGCAGGGTACCGGTATCGCATGGGGATCGACTTCCATCCCTATTGTCTGCCATATTGTTGCTTCACAAGTTCTTTGAGGTTAACTTAGCAAAAGTTAGGTTTGCACACCCCCTCTGTCTAGCGCCAATTGTTGACGGTGATTTTTGGATTACGTAAAGTCGATCACGCATCACACAAGTTATGGTGAGTTGACAATTATGTTAGGAACAAGAAAAGAAAAAGAGATTATGAAGACACATATTTTACGTGGTAAAACCCCAAATCGAGGAAACATCCACAGTTGCCGGTGACGGCGATAAGGTAAAATCACTATATGATTAAGATTACACACACAATCTTACTTGCTCTCTTGAATCCTTAATGATTCACTAACTCCTGTTGGGTATTTTTTAGGACTATTTATACATGCATAGAACCCTAGTTCTTGGAGTACAAGTAAGAGAAAGGTAGTAGTGATTTAATAAAGCTCTGACTTGTTGGAGTCGTTTTAATGGCATTAGGACTTTGCATATTTAGTGTTCTAATAACTCTTATGGAAATCCGTTTCCTTGTCAAAGTATGCTTCTTGCAACCTTATTTGAGGAGGATTCTTCTTTACGTGTTTGAGTCGTAATAATGTTATCAACACGTTAAGCATCTGAACGTATCTAGACATTGTCCACGTGTCGCTTACCCGATCGTCCTCCAAACCCGATCAGATCTCTTTTACCCCCGACCAGGGATCTTCACCCGATCAAGTAGCTAAACCTGATCAGTTAACTTTCCCCCGATCGTTATCATGATAACCCGATTGATCTAATTGCCTTGGTCAGGTATCCAAAACCTGACCATCTAAGTAACTCTGATCAGAGTTATAGGGTTATTTTCTGATCACTTTAGGTTGATTCGATTTTGGTTGACATGTCAATAGTTGTTTATGATGACGTGTTATTTCTTCAAATTATACCAATAACAACAACACTTAAGGATATTTGGATGTCCTGCGCACGTGTTAAAAGGAAAGACAGAAAAGATGGAGTCCTGTTAAGAAACATGCATATTTGTGGGGTATCCAAAAGGAACTAAAGGATATTATTTCCATAGTCCTTCAGACCTTATAGTATTTGTTTCAACAAATGCTAAATTTATGGAAAATGACTATATGAATGATTTTGTGCCTAAGAGTAGTGTTGACTGGAAAATCCGCTCGTGGTGAAAATTCCAATCAACACCCTCAACCCACTACCCTGGAAGTCGTAGCAGGGGTAGGTACTTCGTACCGTGGTTCTGGTAAGGTGAAGGCGAGATAGGTGCCATGGTAGGAGAACAATCATCCCTCCCATCTGGTGCAGTAGGATAGTACCCAGTCTTGGTATCTGATCCTGGTACCCAGTCACCTCTCTAGGTGCCCTTTCATAATTCCCCAACCTAGATAACGTGCAAGGAGAGGTACATGAGAGCTAGGACCAGTGGGGTCAGTGCCTAGCTCACATACATACATAAAAAAGGTGATAAATGGGAGAATGAAAATTCATTTGGTAGAGGTGGACTGACCTAGGGGGAAAAAGCATCACAACTGATCATATGCTGAAAAACCCCCAGGCAGTATCTATAGGAAGGAGAAATACCCTTATTTGTATTTATATATCACTAGAGGTGCTCCGGAGAGCTTACATAGGAAGCATGCTCCGAAGAGCTTATACAATTATAGGTTGCGACATGGCATGCTACAGTGTGGAGAGGTACCGTTTGGTACCGATACATTTTTGGAGAAAATTGATGTGTATCATAGTTGATACAATGGTAGGAGATGGCGAACCATATTTTTGGTGGAAAAGTGGATAATTCCTCCATGGCGATGGCGAAAACTCCCTTTCGGTGGTGGCGAATACTCTCTGTATATTTCTCTCCCTCCCTTTTTCAATTGGCGATTGGAGATTAGAGAGATCCAGATATGAGCTCGGAGATGTTGGAGAATCGACCCCCTTCTTGGAGAGTGCTTTGTCATATTTATATCTTTTGATTCTTGTTACCCACTCCATTAATTAATTCGCAATCAAAGGAACGTTGACCTTGCATTAATGGAGTTGAATATTCTCCCATTAATGGCGTTGGGAATGGCTACTAAAGAGTTGACTGATCTTCTCATTTATGTGACTGATTATCTCCATTAATATAGTTGACTGATTCCCTCATTAATGGCGTTATGAATGACCGTTAAAGAGTTGACTGATTCCCTCGTTAATGGCATTATGAATGGCTATTAATGAGTTGACTATCTTCATTAATGGGGTTAATTAATAGGGTTAACTATCTCCATTAATGGCGTTGTGAATAGCCGGAGAGGTCAACTATCTTCATGGTACCATTCTTCCAGCTTGGCGAGTAGGATACCTGTCTGGGGTGGATTCTGGGTTGATGTCGAGGTACCCTGGGGTACCAGATACATGTCGCGGTACCTAGGTGCTAAGTAGGACGTACCGGGTATATGCGAGGTGCTGGGCACATGGCATCGCAGTACCAGCGTCACCGGGTGTCAGAAAAGAGGCATAGCGTGGTACCTGTTCTTCTAGGTTCATAACTCTGGTGCCTCATCTAAGTAGACAGGTAGTGAGGTTCTGACCCTACCAGGTATCGATTCTTCTAAGGTCACAGTATCGATCCTGCTGGGTACCTGGGAGCTGGGATTGGTCCCTACCAGGTGGTTACTTGGTGGAAAATTATTCTTTGGACCCCTGTCAAAAACAGATGTTAACAGAAGTCCCTCCTGACTTTAACACCGGTACCAGGTTGAGGTTGGAGTCAGGATCTGTAATGCTTGAAGAATTTTACTCATGATTTCTTGCTGGTAACTGCTACTTGAAATGAGAAATCGCTCTTAGTATTCTTGGCTTAGGCGAATCAGGGTACCTGGCATTCATGTTCAAGGGATCCTGGTACTTAGAAGAATACAAGCCGAACATACTAGGTACCCGACATTCTTGTTCCTGGAATCCTGGTACTTAGGTGAAACAAGGCAGTCGAATCTGGGTACCTGGCATTCCTGTTCCTGGAATCCTGGTACTTAGCCGATAATACTGGCGAATCATGGTACCTAGCCTTCCTATTTCAAGGAACCTAGGTACTTAGGCGAACACACTGGAAAATCTGGGTACCTAGCATTCCTGTTTAAGGAATCCTAGTACTTTGGCGAACACAAGACGAACATATTGGGTACCCAGTGATGAGAGGGTTTTTGCCGTCAGAAAACCGTCCGTCAAAACAATTTATAAAACCTATGCGATGCGTTCACAAGTATAAATACAAGCAAAGCGGCAAGCACGGGTGTCGTCCACTGAGATCGGGGTAGCGGTGATAAGATTAGGATTAATATAACTAGCAAGCATAAAAGTAAAGTGATAGTGAATGAAGATACAATATAAAATAAACTATGAAAGCAAATAAATGAATGACAATGGAGGGATGAATGAATGATGATGGAACTATGGAGTTGATGGACTTGTAAGTGAATATTGGGGCAATTGCAACAAACTCTCAAGTAAGTACGTTTTGACAAATGTAACCAACCTAGGGTGTATAGTGTTGGCATATATCTCTAGCAAGAGGTCAACCTAGGATGTATAGTGAAGACCTTCTACTAGCGATTAATCCCTCTTAAGCAACCAACAGTGGCTAGTTACTCAATTGGGACTTGTTCCATGAATGCTCATCTATCTAGCTATGGCTCAACCTATTGCTAATGTAGCCATCCTAGGATGTATAGTGATGGCTTCCAATTCCCTCACAAGGGGCCGCCCTAGGATGTATAGTGAAGGCCACCCGTTTGGGATTGGATGAGGCTCGAGGTTATCAACCGAATTCTACTCGAAGGTTAGTTCTCGTAAAATCACTAAAGTAGCCAACCTAGGGTGTATAGTAGAGGCTTCTAATTCTCTCACAAGTGGCTAACCTAGGATGTATAGTGAAAACCACTAATTCGAGATTAGATTAAGGGCATGGTTATAGAGCCGGATTTCTGAAAATCCTTCCATTCAATGGAGCATTAGACAACCTAATTGCCTACTCAAGTAATCCAAATCAATCATGCTAAGAGAGTGTATCCAAGCAAGTCAATAATGGAAATCAATACAAGCAATGGAATGAAATATAGAGATAGAATAAATATAACACATAGAGTTTACTTACAAAGCCCAAAATATCCATCAAACAAATAACATCAACCCCATAGTGGGGTATTTTAGCTACTCATGTTCTATTACAAACAAATAAACTAAGAGAGAGAGTAGAGATAACCCTAGAAGATTGATCTCCTTCCTTGAAGCTTGAATCCAAGTCTCCTAGTTGCCTTTGATTGAGTAGAGATGGTTTGGATGAGAGGGAGGTGTGTTACTAGCTTAGAATACAAGTGTTGGGAGGTATGGTGATTGTTTTGGTTCGTTTCCATCCTTTTCTATTTATAGAGGATGGGAAAATAGGTCACTTAAGCTTGAAACCAGAAGCTGTCGCGCTCGGAGTACGGGTGGAGTGCGGTTGAATTACCCGCACTGTACCCGCACTGTAAGGGTTTTCTTCATCTTCAGGTCTCTGATCTGGGCAATAGTGAGGGTGGAGTGCGGTTGGATTACCCGCACTTGACTCGCACTTGACCCGCACTGTATTCGCACTTGAGTCGCCTTGTACTGTCAGGTGCAAAATCCCTCCTCTGTTTTGAGCAATAGTGCGGGTGGAGTGCTGGTGGATGACCCGCACTGTACCCGCACTCTAATTTCAGGTGGTTTGGCAACAGTGCGGGTGGAGTGCGGTTGGATGATCCGCACTGTACCCGCACTTTAACGTCAGGTGCAACTCAGCTTCTCTGGCTTTGGCAACAGTGCGGGTGGAGTGCGGTTGGATGACCCGCACTTTACCCGCACTTTATCTTTCCTTCATGATTCAGGTCCCGGCTGTGGGAAGGAGTGCGGCTGGAGTGCGGTTGCGACACGCACTTGACCCGCACTGTTGTGCTGCTTATGATCCTTTGCCTCTCCTTTTGCCCCTTTTCTGCCAGAACCACTGTAACCTGCTTATAACACCCGAATTACATCTATTGCCTGCAATTAGCACAAACGAGCCTATTAGACATGAAAGACATAAAATATATAGAAAATAGACACGAGAACGAGACAAAAGAATAGGAATGAGGGCCGAAATATACAACAATTTAGGCACGATCAAACACCCCCAAACCAAACCTTTGCTCGTCCTTGAGCAAACATAATCTAAAACAAAATAAGACACAAACTAAAAATGACTCAAACTAAGAACTTCCTAGACAAAAAGAAAAACTTGCTGCAGAACCAAATGCAAAGAGATACGCAAAAGCAATATGGGAGTGAGGAATGAGCATATGCAAAATGTTCTAAACAACTCGAAGACACCCCAAGGGAAACAGGCACAACACGAATCCCACACTTAAAATGCCCTCCCCTCAGAAATTACTCACTCTCACACCTTGAGCATAATTCGCTTCCAAACTAGGTTCTCACATGGATTCTCTCTTATCTTTCCTCTCAGAACCTAGGTTCACACTCATGCAACATGTATGCCAATGAATTTATGTAACTGAATCAATTTAGTTGCATACATTTAGTGTAGAATAAATGCTGTTTTCAGTGAGTGAGTCTCATGAAAGAATCACGTGTCATGAACGTGGAAAGAGCATTCATCAACTAATATTCCCAATCTAGACGTCCCCTAAGATCAATTAGGTCTTTCCATTTGGTTGTAACGTGGCCACGGTGAATGGTGATTAGAAGAATGAGAATTTAGGCACAAGCACTAATCAACCAAGTTAAGGCAATACATTCTACGCTTAAGCATTTAATTTCTCGTGCAACTCCACTTCCAAATACAATATGGCGTCCAGACATACAATTAGACTCTACGTGCAATCTTTAACTACTCATGTTACCCATTTGAGTAGCATTTACAATTGACACAAGGCATTTGAAGCATATTTTTCTTTTGATACTTTTTGCTTCTTTTCTTTTCTTTTCTTTTCATGCCTTTTTACTATGCACATTTTCACAACTCATTACTCTTGCCTAGGTACACGCCATTTATCAAATTAAAGCACAACTCTACATTCCTAAGCCTCAACAAGATCAATTAAGAGAGGGTTGGCTTAGTGTTTAGGTTGCTTGGGTCATGGATAACGTGGTTGTAGAATGGAAAAGTCTATGTGTTTGGCTTCAAAATTGGCTTGGGAGCACACATATTACGGGAATGGGAAGTATTTAGGCTTTCTTTTTGAGTGGCTAAAACACACATTGCCTAATATCACTTCAAAGGATCAATCTACCAAGGGAATAAAAGTTTCCGTCAACCAATCCACATATATGATGCATGTTCAATGACAAATGATGATTTTTGATGTAGTGAGACTATGCATGGTGTTTGAATAGTGTTTACAGATTTGAAAAACATTTTCCCTCAAATATACACGCTTTTGGCTTGTGTTTGTGATCTCACAAGGGAAATCTCCACTATTAGAACAAGGCGCTTGAGCACCGAGTTCCCTAAACTTGGACACTAGAAGATGAGACTAGCCCATGAAGTGCAAGTGAGACCCCTAAAGTGACTAAGAGTTATTGAATAAGCACACAAAGCATACACACATTCGCCACAAACACTATGCTCCAGGTATCTCACCAAGCTAAATAAGCTCAAAATTCTGGCTAAGCAGCAACTTTTTCAAAAATAAGACACAAAAATGACTTAAGACACAAAAGACGACTCAAAAAGGCGTCAACACCCCCAAACCAAAACCCAACATTGTCCTCAATGTTGAAGACAAGAGAATCTGGCCTAGCGGCATGCACCTAACATGACTCAAACAAACCTAGGCACTAATCAAACACAATCAATGCCCCAACAAAATAAAAATGACTCAAACAAGGCTCACAAAATAAAGGCAATTCATGCAATATATCATTGATGAACAAGTCAAGCTTAACATCATGCATTTTATCAAAATTGACGGAATGGGGCATGAACAACCCCCAAACCAAATTAAACAATATAAAGCACATGCATTCATACTTGCACAAGAGCCTCCGGCTCTTTCATCCACAAATATAATCAATAAATTCAATGTGCAAATATCCACAAAATATAACATTCTAACCAAACTATCCCAACAACACAATTTATTGAGCAACATAAAACATAAAACATAAAACATAAACTAACTACATGCATCAAAATTACTCAATGGGATGCATTCATGGAGAGGCTAGGGTCCTTTAAGGGTGGTTTGACCAAGTTAGGAAATTCTCTATTTTTCACTACCCAAATAAATTTAGGCGACTTCATTATCTTTTCCTTTAACATGTTTCTATATAAGTGCACTTGGTCTTTCCTTACCCATATTTGCTTGACCCTAGGTGGACTCCATCTATTCCTAGGACCTCTAGTTTTCCTATGTTGATTTGGCTTGTAATTTTTAGCCTTAAAATGCTCTATCCTAGAACATGCATAGCAGAAGACATTAGAGTTAGAGGAACTCCCCTTTGATGTGTGGTCTTGAGGATGTTTGATTTGTTTCACTTGTAACGCCTTGACCTCCGCCTCTTTTTTGCTTAGTGCTACCTATGCATCCTCTAAGGCATTGGCTTTTTGATCAACCTCCATTTGCATCTTCATTGACTTGTGAGCTATCTCATCTTCAAAATCTTTTGATAGCCTCACTAAGTTCTCCAAATCCTTCGATGTGGTACTCTTCTCGGCTTCAAATCTCTCAAGTCGTTCCTCCAATTCTTTGTTCTTGTCAGAGACTTCACCATTTGTCTTCTTGAGAGTACCATTCTCAACCCTGAGCATCTTCACTTCAGATAATAGTTTCTTGTTCAACTCTTGGAGATTACTCGCCTTTTCCATTCCCAAGGCTTCTCTCTCTTGAAGTGCTTCATTCTCGTCCTTCAACACACCCCTTTCCAACACTAGCTCTGTGCTCACGCTCATAAGCTGCTGGTTCATCTTGATCATCCTGTCCATCTCGTCCAATCTTTTTCTTTGCTCCACTTCAAATTCTATTCGGAGCTTATACATGTCTTCTTTTGAGAAATTGGAGGAATCCACCGGCTTGGTTGCTTTAACTTGGAAACAACTCTGATTCACCGGGGTGGACTGCTGGGCGGATTTGAGCATTTGGGTGGTTTTCTCTTCTATAAAGGCTTGAGTCTCTTGTTGAGAAGCTATCATCTGCTCAGTCTCCCGCACATGATTCTTTATGAAATTTCGTAGTTGATCTTCAATGGAATTTGACTGGAATGATGAGATGTAGGTATTCTCGTTAGGCTCGTAGCTTGACCGACCCTGAATTTTGCCAAAAGGAATCCATAGAGTCCTGAAACAAACAAAAACAAAAACTACCAAAGCAATAAAAAGAAACTAACAAAACTAAAAACAACTAATAAACTAATAGTATTAAAACTAATCTAATCACTACTACGCACACCGATCCCCGGCAGCAGCGCCATTTGATGAGAAGGTTTTTGCCGTCAGAAAACCGTCCGTCAAAACAATTTATAAAACCTATGCGATGCGTTCACAAGTATAAATACAAGCAAAGCGGCAAGCACGGGTGTCGTCCACTGAGATCGGGGTAGCGGTGATAAGATTAGGATTAATATAACTAGCAAGCATAAAAGTAAAGTGATAGTGAATGAAGATACAATCTAAAATAAACTGTGAAAGCAAATAAATGAATGACAATGGAGGGGATGAATGAATGATGATGGAACTATGGAGTTGATGGACTCGTAAGTGAATATTGGGGCAATTGCAACAAACTCTCAAGTAAGTACGTTTTGACAAATGTAACCAACCTAGGGTGTATAGTGTTGGCATATATCTCTAGCAAGAGGTTAACCTAGGATGTATAATGAAGACCTCCTACTAGCGATTAATCCCTCTTAAGCAACCAACAGTGGCTAGTTACTCAATTGGGACTTGTTCCATGAATGCTCATCTATCTAGCTATGGCTCAACCTATTGCTAATGTAGCCATCCTAGGATGTATAGTGATGGCTTCCAATTCCCTCACAAGTGGCCGACCTAGGATGTATTGTGAAGGCCACCCGTTTGGGATTGGATGAGGCTCGAGGTTATCAACCGAATTCTACTCGAAGGTTAGTTCTCGTAAAATCACTAAAGTAGCCAACCTAGGGTGTATAGTGGAGGCTTCTAATTCTCTCACAAGTGGCTAACCTAGGATGTATAGTGAAAGCCATTAATTCGAGATTAGATTAAGGGCATGGTTATAGAGCCA
Organism: Dipteronia sinensis; assembly: GCA_033220585.1. NCBI lineage: Eukaryota > Viridiplantae > Streptophyta > Magnoliopsida > Sapindales > Sapindaceae > Dipteronia > Dipteronia sinensis. The sequence continues at coordinate 44,798,831 of CM065636.1, read as the reverse complement.
GATTTTTGGAAATCCTTCCATTCAATGGAGCATTAGACAACCTAATTGCCTACTCAAGTAATCCAAATCAATCATGCTAAGAGAGTGTATCCAAGCAAGTCAATAATGGAAATCAATACAAGCAATGGAATGAAATATAGAGATAGAATAAATATAACACATAGAGTTTATTTACAAAGCCCAAAATATCCATCAAACAAATAACATCAACCCCATAGTGGGGTATTTTAGCTACTCATGTTCTATTACAAACAAATAAACTAAGAGAGAGAGTAGAGATAACCCTAGAAGAATGATCTCCTTCCTTGAAGCTTGAATCCAAGTCTCCTAGTTGCCTTTGATTGAGCAGAGATGGTTTGGATGAGAGGGAGATGTGTTACTAGCTTAGAATACAAGTGTTGGGAGGTATGGTGATTGTTTTGGTTCGTTCCCATCCTTTTCTATTTATAGAGGATGGGAAAATAGGTCACTTAAACTTGAAACCAGAAGCTGTCGCGCTCGGAGTACGGGTGGAGTGCGGTTGAATTACCCTCACTGTACCCGTACTGTAAGGGTTTTCTTCATCTTCAGGTCTCTGATCTGGGCAATAGTGTGGGTGGAGTGTGGTTGGATTACCCGCACTTGACTCGCACTTGACCTACACTGTATTCGCACTTGAGTCGCCTTGTACTGTCAGGTGCAAAATCCCTCTTCTGTTTTGAGCAATAGTGTGGGTGGAGTGCTGGTGGATGACCCGCACTGTACCCGCATTCTAATGTCAGGTGCGACTTCAGCTTCTCTGGTTTGGCAACAGTGCAGGTGGAGTGCGGTTGGATGACCCACACTGTACTCGCACTTTAATGTCAGGTGCAACTCAGCTTCTCTGGCTTTGGCAACAGTGAGGGTGGAGTGCGGTTGGATGACCCGCACTTTACCCGCACTTTATCTTTCCTTCATGATTCAGGTCCCGGCTGTGGGAAGGAGTACGGCTGGAGTGCGGTTGCGACCCGCACTTGACCCGCACTGTTGTGCTGCTTATGATCCTTTGCCTCTCCTTTTGCCCCATTTCTGCTAGAACCACCGCAACCAGCTTATAACACCCGAATTACATCTATTGCCTACAATTAGCACAAACGAGCCTATTAGACATGAAAAACATAAAATATATATAAAATACACATGAGAACGAGACAAAAGAATAGGAATGAGGGCCGAAATATACAACAATTTAGGCATGATCACCCAGCATTCCTGTTCCTGAAATCCTGGCACTTAGGCGAAACGATGCAGTCAAATCTGGGTACCTGGCATTCCTGTTCCTGGAATCCAAGTACTTAGCCGATAATACTAGTGAATCATGGTACCTACCCTTCCTATTTCAAGGAACCTAGGTACTTAGGCGAACACAAGGTGAACACATTGGAGAATCCGGGTACCTCGGATTCTTGTTCTAGGAATCCTAGTACTTTGGCGAACACAAGGCGAACATATTGGCGAAAAGATCCTGGTAGGCAACTAAGGCCACTTTAGCACAAGATATTTCTTGGCGGGGGGTGGTGCCCAGCCAAGGCTTTGATCTGGCAGGCAACTATGCTCTTACAAACTGAACCGTTCTTGGTGGGGGGTAGTGCCCGCCCAAGGTTTGACCCTTCAGGCAACTATGCTCTTACATACAAGATCCTTCCTATCGGGGGGTGGTGCCTGGCCAGGGCAGCAAGAATGCCATGTGGCCTTTTCTGGTCTTGAGGCAATCCACTTAGAGGGATTAATCCGGTCTAGGGCATCAGGAGTGCTGTATAGCTCTTCTAGCTTTAAGGCGATCCTCCTAGAGGGATTAATCCGGTCTAGGGCATCAGGAGTGCTGTGTAGCTCTTCTGGTCTTAAGGCGATGATCATGGTAGGCAACCAAGGCAACTTTAGCACCATAATCATTTCTTGGTAGGGATGTAGTCCCAGTCCAAGGCATTGAGCATTCCTGTGCAAGGAATCCCGGTCTGTAAGCGATGGTCCTAGTAGGCAACTAAGGCCACTTTAGCACCAGGTCTTTCTTAGCGGGGAGGGGGGGGGGGGGGGGGGTGGTACCCGGCTAAGGCCTCAGGAATATCATGTGGCTTTCCTGGCTTCAATCATAGGTGTAAGACGATCAAAGGAGAACTACCAAGGCGATCATACTCAAAATGGTATAACTCTAGACGATACCGGTCAATGCTCACCCTATAGGCTTCAAGGGTAAAACCTTCTGAGGTGATCCTTGTTCCGGGTATAAGTAATAGAGTGACCTTCCGCAAAGGAGCTTGATTGTGGACCGGTCACTAGGAGAACTCTTCTCATTTTGAGGTCACTACCACTCCCACATGAGTACTAGGGAGACTTGTGAGCTTCTAGTCCCTAAGTGATGTAACCAGTTTAGGAGCCTGCTTGGAGTAATTAGAAGTTTTACAAAATCGTAATGGGGCTCGAGACTCTGCTTGAACGAACCCTGACCTCGGTAGCTCGCTGGGGCGTTGGGTAGCCCGGTATAAAAAGTCAGGAACCACTAGTCTTGCGGCTGTGCTGCTGCTCCAGATGCTTGCTTAGGCATGCATGATGCCTCATCAATGTGGAAAGCCGCTAGGTTCTCCTAGAATGAATCTGAGCTACGATGGCTCAATAAGGGTTGAATGGTCCGGTACAGGAGGTAGGGAGCCACCGGTGTGATACTGGTCCAGAGGCATGCTTGGGATCATAGAAGTCCCCAGCAACTGAAATGTGGCTCTGGACCATCCTGGAATTAACCGGGACACAGTGGCTCACTTGGGTGTTGACCAGCCTGGTACTTGAAGTGAGAAGCCACTAGGTCATGTAGTGGGGTTGCTGCTCCACAGGCTTACTTAGGCATGTAGAAGGCCACAGCAATATGGGAAGCCATTGGGCTCTCCTAGAATGAATTAGGGCTTCGGCAGCTCAATAGGGCATTGACTGACCAGGTACAAGAGGTAGGGAGCCACCAGTGTGATACAGGTCCAGAGGTATGCTTGGGATCCTAGAAGTCCCCAGCAACTGAAATGTGGCTCTGGACCATCCTGGAATGAACCAGGGCACAGTGGCCCACTAAGGCGTTGACTAGCCCGGTAGGAGAGGTAGCGCGCCACTGGTGTGATACTGGTCCAGAGACATACTCGGGAACCTAGAAGTCCCCAGTAACTGAAATGAGGCTTTTGACCAACGTTGAATGAATCGGGACACAGTGGCTCACTTAGGCGTTGTCCGACCCGGTACTATAAGTGATAAGCCACTGGCCTTACAGCGGTGCTGCTACCTAGAGGCTTGCTTTGGCAAGTAGGAGGCCTTAGCAATGTGGGAAGCCTCTGGGATCTCCCTGAACGCAATGGAACATCGGTGGCTCTCTAGGGCGTTGAATGGCCCGATACAAATGGAGGGGAACCACCGACTTGGTACTGGTCCAGAGGAATGCTTGGGATCTTAGAAGTCCCCAGCAACTAAAATGAGGCTCTGGACAATCCTGGAAAGATCTGAAACCGCAGTGGCTCACTTGGACGTTTACCGTCTCGGTACAATAAGTGAGGAGCCACTGGCCTTACAGCGGTGCTGCTACCCCAGAGGCTTGCTTTGGCAAGTAGGATGCCTCAACAATGTGGGAAGCTTCTGGGATCTCCCCGAACGGATCAGGACATCGGTGGCTCAGTAGGGTGTTGAATGGCCTGGGACAATAAGCGAAGAGCCACTGGGTCTTGCAGCAGTGCTGCTGCTCCAGAGGCTTGTTTAGGCGTGTATGAGGCCTCCGCAAAAGTAGAAAGCCTCTGGGCTCTCCCCGAACAGATCGGGACATCGGCTACTCACTAGGGCGTTAAGGGGCCCGGTATAGGAGGTAGGGAGCCACCAGACTGGTACTGGTCCGGAGGCATGCTTGGGATCCTAGAAGTCCCTAGCAACTAAAATATGGCTCTGGACAGTCTTGAAATGAATCCGGACACAGTTGCTCACTTGGGTGTTGACCGACCCGGTACACAAAGTGAGGAGCCACTAAGTCTTGCAGCGATGCTGCTGCTCTAAAGGCTTGCATAGGCGTGTAATAGGCCTTAGCAATGTGGGAAGCCTCTAGGCTCTCCCCAAACGGATCGGGACTTCGGTTGCTCACTAGGACGTTAAGGGGCTCGGTACGAGAGGTTAGGAGCCACCGGACTGGTACTGGTCTAGAGGCATGCTTGGGATCCTAGAAGTCCCCAGCAACTGAAATGTGGCTCTGGAGCATCCTGGAATGAATCGGGATACAGCCGCTCACTTGGGCATTGACCGACCCGGTGCAAGGAGTGAGGAGCCACTGGCCTTACAACGGTGCTGCTACCCCAGAGGCTTGCTTAGGCATGTAGGAGGCCTCAGCAATGTGGGAAGCCTCAGCAATATGGGAAGCCTCTGGGATCTCCCCGAACGGATCAGGACATCGGTGGCTCACTAGGGAGTTGAATGGTCCAGTATAATAAGCGAGGAGCTACTGGGTCTTGTAGCAGTGCCGCTACCCCAAAGGCTTGCTTTGGCAAGTAGGAGGCCTCAACAATGTGGGAAGCCTCTGGGATCTCCCCGAATGGATTGGTACATTAGTGGCTCTCTAGGGCGTTGAATGGCCCGATACAAATGGAGGAGAGCCGCTGTGTAAGTTCATCATATTTTTGATTGGCTCATTTTGTTGACAAACCACATTGGGGATTAATTTTGTAAGGGTAGATTAGGCCTCATTGTGTGTGATCAAGCTTCAAAGGCATCATCATTCTCAAGATCACTTCAAAGGTATATCACTTGCTTAATTTTCCTTAAAGAGGTTTTAGTTGCACACACTCACATCTTATGCATTTGTATTGACATTCATGTATTATTGCACACACACACACCTCTTGCATTTGAGTTGATGGGTTGCACAGTGGGTTAGGCGACATGCAAGACCACTTGTGCATGTAGCCTGGCAAGTCGCCTAAGACTTGAATTTTTCCCATAGTGTGTTAGGCGACATGCAAGGCCACTTGTGCATCTCACCTCTGATATCGCCTTAGTCTTTTAAATTTTCCTCCAGTGTGTTAGGCGACTTCATAAATGACTTGTTCATGTCGCCTTACATGTCGCCTCTGACATCTTGTCTTTCCTCCAGTGTGTTAGGTGACTTCCAAGGCGACTTGTTCATGTCGCCTTACATATCGCCTCAGGTAACATGTTTTTCCTCCAGTGTGTCAGGCGACTTACAAGGCGACTTGGTCATGTCGCCTTGAATGTCGCCTTTGTCACCCGAACTGGGCATTTCGGGTATTTCACAACAGCTCATTTTTTGGTCCCTATATATACATCATCTTCTCCACCATTTAGACCTAGAGCTCTGAAAATATATCCCTAAGTGAGAGAAAGTAAATCCAAGAGAGAGAGAGCTCCAAGAAGTCCTTTTTACTCAACCAAACTCATACCCATGTGCATCTAAGCTCCATTCTTGCATCTATTCTTCATCGGTCTTCATGCTTTTCTTTACTAGGTAATCAAACATGTCTTAGAACTTCTTTCTTCATCTTTATGTTCTTGTTTACCTACGGTTAACAATTATTTGTTGATTAATTACATGTTTATTTGGTTTAGCATGATTTGAGTATGTTTGTGATTGTGTTTGTTGGTTGAGATTGCATGTTCATTGATAGCTAGCATTTAGGAGCATTTTACCCTTCTAGCTAAATCTTCTTGCTTTGCATTTAGATATTGATAACTAGGATTTGCATCTATTGACATCTTTAAATCCTTAGATAAGCATTTAGTGTAGCCTAGCATTAATTGCATGATAGGATATTTTTACATATTCACATAGGTTGTTTAACCTCTTCATTGATTGTTAAGCCTTGTGACTAAGTGGATTAGTGCACAAGCTTGTTGGTCTAGGATCACTATTAAAGGCCCGTTGGGTATAGTGAAATGGTTAGTGACCAAGTATGGTGTGACTTGAGGTCAACTAGGTTGTAAACTTTTATTCAAATAGTGGATTTGAAGACCATGTGTGGCTAGAAGGATAGCCTGTGAGTTTTGCCCAGTTGGAGGGTTTCTCACGTAAATCAATCATTGTGTTCTTATTGTTTTCCTCATGTTTATTTTGGATTGGTTGATTGCTAATATGGGGTAGCATTATTAAAATGGAGTAAGTCAAAAAGTTGGTAATAAATCAACTAAAACCTATTCACCCCTCCTCTAGGTTAGTAGACACACGCTTGATAGTATTTTTCACGCTGGCTTGGTACTGGTCCAGAGGTATGCTTGGGATCTTAGAACTCCCCAGTAACTGAAATAAGGCTTTGGACCATCCTGGAAAGATCTGGAACCGCTGTGGCTTACTTGGGTGTTGGCTGGCCCGGTACAATAAGCGAAGAGCCACTATGTCTTGCAGTGGTGCTGCTGCTCTAGAGGTTTGCTTTGGCGTGTAGGAGGCCTCAACAAAAGTAGGAAGCCTCTAGGCTCTCCTCGAACGGATCGAGACATCGATGGCTCATTAGGACGTTGAAGGGACCGGTATAGGAGGTAGGGAGCCACCAGACTGGTACTAGTTTAGAGGCATGCTTGGGATCCTAGAAGTCCCAGTAACTAAAATGTGGCTTTGGACCGTCCTGGAATAAATCGAGACACATCGGCTCACTTGGGCGTTAACCGGCCCGGTACACGAAGTGAAGAGCCACTGGGTCTTGCAGCGATGCTGCTGCTCCAGAGGCTTTCTTAGGCGTGTAGTAGGCCTCAGCAATGTGGGAAGCCTCTTGGCTCTCCCCGAATAGATCGGGACTTCGGTGGCTCACTAGGGCGTTGAGAGGCCCAGTACGAGAGGTAGGGAGCCACCGGACTAATACTGGTCTAGAGGCATGCTTGGGATCCTAGAAGTCCCCAGCAACTGAAATGTGGCTCTAGACCTTCCTGGAATGAATCGAGACACAGTGGCTCCTTGAGCGTTGACCGACCTTGTACAATGAGTGATGAGCCATCGGGCCTCTACCGGTCGTGCTGCTCATATGATCATACAGTTAAGTTGGCTTCTCGGGTACATGCGTTGACCTGCTACCTTGGAGTTTTTGAAGAGTGGATCCGGTGACATGAGGGGATCTGCATGAACAGGTAAAAATCTGGTGGATCGCAACTGATCTGCTGCATAGGAGATCTGTTGATAGCAGAGCAAATCTTTTGTTAGGAAGCATGAGAGGTGCTTCATTAATGGGGTTAATTAATAGGGTTAACTATCTCCATTAATGGCGTTGTGAATAGCCGGAGAGGTCAACTATCTTCATGGTACCATTCTTCCTGCTTGGCGAGTAGGATACCTATCTGGGGTGAATTCTGGGTTGATGTCGAGGTACCCTGGGGTACCAGATACATGTCGCGGTACCTAGGTGCTAGGTAGGACGTACCGTGTATATGCGAGGTGCTGGGCACATGGCATTGCGGTACCTGACCACCGCCATACTTCTTGAACCTACTATCTTCGAATGGCTGTTGGAACGGCGGTCACCTGACCACCGAACTGACCGTCAAACTTCTTCTTTTTTGAACCTGTCCCATAAGTTGCTGGAAGTCAGTGGGGATTTTGCCACGGACTCGATGTCGCGTTCTGGCTCGGCAACGGATCAACCGTGATACACGGCTGGGCTTAGATCAAGCCATGGTCTATGTCAACGGTGATGCGCGACACTCTGAATACTTCCAAGTTATTCTCTTTTCGGCACTTTTTTTGCCTCCCAAACTATTCTTTAAACTCAAAACCAAAATGTAGGGAATATGTACCTACACAAGGCTCAACAAACACATTATATACAAAATACGCTCGAAAACGAGAACAAACATATGAAAGTAGGGACCTAAAATAGGTATAAAATAGTCCGATCAAATACCCCGATCAAATACCCCTAAACCTATCCTTTGCTCATCCTAGAGCAAAACAAAAATTAGAAAAACAAACAAACAAAACATATAATACTAAATATACATAAAAAAACTAAACTAGTCCACTTCCGTAGGAAACACGATGGCATTTAGCGTATGCCACAAGCCTTTGAACCACTAGGTGATCTCTAGATGGAGAAGTTTTGTCTTATGAGGGTTTACAGCTACGACACCCACAAAAGTATACTCTACTAGAAAATGATTGAGTTGCAGTCCAAACATACCAAGCAAAGATAACATGTGCATGCTAGTATCTAAAATATACCAATCAATAACAATGCATCACGTAATGCAAGTATGCCAATACTTAGGATGTTTTCGGTTTACAACAACTACTCCCGAATGCCCAAGATAAAATTCGACTTGACTCTAATCCTTACTAGATTTCTCTCATTTTTGCACTCAGAATCCTAGGCACACTCTCTAGCAAACATATGCGAATGATTTTAGGTACAAGGAATCTAATATAATCGCATATGAGTATTTTCAAATAACGTACAATTTTTGAAAAATCGATCTCATGAAAGGAATTGAAATGCCATGAACGTGGAAAGAGCATGCATCGACTCACATTCCCAAGATAGACTTTCTAGGAGATCAAATGGACTTTCCCTAATTATATTGTAGCCAAGGGTGATTTGGTAGTATATGGGATGAAGGATATGGTAGGAGTGGGGAGATAAAGTTACAAATCATGCCAAGGTGTTTACACATTACATTTACATAATTGAGCTATATTACACCTTACATTACAAGTGTCTAGGCTATAAAGTTTAACTTGCACATTTGTGCTACATTTGTACCCAGTTGTGAGTAACTTTACATTTGAAGAATTGAAGGCTTTAGTGTTTATATTTTACACTATTTTCTTTTGAAAGCCTTTGCCTTTGCACAATTACATACATTTTCCTAAGTACACGCTTTACACAGTTTAGAGCTACATAACTTCTCTAAAGCTATACACCTTAACATGATCCATAACTAGGGTATGTGAAAGTGTTTGGGTTATGTAGGTGGTGGAGGTTTAGTGTTTGGCCTCAATTTTTTTCTGATGAAAGCACATATCTAGGGACAAGTGTTTAGGTTATTTTAGTAGTTAAGCATGACACTAGCCCAAAATCATTTCTAAAAGTCCATCTAGCAGGGGAATGCAAGTCTCAACAAGTAGTCCACATGATGATGTTCTATGGCATCAATGAAAGAAAATTTGATGTATGATGAGATCACTAAAAATTAAGTACAAGTTCGAAGAGTGTTTAAGAGTAGAAATGACATAACCCTCACAAATAAAACGTTTATAAGGCATAAAATCTCACAAGGGTAGTCTCCACTATTTTCCTAAGCGAAACAAGAATAGATGTCTAATCCACCTCAACATCAAAAGATTGGCGCTGTACAAGCATATTTAAAGCGATGCATGGAGCTAAGAGCATACATGATATGTCTCTACTGGCATGCGAAAGAAAAATAACTCAACAAAATTGGACTCTATTTCCAAAAGTTTTCAAAATAAAACGTTTTGAGTAGAGATTTGAAAATTTTCTAAACATAACATAAACAAACATAGAAACAAAACAAAAATAAAAACACGAAAGTGTCCACACCCCCAAACCTAAACTCATCATTGTCATCAATGTTGCTCAAATCATAAAATATGGACAACATTTAGCAAGATTTGGAAGATAGAACATAAACATCACAAAGGACTAAAAACAATAACACATGAAATCCAAAGATCTAAGCACAATACAAATCCACTCTTAGATCTAAACAAAAATAAAAATCATAAACACAACAAACATAGCATTCCTATCATTAAGCGCGTGGGCGGTTTCCGCCCAAGTCGACAACTACTCCACAAGCACTTCAAAATTAAGCACAAAGTTTAGAGGGTACCTCTTATGGCTGCAACCACGTGGCCTTTGTGGCACTGCCATTTCACTTGGGGAGTTGTTGTGGTGCGATACGTGCACTCTTACCGTTCTCATAAGCTGTGCGGTCAATCCGACCTGAAATTGTTCTTTCCTAGCACAAGCACAACTCAAAAACAATCAAATGCATATGCCATAAATAAAAAGAAAATATGAAAAGGAAAAATCTAACCGCATACATATGTATCCGTGAAGCAATTAAATCTAACATTTACAGAACCTAAGCTAAAACAAGAAACAATCAACGAATACACATCCCACGCAGCGCTGCCATTTTGATGAGTCAATTTTTGTGTCGTTGAAAGCATCGTCAAAATATTTATAATATAATCAACCTTGCTATAAGGCACGAGTCAAAAGACATATATAGAAATAAAACTAGTACAACGTGCAAGCAAGGGTATCGTTCCGCAGGGATGTGTTGTTAACCGTTTCAAGTTTTAGAGTTTAGGGAAAGCATGTAAATAGAATGCAAATGAGGTGAGAATGGTGTATGTGTAGGGTGTTGTTTGTGTCCAAAGAAAATGAAAATGAAAATATAAAAATAAACAAGAGATGGAGGGGTGAGAATGGTGATTAAATGAGAAATAATAAAAGGGTGGATAGGAGAGATGCATGATAATGGACAAATATAGGGCAATAATGTCACAAAACACAAAGGCATATCTATTAGATGGTTAAGCAATCAAGCACATTCGATTAAGTTAAGGGTCTGTTCTTGCCTCAATCCGATTTATACCCATTCATAGAGCTAACGGTTGAAGAGTGTGTTGAGAGCCTCTCAAACATGAAACCGCAACCAACATATGTGAACCGATTCTACAAACCAATGCTAGATTGAGCCCCTATACTAACATGGTAATATAAAATGGCAATGTTAAGTCTAATAAATGTGGAAAGAGTAATTGTTCCTCCAACCATAACTCACCTAGAGCCTTTAGAGCAAGAAATAACCAAATTTCCAATTATTGTAACTCCAACCACAACTCACCTAGAGCCCATAGTGTGAGAAGTAGCCAAAGTCCAATTTATAACAAAAACAATGAACCAAAACTCTTCTAACATGGCAATTATTAGTTTCTTCCATTCTTCCTAGCTAATTAGCCAACACAATGCTTGGAGATCCCCTCCTAAAGTACAATCCTAACTCTAATTCACTCAAATCCATCCATACACATGCAATTCTGACCTTCCATCAACATACACACATAAATGGGATGTTTGATTACAACGAATCCTACAATTACATTAACCTACTCCTAATTCCATCCGTGAACACATATTAATTTCCAATCTCCATACACAAGCATTTCAAGATAAGAGGTATAATCAATCATGGAAAGAATGAAACAAAACTCAAATGAACATAAAAATCATCATATATAAATAGCCAAAGTGTAGGATTACCAATATTTCCAAGTGGGGGTTTAAACAAATGGAAAAAAAGAAATACAAGAGATGAGAGAAAAGAGATAACCCAAGTGGAGAACCCCTCCAAAATGTACCAATCTCTTTTGATCCATGCTTGGCACGAAATTGGTCCAAAGACCACTTCTAATCTCTACCAATCTACTCACAAATGTGGGGAAGGATGGGTAGAAATGGTGGTGGTGAGCTTTCCTTTGAGGAAAACCTCCATGGAAGCTTGAAAGCTTCTCTCTCTCTTGGTTGATGAAGAAGAAGATGAAGTTTGGGTCTGTGTATATTCTGAAGAGAAGAGAGGAAAAGATGTTTATATAGTGTTGGGAGGTTAGGGCTGGAATTGGTGGTGAAAAGAAAAAACTGCCTTTGAAAATTCTCCAAAAATGGCCTATTTCTGCTCGATCGGCGGTTAGATCAGCGGTCGGGTGACACTCGATCTGACTGCTGAATTACATGTGTTCTTCTGGACTGAAACGGAGGTCTAAACGGCGGTCAAGGTGTGACCACCAAACTGACCGCCAAACTTCTGGAACCTACTGTCTTCGAACGACGGTTGGAACGGCGGTCACTTGACCGCGGAACTGACCGTCGAACTTCTTCTTTTCTGAACCTGTCCCATAAGCTGCTGGAAGTCAGAGGGGATTCTGCCATGGACTCGATGTCACATTCTGGATCGACAACGGATCAACCGTGATACATGGCTGGGCTTAGATCACGCCGCGGTCTGTGTCAACGATAATGCGCGGAACTCTGAATACTTCCAATTTATTCTCTTTTTGGCACATTTTTTGCCTCCCAAATTGTTCTTTAAGCTCATAACCAAAATGTAGGGAATATGTACCTACACATGACTCAACAGACACATTATATACAAAATACGCTCGAAAAATAGAACAAACGATAGGAAACTAGGGACCTAAAATAGGTATAAAATAGTCCGATCAGTCGGCCCATCTTGATACCTTGTAAATAGTGCAATGTGGTACTGACTTCTTCCTGGTTTATGGTATCGAGTATCCCCGGTATGTGGGTACCGGTCCCGATCTATGTTCTACCGGGTTCTAGGCAGATGGAAAATTCTTCTTTGGACCCCTGCCAAAAAAGGCTGTTAACAAATATATTGTGGGATTTGTTTAGCTTGTTTAGTTTGTTTCTTTTCAATAAGGAGTGGTGTTGCAAGTTTTGGTTGGGCAACTACATGTATTAAGCAAAGTCTAGCTTGCCTGAAATTCTAATGTGTGTTTTATTGCGGCAGGTAATCTAAAGCTTCTAGAGGAAGCGAATTTTTCTGCAGCTTGTGTGTTAAAGCAAGGCTTTTTATCTCTTGGGGGGAAACTTCAACAACCTACACGACTAGGGGGGACAAACAGGCCAAGAGTGCTCATAAAAGGAGCAAGAGCCTCATCTATATAAGAGGAGCTTGCAAGGTGGTAGCCCATCTCAATTTTAATTTCTTAATACTATTCTTTAAATTTCTGAACTATGTTTTTATCTTTTAGTTTTTACTTGCTTTTATAGAATAATGTTGGGATGGTTTGTGTGAAGATATATTTGGTTGATATGGATGGATATATTAGGTGCATATTGATGATACTCGCTGTTAACATGGCTTTTTTTTTCAGGGGTCCAAATAAGAATTTTCCACCAAGTAACCACCTGGTAAGGGCTATTCCTATCTCCCAGGTACCCAACAAGATTGATACCCCTATCTTGGAAGAATCGATACCCGGTAAGGCCAGAACCTCGACTGCATGTCTACCTAGATGAGGCACCAGAAATACGAATCAGGAAGAGCAGGTACATCTACCCCGACACCTGGTGAAGCTGGTACCGCGATACCATACACCCAGTACCTCACATATACCCGGTGCCTCCTCCCTAGAACCTAGGTACCGCGACATGTATCCAGTACCCTAGGGTACCTCAACATCTACCTGGTGCCCAAATACCTTGATATCTGCCTGGTACCCAGCACCTTGACATCAACCCGGAATCCACCATAGACAGTTATCCTACTTGCTGAGCAGGAAGAATGTCGCCACGAACCTACTAGCATGCTAGAACAAGAGCCACGCCAGTGAGAATGGACTGGTACATCAGAGTACCTTGTTTGAAGGGAAGAAGCATGCAACACCATCTGACCTCATTATTGGCCACTCACAACTCCATTAATGAGGGAATCAGTCAACTCCATTAATGGCCATTCCCAATACCATTAATGAGAGAATCAATCAACTCTGTTAATGAAGATAATCAGCCCTATTAATGAGAAGATCAGTCAACTCTTTAATGGCCATTCACGACGCCATTAATGAGGGAATCAATCAACTCTGTTAATGGAGATAATCAGCCACATTAATGAGAAGATCAGTCAACTCTTTAATGGCCATTCCCAACGCCATTAATGAGAGAATATTCAACTCCATTAATGCCAGGTCAACGTTCCTTTGATTGCGAATTAATTAATGGAGTGGGCAACAAGAATCAGAACATATAAATATGACCAAGTTCTCTCCAAGAAGGGGGTTCGAACAATAAACACAGTTCACCAGCTAGGGTTCTGACTACGCCACCAACTCTCTCGAATTTCTCCATCTCAAGGGTTTAGACATTTTCTCCGGTGGATTCCCCAACATTTCGACTCCCTGACATTCTCTCCAACATTCTCCAACAGCCCTCCTACATCTCCATATCTCCAAGATGTCTCCGATCCCAGATTTTGCCCACTTCTCCACTAGGAATATGAGTTCGCCATCGCCTGGAGTGTAAAAGGGACCTTGCCCGAATTCCTCCTACACCACCATTGTATCGACTGCTATGTATATCAGTTTTTCACCGTGAATGTACCGGTACCAAATGGTACCCCTCTAACTGTGACCTACCAGGACTGAGTTTGTATTGATGTAAGCTCTTCGGAGCACCTCTCGTAATATATAAATATAAAGAAGGGTCTTTCTCCTTCTTATGGATACTGCCTGGGGGTTTTTCAGCATGTGATCAATAGTGATGCTTTTTCCCCTTAGGTCAGTCCACCACTACTAAAAGAGTTGTCATTCTCTTATCTATCTCCTTGTTATGAATGCATGTATGCGTGCTAGGCACCGACCATGCTGGTCCTAGATCTCTTGTACTTCTCATGGCTCATTATCTAGGTCGAGGGAATATTGAAGGCACCTAGAGAGGTGACTAGGTACCAGGATGAGATACCAAGACCGGGTACTAGCCTATTGCACCAGATGGGAGGGATGATTGTTCTCTTACCATGGCATCTATCTTGCTTTCACCTCACCAGAACCACCGTACCAAGTACCTACCCACCCGCTGCGACCTCCGGGGTAGCGAGTCGAGGGTGTTAATTGAAATATCGCTCCTTGAGTGGATTTTTCCGTTAACACTTTTTGGCTCCGTCTGTGGGAAACACCACACCCTCAAAAGAAAGCCAGCGTGCCTCGTTTTCTTGTCTTATCATCAAAATGAAGCTCCGTTCCTCTCAGGATCATCCTGACCCGTCAGGACATCAGTCAAACGCTTCAACTCGGACGGGCCAGAAGCCGAAGAAGGGGGGAAAGGGTTGCAAACCCACCTCGAAGCGGTCAGCTACTTCGCGGACTACCCCCAGGTACCTGCTACCCCAGCAGCTGGACCTACCAATCTAGACCAACAGGTGGCAGCCTTTATAGAGAGCATTCACCTCTGAATGGTATCCAAAGGTAGTACCAGTCAGCCTGCTGTACCAGATCCCAGGGGAGATGCCAATCGGTAAGGTACCAGGGTACCTCCCTTTGACAGGTTGTGACCACCACCTCCTGTACCAGTCCATGAGAGACTCGGGCCCATGCCCCCAGCACCAATGATCCACGACAGACTCTGGCCCATGCCCCCGGTTCTAGGACATCCTACAGGTTACCAAGCCCGGCGTGCAAGATCCGCCATCGACCTCCCACCCAGAGAGCACCACCACCTGTCCCAACCAGTGGCCTATTCTAGACAGCCTCACTAGGAAACGACCAGGGAACGCCCTTATTCAGTGGTGGAAGGTAGCAACAAGGGCGCCGGAGAAGATCCTCCCCATAGAGAGAATCAGGATGAAGCTTCTGTGACATCGGAAGGGCCTGACGATAGAGATTCTGATGTGGAATCTGAGAATGATGGCGGTAAACGTCTCCGGGACTAGGTTACCAGAATGGCGAAAGAAATCCAGGAGTTGAAGAAGGGCAAGCACCGAGAAAACCGAAAAGACCCCTTAGGAGAGATGAATGCTCTCTTCTCTAGGAGGATTAAGGAGGCAGAATTACCTCCCAAATTTAAGATGCCAACCGATAAATATTCTGGGACTGAGGACCCCTTGAGCCACCTAGAAGGTTTTCTTCACCAGATAGAGGTTCATAATGCTACTAGGGCCGCTATGTGCAGAATTTTCCCAACCACGCGGACGGACTATGCCAAGACATGGTTCAGGAAGCTTCCAGCGGGAAGCGTTGATTCATTCACAAAATTGACAACTGATTTCTGTGCCTAGTTTTAGGGCATCAAACCTCACCTCAAAGATCCTATTCACCTTCAATATGTGATCCAGGAGTGGGGGGAATCGCTCAGAGCCTATGTGGAGAGATTCCATAAAGAAGTGATCCAGATGGGAGTCTTCGTGGAATAGGAAACCTTGGCCAATTTCAGAAGGAATCTTTGGGCAGGCAGATTGTTCAGATCTTTCGCCAAGCATCCCCCGGAGACCTACCAGGAGGCCTACGATAGAGCTCTCGAGTAGGTTTAGATAGATGAATAGCTTCGAGTTAAGATAGAGCAAGATGATATGAGAATTGCCAAGCACCAAAAGAAGGAGGCACCCTAGCCTGCACCCGTTCAGAAAAATCATAACAGGCCTCCTAACAAATCTACATATCAGTCGCCACCCTATCAACCTCCATGGAACCGGTACCCGGCTAGGTGAACTCCGGCTAGGCGAACTTCACCCAGAGCTACACCTCCACCCAAAGAGGTAGCGTGGGTAGATAGAGAGGAAATTGGGTACTCCCATTGCACCCCCTTTAATGCATCTCGCGAGACCATTTACCTCACCATCCGCGACAAAGGACTACTTAGGAAGCTGGGTCCAATAAAGGCACCTGTCAATCAATGGAACCGCTACAAGTATTGTGACTTCCACGAGGATGTAGGTCATAATACCTCGGAATGCTATAGTCTGCGGAACCAGATTGAAGCCTTGGTTAGGGGAGGTTGCTTGGAGGAATTCCTCCAACAAATACAGGACAACATACGCACTGGAAATAAGGTGCATGCCGATATTGAAGCATATGAAGAAGGAAGGAAAGCAAAAGGGAAGGATCTGATAGAGCAGATCCACATTGTCAATACCATCAGTGGAGGTCCCACCTTGGCAGGAACCTCTAACAATGCTCGAAAGAACCAAGCCAGGAAAGTTCCTAGAGTAGAAGCGGCCCAGAATGTGTTAAAGGTTACTAGAGGATCACCTTGGTCTCCTCCTGCTGCACAGATCATCTTCACAGAAGAGGATGTATTCAACATCGTCCAGCCTCATGATGATCCCATGGTTATCACTGTTCAAATAGCTAACAACTTGGTCCACCGTGTTTTGATTGACACAGGTAGCAGCGTTGATATTCTCTTCAAGAGTGCTTTGTAGCAATTCAATCTAAAGAGACCTTGTTACAATAGCTGTACCACCCCATTGTACGGGTTCACGGGGGACTCGTTGATTCCCACCGGGTCTATCATCCTACCTGTAATAGTGGGAACAACGCTACTCCAGCAGAACCTAATGATAGACTTCGTTGTGGTAGACACCCCGTCTGCCTACAACGCTATACTAGGAAGGCCCTATTTGTCTGCCCTCAAAGGGGTCTTGTCAATATACGATAACGTCCTGAAATTCCCAGTGGGAGACAAAGTGGGCGAAATACGGGGGGATCAGCAGGCTGCTCGCAAGTGTTATGTAGTATCAACCAACCCAGCAGCGTTAGCCAAGCAATGTGTGTATATAACTATTAATCAAGATCACCAGTCTTCAGAGGAAGACTTTGAATATGAAATTAACTTGGACAAGGGGAGATCCACGTCAGAGCTCCTCGATATATAGATCAGGGAGGAGGAAGAGAAGGGATGGGCCAGTGGCCATCCCGCAGAGGAGTAAGAAGAAATACCTATCAGGAAGGACGATCCTTCCAAGGTAGTCAGGATAGGTTCAACATTGAAGGCGAAGGTAAAGGAAGGTCTGAAAAAGCACCTACGAGAATATAATGACATCTTTTCATGGAGCCATGAGGAGATGCCAGGGATACCTGTTGCTTTAGCAACTCACAGGTTAGCTGTAGATCCCACCTTCAAGCCAGTCAAACAAAAGAGAAGGCATTTCTACCAAGCAAGAAATTCTGCAGTGCAAGAAGGGGTAAACAAACTGCTAAAGGTAGAATTCATCAGGGAGTCTTGGTACCTCGAATGGATCGCCAACGTAGATATGGTGACTGACGAGTGGATTTTTATGTTGTTGAAAGCATCGTCAAACATTTATAATAAAATCAACCTTGTTATAAGGCACGAGTCAAAAGACATATATAGAAATAAAACTAGTACAGTGTGCAAGCAAGGGTATCGTTCCGTAGGGATGTTTTGTTAACCATTTCAAGTTTTAGAGTTTAGGGAAAACATGTAAATGGATTGCGGATGAGGTGAGAATGGTGTGTATGTGTGTGTTGTGTGGTGTGCAGAAAATGTAAGGAAAATAATGCAAACAAAGAGAATATGGAAGGGTGAGAATGGTGATTAAGTGAGAAATAATAAAATGGTGGATTGGAGAGATGTATGAAAGTGGTCACACAAGGGTTTACAAGTTCACCATACATAAGTACACACAAGTGGGTTGTTAGACGTTAAGTTCATCCAATTTAGGTTAAGGGTTCATTCTTGCCTCAATCCGATTTATACCCATTCATAGAGCTAACAGTTGAAGAGTGTGTCGAGAGCCTCTCAAACACGAAACCGCAACCAACATATGTGAACCAATCCTACAAACCAATGCTAGATTGAGGCTCAATACTAACATGGTAATGTAAAACGGTCTAATGAATGTGGAAAGAGTAATTGTTCCTCCAACCATAACTTGCCTAGAGCCCTTAGCGCAAGAAATAGCCGGATTCCCAATTATTGTAACTCCAACCACAACTCACCTAGAGCCCCTAGCGTGAGAAGTAGCCAAAGTCCAATATATAACAAAAACAATGAACCAAACCTCTTTAAATATGGCAATTAACAAGTTCATTCATTCTTCCTAGCAACTTAGCCAAGACTATGCCCGGATGGCCTTCCTAAAGCACAATCCTAACTCTAATTCACTCAAACCCATCCATACACATGCAATTCGACCTTCCATCAACATACACACACAAATGGGACATTTGATTACAACTACTCCTACAATTACATTAATCTACTCCTAATCCCATTCATGAACACATATTAATTTCCAATCTCCATACATAAGCATTTCAAGATAAGAGATATAATAAATGATAACAAGAATAAATCAAAACACAAATTAGATATATAAACAACCACACATTATATTGAGCACAAATTAGGTTTACAAATATTCCCAAGTGGGGGTTACACAATTAAGAAAACAAGAAATACAAAGAGATGAGTTAATAGAAATACAACCCTTGAAGAAATCTCTCCAAGAGCTCTTTTCCCTTGCATAGCTCGAAATTTGTCATAGACCACTCCCATCTCTATGTAATCTACTCTCAAATGTGGTGGGTGATGGGTAGAAATGGTATGGGAGAGACATCCATGGAGGAAAACCTCCATGGATGCTCTTAGATGCTTCTCTCTCTCTCTCTTCTGAAATGAAGAAAATGATGAAGAATTGAAGTGTATATTCTGTGTATATCTCAAGAGAAGAGAGGAAAATGTGTTTTTATAGTGTTGAGAGGTTAGGGTATGAAATGGTAGTGAAGGGACGAAAATGGCCCTCAATTTCGGGTAAAAATGCGACCTCCAGGTGCCGTTCGGCGGTCAAAACGGCAGCCATGGTGCCAGCCGTTTTGCCCGCCGAATTGGTGAAGAATCCTACTGTCCTAATTCGGCGGTCAGAACGGCGGTTTGGTTACCCGCCGTTTTGCCCGCCGAATGCCATTTCTGCTCTACGCACCAGTTACTCAAATAGGCATAACTTCCTCTAGAAAAGTCGAAATCGCAATCCGTAAATATTTCTGAAAACAAGAATTCCGTACCTTTCCGAATATATAAAGATATGAACGTGAATCAATCAGAGGAGGGAGTTATGGAACCTACAAGTCGGACGTGCGGCACAGGCCCATACAATTTCAACCCATAAGCTGTCAGAAAATCAGAGGGGTTCATGCACGTGGTCTCGGTGTTGCATTATTGCTTGACGACGGATCAACCGTGGAAACATCTAGATTTTCTTGGCCACGATTGGGCTTCGATCACGTCGCGGTCTGTATCAACGGTGAGGCGCGGCACTCTGAATACTTCCATTTATTCTCGTTTTTGGCTCTTTTTGCCTCCCAATCTAAACTTTAAGCTCAAAACCGTGAAATAGGGAATATGTACCTACACATGGCTCAACAAACACATTATATACAAAATACGCTCGAAACGAAAACAAACAATAGGAAAATTGGGGACCTAAAATAGGTATAAAATAGTCCGATCAAATACCCCCAAACCGAATGGGAAATGGCGCATGTGTGTTGATTATACGGATCTCAACTTCGCCTGCCTTAAAGACAGCTTCCCGCTATCGAAAATCGACCAACTGGTAGATTCAACCGCGGGTAACAAGCTCTTGAGTTTTATGGACGCCTTCTCGGGATACAACCAGATAATGATGCACCCAGCTGACCAGGATAAAACCAGTTTCATAACCGGTTAGGGCCTCTACTGCTACAGGGTCATGCCTTTCGGGCTCAAAAATGTTGGGGCTACCTACCAGCGCCTGGTCAACCGATTGTTCAAGAGACTGATAGGAAAGACGATGGAAGTATACATCGATGATATGATCACGAAGTCTTAGGTAGCTGATCATCACTAGGAGCTTCTTCGTCAGACGTTCCAGATAATCAGAGAGAATCATATGCGATTGAATCCTGATAAATGCACCTTCAGATTCATGGTCCATGAGAGGGGGATCGAAGCTAATCCTGAGAAGATCAAAGCCATTCTAGATCTTGAGTCCCCCACCTCACTTAGACAAGTGCAAGGTTTGATCAGACGAATTGCAGCCCTGAACCGTTTCATATCAGTATCCACTGACAAGTGTATCCTGTTCTTCAAGGCAATCAAACAAGGGAAGAACATGAAGTGGGACCAGGACAGCAAGCTGGCTTTCCAATCGCTGAAGAAGTACCTAGCTAGCCAGCCCCTGCTAGCTAGCCCGGTACTAGGAGAAGAACTACAATTATACCTGGAAATATCTGAAACAACGGTCAGTGGAGCATTGGTAAATGAATGCCTTGATAGGGTTCAGCGCCCTGTCTACTACGTGGGCCGCGCCCTAACCAAATCAGAAAAGAACTACATTCTCTGGGAGAAGCTCGCTTTCATCTTGGTGGTTGCTTCCAGGAAGCTCCGCCCTTATTTCCTTGCCCACACAGCCGTGGTAGTCACTGATCAACCTCTGTGTCAATTTCTCCAAAGGCCAGACGTATCGGGGAGACTTATGCTGTAGGCCCTTGAGCTCACCCAGTACAACATCAAGTACAAAGCCAGGAAAACCATCAAAGCCCAAGCTTTGGTAGATTTCATGGTAGAATTCAGTGTAATTCCCGATCAAGATGATATCTGGGCCTTGAGTCAAGCTCTCCAGAAAGAGCAAGAGCCTGTAGATTGGCCCACCATTCAAGTCTGGATCTTATATACCGATGGGGCATCCAATCAAGCAGGAAGCGAAGGTGGGATCATTCTAACCGACCCCGAAAAGGTTGAGTGCTGTCACTGTTTGAGATTCGAATTCAATACCACCAACAACGAAGCTGAATATGAAGCCTTGTTAGCAGGAATGAGAACAACGGCTGAGCTAGGGGCAAATTACCTCCTTGCCAAATGTGACTCGCAACTGGTAGTTAATCAAACAACCAGTCTGTACCAGGCCAGAGAGGATAACATGGCAACCTACCTCGAAAAAGTCCTGGAACTATTGCCCCGTTTCAAAGGTTTCATGATCGAGCAGGTACCTAGGCAGCAGAATCATCGAGCTAAGATAGCTGCCTGTGGAGGACAAGCTTTGCCGAAAGGAGTACCACTCTAGATAATCACTACTTCAAGCATAGCTGAAGGTAGGGAAGTCAACCCCGTGGCACGACTCCCATGCTAGATGGATCCCATCGTGGATTATCTTCAGTCAGGAAAGCTCTCTGAAACCCTTGATCAAGCTCGCAAGATCAAGCTAACCTCGGTACGATACTGCTTGGTAGAGGGGCACCTTTACCGTAGAGGTACGTCGCTCCCCTTGCTTAGATGCCTACATCCCAACGATGCAGACTGGTATTGAGAGAAGTGCATTCAGGAGATTGTGGAAATCATACCGGGGGAAAAGCACTGGCTTACCAGGTGCTACGCATGGGATATTTTTGGCCAACCTTGCACCACAATGCAAGGTAGTTCGTCCCTGTGAACCATGTCAGAAAATGGCCAACCTGTATCACCTACCTCTAGAATGATTATCTACCATCATCTCGCCATATCCGTTTACCTTCTAGGGGGATAGACCTAATTGGACCTCTACCAACCGCGCCAGGTCAGCTGAAGCATGCGATCATGGCTATTGATTACTTCACCAGATGGGTGGAAGCAGAACCCCTCTCCAGAATTACTGAAGCAAATACAACAGAATTCATCAAGAAGAATGTGGTCTGCCGGTTCGGCACCCCGATGGTCATCATCACCAACCTGGTTAAGCAGTTTGACAACGCCAGGTTCCAGGAATTTTGTGAGAGTCTGGGGATTGAACTTCGCTTTGCATCTGTAGCACACCTTCAGACTAATGGCCCGGTAGAGGCCACAAATAAATTTATCAAGAAGCTCCTAAAGAAAAAACTTCAACAGAAGAAAGGGAGATGGGCTGATGAACTCCCGGACGTGTTGTGGGCTTATCGTACCACCAAGAGGACCGCTACTAGAGAAACCCTCTATTTACTATCTTTCGGGGTAGAAGCTGTCCTTCCTATAGAACATAAGCTCACTTCTTTCCAGGTTCAACATTTCGACCCCGATGAAAATGAAAACAAACTGAGAGCCAACCTTGACCTCCTGGAGGAAAAATAAGACAGGGTTGCAGAAAGGATAGCCGTTTACTAGGGCCAGATTGCTCGTTACTTCAATAGGAGAGTAAAAGCCTAGAGCATCAAAGAAGGGGACTTGGTTCTTAAGAAGGTTACTCATAATACCCAGAAGAGGTCAGACGGGGTACTGTCACCCAATTGGAAAGGTCCCTACCTAATCAAAATGGTGATCCAAGGTGGGGCATACAAGCTGGACGACATGAATGGACATCCAGTAGACCACAATTGGAATGCTGATCACCTCAAGAGGTTCTACCCATAAGTCATGCAACGGAAATCGGCCGGGATTGCCCCGAAACGAATGTTAGAAGATGTTAGTAATCTTGAGTACTTGTATTCCTTTTTCTTTGGTCATCAATAAAGAAGGTTTCTTTCTCCATCTATTTTTGCCTACATTTGTCTACATCTATATGCTTTACTTTCGCCAATCGAATCCGCCATGATTGTCGCCTTAAGGCAAGGAGAGCCACATAGCACTCCTGATGCCCTGGACCGGATAAGATCCCTCCAGGAGGATCACCATAAATCTAGGAGAGCTACACAGCACTCCTGATGCCCTGGATTGGATTAATCCATCCAAGAGGATCTCTCCAAGACCAGGAAAAGCCACATGGCATTCCTGTTGCCCTGGCCGGGCACCACCCCCCGCTAGGAAGGATTTGATACGTAAGAGCATAGTTGCACGATGGATCAGACCTTGGTCGAGCACCATCCCCCATTAAGAAGGATCTGGATAGTAAGAGCATAGTTGCCAGCCAGATCAAGACCTTTGCCGGGTACCACCCTCCGCTAAGAAAGACCAGGTGCTAAAGTGGCCTTAGTCCCCTACCTGGATCTTGCTGCCAGTATATATTCGCCATTGTTTTTGCCAAATTACCAAGATTTCTACAAACAGGAATGTGAGGTATCTGAATACTACCCCCCGCTAAGAGAGACCTAGTGCTAACATGGCCATAGCTGCCTACCAGGAACTTGTTGCCAACACATTCTCCATCATGTTCGCCACGGTACCAAGATTTCTAGAGCAGGAATGAGAGGTACCGAGATTCACAAAATTTGTTCTCTAAAGCACCAAAGCTCCTACAAACTGAAACGCGAGGTGCCCAATTTCGCCAGACTATCCACCTAGGGACCTAACTTCCTTGAAACAGGAAAGCTAGGTACCCGATTATTCGACAAGGTACTAAAATCCTTGCAAAGCAGAAATACAGGGTACCCAGACTCACCAGGTTCGTTCACCATAATACCGAGATTCCTAGAGCAGGAATACATGATATCTAGTTTCGCCAGATTACTCACCATATTACCGAGGTTCCTAGAATGGGAGTGCAATGTACCTAGATTGCTAGATTGTACACCAGTACGCTCACCATCATCAAGGAACCAAGATTCCTGGAACAGGAGTATGAGGTGCCCAGTTCTTATAGATTTGTTTCCATCAAAGTTCCAAGATCCCCAAAAAGTATAAGGATCTCTAGTACCCAGATTATCTTCGGCTAAATTTTTATAAGGTTATCAAAGGGCCCCGAGATTCTTTGACTAGGTACCATAGTACCAGCCACCCAACGTTTTCTTATACACCTTTTCTTATCAGGTTTCTTGCACTACCAAGTACTGATTAAGTCAGGTTTATGCTAGGGACTAATGCTCGAATTTATTCTACAATCAGAAGGTGTGTGACAGAATTCAGTCAACAGATATGAATGGAAAGGGATTTCTCCTTTCATTGATCAA
Source organism: Dipteronia sinensis (assembly GCA_033220585.1). Classification (NCBI taxonomy): domain Eukaryota; kingdom Viridiplantae; phylum Streptophyta; class Magnoliopsida; order Sapindales; family Sapindaceae; genus Dipteronia; species Dipteronia sinensis. Next base: position 44,774,485 of record CM065636.1, on the reverse strand, counting down.
ATCAGGACCCAATAGAGGATGGACCGCCGAATCTACACCTAAGTACCAGGATTCATCCGAGGACAAGTATCCATGAGATCGAAATTACATTGGGGATCTCACTTCAGATTATGGCGAGGTTCGATCAAGAGTTTAATAAACTACACATATATGAAGCTAAGGAAAAGCAAAAAAGTTTTCATTACTAAAACTGGGGAGCCCATCCCCCGATCACGGGCTATAAGAAGACAAGATTGATTGGATATTACTGGATAAGGGATCAAACTGGATCAGGCATCCTCCTGCTCCTGATTGGCAGTCTTCTCGCCACCTCCGCCAGTTAGAGCTTCTCTTTTTTCAGCACCAGATGGAACCCCGCATGCTTCCTGGGTACCCTCCCCCCCCGCAACCGGAAGCTCCCCTGCTGCTACTACTTGCTCAGAATTTCCTCCGACTTCCTTGGTTGAAGCAGCCTGACCCTCCACTACCTGTGCAGGGTCAGAAGATGAGATATGCAGGGCAGATTCCCTACCACTAATAGAAGGCAGATCCCCTACCGCCTCGGCGAACTCCGATAGAGAAGCAGAGGGAGCAGAAACCCCTCATTCGGCTTGATCCACTCCAGCTTCATAGGCCTTCAAACTGGGATCTTCTATAACATTGCTTGGTAGAGTAAGGGAGATAGAACTCTGGTCTTCACTTCTTACCACTTCACTGGCTCCAGCAACCTGGGAAGGTCCGGCTACATCAGAGGGTACTGCCCCAGCTAGTTCAGCAGCCTTTGCCATAATCTCCTCCCGGTTCCATCCAGCAATGGCACCCATATCAAATACAGGAGGGAGAGCTAGAGCCACCTGGTAGCTAGTAAAAAAGTAACCATCCTCGAAGGTGGTGTCTACTTGAGCATCCAGATCAGCCACGCTACCATGTAGGGATAGAACATCTTTCTCCAGCTCTGCCACCTTTCCCGTAGCAACATTCTTCTCCTCCTTACGGCGAAGGGACCTAAGCCTTTCAGTATCCAAAGCATGATGCATCCTCTCCCTGTCAACTTTTGCCTCGTCAGCTTCCTTTTGGGCATTGGCTAGCGACTGGTTCAGAGCTTCCATTCCACGAGCAGCCTCAGCGAGCTCCTCCTTAGACTTCTCCATCTCGGCAGCAGCACCTCTAACTTGCTCCAAGAGGGAGCCGACTTGTTGGCTCATGGCCACGTTGAACTTAAAAGTCTGACAAGAACAAAGCACTAGTCAGCTTCCTTTTGGGCATTGGCTAGCGACTGGTTCAGAGCTTCCATTCCACGAGCAGCCTCAGCGAGCTCCTCTTTAGACTTCTCCATCTCGGCAGCAGCACCTCTAACTTGCTCCAAGAGGGAGCCGACTTGTTGGCTCATGGCCACGTTGAACTTAAAAGTCTGACAAGAACAAAGCACTAGTCAAGATATCTCCCACGCTTAAATCTGGATAGAAGATTAAAAAAAGAGAACTTACCTCAGCTAGAAGAGCAGATTCCCTTCTGATTAGCAGCTCGGTGGGCATGGCCGTCATGACACCCAAGCTCCCACCTGGGCAAGGGCAACGAAGTGGGCCAAAACTTCATCCTGGCTGCTGTCCTTTGACCTCGATCGCGCCTTATCTCGAGGTACCACCCGCGTCGCCATAACAGGGTTAGAAATTTTCTTGACTGGTTTAGGCTGACTAGTTGCCAAACCGGGAGAAGTAGAAGGAGATGAGGCACTAGCATCAATAGCAGCTGCAACTGTAGGGAAAAATTAACTAAAACCGTAGCGGGAGGCGAAAAGTAGATTTTCGTATAGTTTAAAAATTTTCTAAAGATTTGAACTTTAACCCTTTACTTAATTAAACACAAATATACGGTTAGAGTTAAATACCTCTTGTCGCGTGATCCGATTGACTTACGTCGATGGTAATCCGTAAGATCTTTAATCCTAGTACGTACGTGAATCACCTAGGAGCGTGGTCTCCCTTTTTTACTTTGAATTGCTTACCTGATAATGGATGTATGGAACTTCTGATCCTGATCTTCAATCCCAAAACACCAAGAGCCTAGAAAAATAGTTCCGGTCACTTTTGAATTCACAATCGATATGATTGGAACTCGCGTAACCCTAAATCGAAAGTGTGCACAAAACCTTTTGATGTTAAAGGCTTGCAAGTGCACTATCGAATGAGAACTTATTTTTCTTTTTCTCTCTTGGCTGAAATTCTATGTGTATTGAGTAAGATTTTTATTTTCAAAGCAAACAAAAAATCTCTCTCACTCAAGCTTCTTGGTGGCCGAAATTTATCACCTTATATTTATAAGGTGACCTAAATTTCTCCTTCTCAAAATAGGGTTAGCCGAATTCTTTGTGTAGGAAATCTAGGGTTGGCCAATTTCCTTACTTGAAAAGGAATTGTGCTTTTCCCTAATTCCTATCAATTTAAGAATCCTAACCCTTATTGGACTAGGGTGGCCGAATTCTTTGTGTGGTATGGAGTGTATGTGGACTTAATCCTTACCACATTAGGACTCCTATCACTTAAAAGAATTCTAACCCTAATCCAACACATAGTATTTTATTTACTGATCAGGAAAAGATTTTGATTTAAACTATTAATTAATTAAATAATTAATTAATTTCCATTTAATCAAAACAATAAAATAAAATAATATATTGGGCTATTTTATTAGCCTTGCCGCCCACACAATATATACATGGGCCTAATATTATTTTTCTTATTTTATTTAATCCATTAGACTTTAAATAAAAGCCCACATGTGAACCAGACTTATTCTTACTAAAAGAAACAAGCCCAAATGTCTCCTTTTAATATATTAATATAATAAAGCAGCCCATTAAATAAATAATAGACATATTATATTCTTAATATATTAAATGCAATTCTAGATGGACCCATAAATTAGTCCGGTAGAATATATCAAGTGATCCATCCAAGTACGTGTAGATTGTGGATCTTGGCGGGCTATCTAAATTTAAGCTTCAATAGACATAACCTAATCACAATCAACAAATGATTCACTTAGGTCCAATCTATTAATTTTAACTCATTCCACTAAAGAGCTAAAATTGAACTCTTAAATAAAGATAGAATAAGGAGATGTTTCTCATTCATACCCTAGACAATCTTATAGGAGATGGTGTATCCTCGTGAATAATATCAGTAATCGCCAAGAGCTCATAGACCGCCTATAGCTCTCCAAGTTACCATATTTCCTCATATGACCACATTATGAACTTGGATATTTTGACTTGTCCAGAAGCCATGTCTTCAATAATCATTATTGAAAACTCAACGTTGAGATTTAATATCCAATACCTCAAAACATCCATATGATGATATTATACTCTCATTTAATAAATGGAGCCACGATGTCCATATCTATAAATGAAGTCCTCTATCGATTAACAAATGAATACCACCAAACTATCGAGGATAGACTATGCTATATAATCGTACTCATTGATAGCTCTAATGATAACACTACAACCATAAGTCCATCATTTATCTCAGGATTAAGATCGACTCTCCGATTGTCCTAATAATGAAAAGACTTATATCTAGTGACGGTTCTAGATAAAGTATTTCATTGTGATCTTGTTCAATGCACCCAGTGCACTAGATTCTTTTACTCAAAAACCTTTCGATGATTTTAGACTCATCATAACTCATTTGATCCCACTCAAATGCTAGTAAAAGAATTCTACAACTTTATCAAGATAGAGGTGCCCAACCTTTAACTTAAGGTGTGAACGTTATTCAAGACTAACTAAAGAATTGTGTCTACCTCACACATATCCGGATGTATGAACAATTCTTCATTTCTCATAGTCTTTTGACCTTATGATTATTTACCTTGACAATTATAATAATAAATGCTATAAGTATTTGTAAGAATCAGAAAACACTTTATTAATATGAAAAGATTGTCAATTACAATATTACACTCTTGCTATTGAGCATAATCCTAACAATCTGCCACTTGCGCTATAGCAAGTGTGTCATATCTCTCATTCCCATATTCTCTATGTGCCCATCAAAACTCTTCTGAGGTAGAGCCTTTGTGAAAGGATCCGCTAGATTTTCTGCTGACGTGATTTTAGTGATCGTCACGTCTCCCCTATGAACAATTTCCCTTAAAAGGTGATATTTCCTTTCTATGCGTTTACCTCTCTTATGACTTCTTGGTTCTCTCGAATTAGCCATTGCTCCACTGTTGTCACAGTGTATAGTGATCTGCTTATTCGCATTAGGAACCACTTCCAAGTCAATCAAGAATTGGCGGAGCCAAACAGCCTCTTTTGTAGCTTCGCATGCAGCAACATACTCAGCTTTCATGGTGGAATCAGCAATTCAAGATTGCTTGATACTCCTCCATATGACTGCTCCTTCTCCAATGGTAAACACAGATCCTGATATGGATTTTCTGGAGTCAGAATCTGATTGGAAATTAGAATTTCTATACCCAACGGGAATTAAATCCCCTCCAGAGTATACAAGCATATAATCTCTAGTTCTTTTAAGATACTTGAAAATATGCTTGACTGCCGTCCAATGATCAGGACCAGGTTTCGATTGAAACCTGCTAACTATGCCAACAACAAAACAAATATCTGGTATAGTACAGAGCATTGCATACATGAGACTTCCAACTGCCGAGGCATATGGAACTCTACTCATGAATTGCTCTTCATGCTCATTCTTAGGAACCTGTTCCTTAGAAAGTTTGATTCCATGTCTAAAAGGTAACATACCTTTCTTGGAATCTTGCATGGAAAATCTAGACAAGATTTTATCAATGTATGAAGCTTGGGATAATGCAATCGTTCTATTCTTTCTATCCCTTAGTACTTGGATACCAAGAATATAACTTGCTTCTCCTAAGTCCTTCATATAAAATTTTTTTGCTAACCATTCTTTTACTGATGTCAATACAACTACATCGTTTCCAATGAGTAGTATATCATCAACATAAAGAATGAGGAAAACCAACTTGTCGCCTTTAATCCTTATGTATACACAAGGTTCGTCAAGGTTTTGAATAAATCCAAAACCTTTCACAGCTTGATCGAACCTTATGTTCCAGGATCTGGATGCTTGCTTCAGTCCATATATGGACTTTTGCAATTCTCTTTCCTCTTGGCCCTTTTCAATGAATCCTTCTGGTTGCCTCATATAGATGCTCTCGTTAAGAATTCCATTAAGGAAAGCTGTCTTAACGTCCATTTGCCAAATCTCTAGGTCTAGAGATGCTGCAATGGATAAGAGTATCCTAATGGATTTAAGCATGGCCACATGAGAGAAGGTTTCCTCGTAACTGATACCTTCTTTCTGTGTATAACCTTTAGCTACCAGTCTAGCTTTAAAGGTTTCCACCTTACCATCCATACCTCTTTTCCTCTTGTATACCCACTTGCACCCAATGGGTTTTATGCCTTTAGGCAAGTCTACAAGGGACCAGTCTTTGTTATTGAACATCGATTCAATCTCAGATTGCATTGCTTTTTGCCAATGATGACAATCAACATCCTTCATTGCTTCCTTGTACGTGTAGGGATCATCGTCGTCCGAGAGATTCTCCATAGATTCTCCTAGACCGATGTATCTTTAGGGTTGTGTTATAACCCTCCCACTACGACGAGGAATGGTAGGTTGTTGATTTTGTGTTGGAGTGGAACTTACAATTGGGCTAGGTTGTGAAACCTCTTGTGGAATTGTATCTCCTGACATTTCATTCAGGACAATTCTACTTTTGGGCACAAAATTATTCATATAGTCCTTTTCTAGAAATGAAGCATTTGGGCACATGTTTCTGAACGGGACTCCATCTTTTCTGTCTTTCCTTTCAACACATGTGCAGGACAACCAAATATCCTCATGTGTTGTAAACTAGGTTTTCGCCCAGTCCACAATTCATGTGGGGTTTTAGGGACAGATTTAGATGGTACATCGTTTAGAATATATATTGCTGTTTGTAGAGCATATCCCTAAAAAGAAATAGGAAGTGTTGAATAACTCAACATTGATCTAACCATCTCTAAAAGAGTCCTATTTCTCCTTTCTGCTACCCTATTTTGTTGAGGTCTACCTGGTGCAGAAAGCTGAGAAACTATCCCATTATCAATAAGATATTGCTGAAACTCTCCAGATAGATATTCTCCACCACGATCAGATCTCAAGATTTTTATATGTTTCTCAAGCTGATTTTCTACTTCGGCTTTGAATGCTTTGAACATATCAAATGCATCCGACTTATGTCTCATAAGATACATGTAACCAAATCTTGAGTAATCATCTGTGAAGGTGATGAAGTACTCATATCCACCTCTAGCTTGAATGCTCATAGGACCACATACATCAGTGTGTACTAGTCCTAAACATTCAGTGGCTCTTGCACCTTTGGTATTGAACGGCCTTTTGGTCATTTTACCTTCCAAATAAGATTCACAAGTTGGTAGATCATCAACCTTTAAGTCACTTAAAGGTCCGTCACATACCAATCTTTTGATCCTATTAAGGTTAATGTGACCTAGGCGTAAATGCCAAAGATAGGTTTCATCTTTTGATAATTTTACTCTTTTTTGATTAGGTTCTGTTATTTCTGTGTCTAACGAGTGAGAGATATTTCTAAGCAAAAAGAATAAACCGTTATCCAATGTACCTTTGCAAACAACTTTGTCATTCTTACTAATAATAAAAGTTTTATTAAAAGTAACCGAATATCCAAACTTGTTTAAACAAGAAACTGAAATTAAATTCTTCTTGAATTGAGGTACATAATAAACGTCTATTAAATCTAAATGCCTACTAGAATCTAAAATAACTCTAATATCTCCCACTGCACTTGTAGACACTAACGTTCCGTTGCCCAAGCTCAAACTGACTTCATCTTCATTCAACCTTCTTTTTTCCTGAAACCCCTGCAAGGAATAACAAACATGATTAGTGGCTCCAGAGTCTATGATCCAAGAATCAGTAGAATCTGCCAGAAAACATGTTTCTAGATAATTAACATTACCTTCTTCCTTCTTTTTCTGGGACTTTGGGCAATCTCTTTTCCAATGTCCCTTTTCACCACAAAGGAAGCATTTCCCTTTGATCTTGGTTACTTTCTTGGTTTCCTTCTTGGTAGGCCCAAGTTGCTTTTTCTTCTGTTGTTTCTTGACCTTCTTACGGGTCTTAACAGTAGCAACTTTACCAACCAAATGAATCTCTTGACCTTTGTTTTTCACAAGGATCTTTTCAGCGCTTTGAACATGTTGCATCAGGCCCTGCAAGGTGTATTCCTTTTTGTTCAAGGTGTAGTCCAACTTGAACTGATCAAAGGAATCTGACAGTGAGTTAACTACCATATCAATTTTGGTCTCACCATCAATCTCAGCATCATTTAGTTCAGCAATATTGAGATGTGCTATGACTTTCATCATGTGATCTTTCACAGATTGTCCAGGTTTCATCCTAAGATTTATAAAAGCAGTCACTGCCACTCTCTTAGTCGTCCTAGACCTCATAGCAAACATTTCCTCTAGAGACATCATTATATCAGCAGCGGACTCCATTCCTTCATGTTGCTGTTGCAACACGTCGGAGATAGTGGCCATAATGTAACATTTTGCCATATCATCAGAAGTCTTCCACTGCTCATACTCATCTCTTTGCATCACATTAGATTCATTATTAGGAAGGGGTGGTTTAGGAGTGGTCAGAACAAACTTATGTTTTTCACTTTGCAGCAACAACCCAATTTTCCTTTTCCATGTTACGTAGTTATCTCCAGTTAAGGTGTTATCTTTCAGGATGTTCATAAGTGATGGGGTCATGATTTCTGATTAAAACAAAAACATATATAAGTAAATAATCATGATAATAGCACTTTTAAAAATTTATCTTGAATTAAAATAAATAATTCAATCATAAAAATTCAACGGTGATCCAACACCCATAAATATTAAGCCTCCTTTGGGAGTTCGCACTATTTACTAGTTAGACTAGGTCCCACCTAATTGTTAACATAACAACCAGCGTTTTTAATTTTAGCCTTGTAATTTTTATTAACAAGAACTCTTGGGAGGATATTAATAAAATTACATTGAGTGTGTTACCAAGATATCGACCCTCAATTTTCTCTCACGAAAATCCCTCCTTGGGGAGTAGATTTCGTTTAAGTCAATTGTCTAGTCTATCCTTGTTAGGAAGTATATTGTTAAATTCCATTTATAGACGCCCCTTGGGGGGATTACCAAAAATAATAAAACTCAACTAATCTTGGAGGCCATAGGCGTTCTTGCACACCTTCTCCCACTCAATTATTTAAGGCATGTGATTAAATCCCAAAGAATGATTTTTACCAAGTTATCTAGATGTCAATTAGATACCTAAATCATTCAATGCATGTTCATACCAAAAGAGATATATGAGTGGCACTCCTATTCTAAAATGTCATGTTATCAACAACAAATATTGTAATATTTAACCAAAAATTAAATAGCAACAATTTTGGCCCATCCTAGAAAAGCAAGTAAATTACAATTGTTAGGAATACAAGATCTTCAGGTGGCCATCAACCATACGCTCATCCCTCGGCCTCCTCCCATGGACGTGCACAGCCCACAACCCCACAAAGGGGCTGCCTTGAGCAGCCCATAAGGCCACACAAGGCTGCCGTTCGCAGCCCACCAAGGATTGGGCTTGCCATGCGCAGCCCAATCCAATCCTAGGGTGCGCACGGTGCTCGTTCTCGGTTCCAGTTGCTTCGTTTTTCTTCGTGTCTTCGAACTTTCAATACCCGAATACATTACATCATATTACGAATAAATTACTGTAGCAAATTTTTATTTTTATTTTTTTTTTATTTTACTGCAGTAAGATTTACAAAAAAAATACTGCACCTGATTACAAAAAAAAATACTGCACTTATTTTACACACAAAAAATAAAACCCTAGCAACTACCAAGAAGGAATTATGGCGATAATAGACCACCCTTCTTGTTATAAATCCGAAACAAAAATTACATTGAAATTCTAGGACCAAAATCGAGCAATAACAATTCACTTTATAAAACATATATAAATCCATACATTCAACATGTAATTATATATGCGAATACCTAGAGTGCCATCTCTTTCTAAAACATGTATAATCACAATAAAAAGAAATAGATTCACGTATATATATGTTAATTAATTAAAAGGTACAACCAAGGCTCTGATACCAATTGTAGGAGAAAATCGATATAAAACGCAGCGGAAGAAACGAAAAATAGATTTCGTATGGTTTTAAAATTTTTCTCAAAGTTGAACCTTAACCTTTTAATTAATTAAACTCAAATATATACGGTTAGAGTTAAATACCTTTTGACGCGTGATCCGATTGACTTACGTCGATTGGTAATCCCTAAAATCTTTTCCGATGCCCGTGAACAGTACCCGCGTGAACAGTGATTGTGAACAGTACCTGCGTGAACAGTGATCGTGAACAGTAACCCCCCCCCCCCCCACCGTGAACAGTGATCGTGAATAGTACCACGAGATCTTCCAATCCGAACACGTACGTGAATCACCTAGGAGCGTGGTCTCCCTTTTTCTTTGAATTGCAAACCTGAGAATGGATGAACAAAGTTTTCTTTTTCTTTTGTTAGTCACAAAACAATCAAAAGAAGACAAAAATTATTCCGGTCACTTTTGAGTTCTCTATCTAATGATCGAAAGTCGCGTGAACCTAATTCGATGTTGTACACACAAGCTTATTGATGAACAAGCAATCAGTGTACTATCAAAGAATAATCTCTTCTCTCTTTTATGTTTAGTAAAATAAAAATTACCCTTTTCTATGAATTGAGAAGAAGAAGAAAAATTGAATCATTCAATCAACTATGGTGGCCGAATTCTATATGTGGTATTATATAGGTGGCCGAAATTTTGCTTCCTCTTCTATTTAGGATTGCCGAAATCTTCCTCTAAATAGACTAGGGTTGCCGCAAATAACATACCAAAAAGAGTTTGTGTTGCACCCTAATTTCCATCAACCTTTAGACTTCAAAACCTAATCCAACTCATAGATATTTTTATTCTTTTATTGACTAAATAAAAAGACTTCTTATTTGATTAAATAAATAAAATTAATTATTTATTTTCTTATCAAACAAGTCTTTTACTTTTAATATACTACTACCAATAGTATAACTTTAGGAAATATATTTCCTGATCAGAAAAAGATTTGTTTCTTAATTAAACAATTAATTAATAAATTAACTAATTCTTATTTAATTAAAACAATGAAACAATATAATATATTAGGTTAATATATACACCTTGCCGCCCCACTTATATAAATGGGCCATATATTATTTTCTTATTTCATTTAATCCATTGGACTTTAAATAAAAGCCCACATGTGAACCAGACCCATTCTTACTAAAAGAAACGAGTCTACATGTCTCCTTTTAATATATTAATATAATAGTGCAGCCCATTAATTAAATAATAGACATATTATATTCTTGATATATTAAAAACAATTCTAGATGGACCCTTAAATCGGCCGGTAGAATATATCAAGTGATCCATGCAAATACGTGTGGATTGGGGATCTTGGCGGGCTATCTAAATTTAAGCTTCAATAGACACAACCTAATCACAATCAACAAATGATTCACTTAGGTCCAATCTATTAATTTTAACTCATTCCACTAAAGAGCTAAAATTGAACTCTTAAATAAAGATAGAATAAGGAGATGTTTCTCATTCATACCCTAGACAATCTTATAGGAGATGGTGTATCCTCGTGAATAATATCAGTAATCGCCAAGAGCTCATAGACCGCCTATAGCTCTCCAAGTTACCATATTTCCTCATATGACCACATTTCGAACTTGGATACTTTGACTTGTCCAGAAGCCATGTTTTCAATGATCATTATTGAAAACTCAACGTTGAGATTTAATATCCAATACCTCAAAACATCCATATGATGATATTATACTCTCATTTAATAAATGGAGCCATGATGTCCATATCTATAAATGAAGTCCTCTATCGATTAACAAATGTATACCACCAAACTATCGAGGATAGACTATGCTATATAATCGTACTCATTGATAGCTCTAATGATAACACTTGCAACCATAAGTCCATCATTTATCTCAGGATTAAGATAGACTCTCCGATTGTCCTCTTTAATGAAAAGACTTATATCTAGTGACGGTTCTAGATAAAGTATTTCATTGTGATCCAGTTCAATGCACCTAGTGCACTAGATTCTTTTACTCGAAAACCTTTCGATGATTTTAGACTCATCATATTCATTTGATCCCACTCAAATGCTAGTAAAAGAATTCTACAACTTTAACAAGATAGAGGTGCCCAACCTTTAACTTAAGTGGTGAACGTTATTCAAGACTAACTAAAGAATTGTGTCTACCTCATACATATCCGGATGCATGAACAATTCTTCATGTCTCACAGTCTTTTGACCTTATGATTATTTACCTTGACAATTATAATAATAAATGCTATAAGTAATTGTAAGAATCAGAATTCACTTTATTAATATGAGAAGATTATCAATTACAATATTACACTCTTGCCATTGAGCATAATTCTAACACTTTTTTTGTCGTTACCAAATTGCAGATAAAAAATATATTTATATAAAGTCCTACAAAATGTGCTCTAAAGTTTTGAAAACTTAGTAAAGCGGTAAGCGAGAGTATCATCCACAGGGAGGTGTCATCCGTCGATTGTCTCGCGTTTTAGTGATTATTGAAAGCAATGTAAATAATAACATGGCAAGGGTTAGAGTGGTGTGTGTGAAGTGTAGCATTTGAGTGTGTGTGCATGTGTCAGAACATGAGCAATGAAAATAAACAAACAAGAAAACATAAGAGAACATGGAAGTGAGAGAATGGTGATTAAAATGATAAATATACAATGGCGGATAGGAGAGATATGAGAAAATGGATACATAAGGTACTCATGACCACCAAAACATTCGCGCCACCTAAAATAACTAACATGCAAAGACACTCCTATATTGGGTTCAACCTAGCCTTAAGTACAACCTCTAGAAATGGAAATGGGATAGTGGAATAGTCCTCTAAAGCTACTCATCGAGGATGTATCGCATGAGCAACTACTAAGGACTGCATTTAAGCACATATATAAAAGAGATAAACATAAGATCAACCACCAATCGCTACTCACCTGTCACGTGTAAGCAACAACCCATAGAGGCATTTAGCACAAATGGACCCTCGACCACCACTCGCTGAGAGTGTATTGCATGAGCAATGACCAAGAGTCGCCACCTGAGTGCTACTCGCCGATGGTGTATAGTACGAGCAACGCTCAAAGGTCGCATAAGCTTGTAGGTTTATAGAACTGAAACCTACAAAGGCATCATGTATACACTTCATGAATTCCACCCAAACAAACAAAAGCACTCAATTCAATCAAAAACATGCATTTTGAATAATTCATCGACATATGAGAAATCATGGGATGCTTAATTAATCTACTCCTAAATTTCATTTGTTAACAGAAAAATCCGCCCGGGGTGAAAATCTCAATCAACACCCTCGACCCGCTACCCTAGCTGTCACAGCGGGTGTGGTAGGTACTTCGTACCATGGTTCTGGTAAGGTGAAACAACATGGTGTGGTAGGTACCTCGAGGTACCTAGGTTCTTGTACAAGGTGAAGGCGAGATAGGTGCCTGGGTAGAAGAATTATCATCCCGCCTATCTGTTGTAGTAGGCGGGTACTCGGTCTTGGTACCTGATCCTGGTACCTGGTTACCTCTCTAGATGCCCTTTATGATCCCCCGATCTGGATAACATGCAAGGAGAGGTACTGGTAAGCTAAGACCAGCGGGGTCGGTGTCCAGCTCACATACATGCATTCATACGGAGAGAGATAGGAGAATGATAACTCTTTTTGTAGAGAGTCGGACTGACCAAGGGGGAAAAAGCATCACGATTGATCATATGCTGAAAAACCCCCAGGCAGTATCCATAGGAAGGAGAAAGACCCTTCTTCATATTTATATATTACGAGAGGTGCTCCGGAGAGCTTACATTAATACAAACTGAGTCCTGGTAGGTCACAGTTAGAGGGGTACCATTTGGTACCGGTACATTCATGGTGAAAACTGACATACATAGCAGTCGATGCAATGGTGGTGTAGAGGGAATTCAGGCAGGGTCCCTTTTACACTCCAAACGATGGCGAACTCATATTCCTAGTGGAGAAGTGGGCGAAATCTGGGATCGGAGACATCTTAGAGATATGGAGATGTAGGCGAGCTGTTGGAGAATGTTGGAGAGAATGTCAGGGAGTCGAAATGTTGAGGAATCGACCTTTTTCTTGGTGAGTGACTTGTTATATTTATATATGTTCATCCTTGTTGCCCACTCCATTGACTCAGTTAATTAATACACTAATTTGGCCTTTAAGGAGTTGAATATTCTCTCATTAATGGCATTATGAATGGCTATTAATGGAGTTGACTGATTTCCTCATTAATGGCATTGTGAATGGCCATTAATGGAGTTGACTGATTTCCTCATTAATGGCATTGTGAATGGCCATTAATGGAGTTGACTGATTCCCTCATTAATGGCATTGATTATCTCCATTAATTACCAGAGAGGTCAACTTTCTCTTTTACGTTGCTTGAAGGAGAATTCTGACTCTGTATCCCGGTGGTATGGTACACTGGTGTACAAGAGTGCATACTGGCGTGGCGCTTGTTCTAGCATGCTGGTACCTCTTTCTGGTTCCATTCTTCTTACTTGGCGGGTAGGATACACATTCTGGTTAGATCCTGGACTGATATCCTGGTACTTGGGTACCGGGTAGATGTTGCGGTACCTAGGTACCGGGTAGGAGGTATCGTGGTACCTAGGAACCAGGTATGAGGTATCATGGTACCTAGGAGCCAGGTAAGAGGTATCGTGGTATAGCCTTGCTTGGTACCTGGTAGACTGTGAGACTTGGTACTGACTTCTTTCCAGTTCATTGTGTAGAGCATCCCCGGTATCTAGGTACCGGTCCAGATCTAGGTCCTACCAGGTACCTGCCGGATGTAAAATTCTTCTTTGGATCCCTGCCAAAAATGACCGTTAACAGAAGTCCCCCCTGAATGGAACACCGCTATTAAGTTGGGGTTGGGGTTGGAGTCAGGATCTTATACTGCTTGAAGAATTTTTCTCGTCGTTTCTTACTTGTAGCTATTACTTGAAAAGTGAAAACGCTCCCAGCACTCTTGGCTTTGGCGAATCTGGGTACCTGGCATTCTTGTTCAGGGGATCCTGGTACTTAGTCTATAATAATGGCGAATCAAGGTACCTAGGCTACCATTTTTCAGGAATCTGGGTACATAGGCGAAAACAATCCTGGTAGGCAACTATGCCATCCAAATCCTTCTTTGCGGGGGGCGGTACCCGGCCAAGGCAGCAGGAGGGCCATTTAGCTTTCCTGGTCTTGAGGCAGAAACAAGGCGAACATACTTGGAGAATTTAGGTACCCTGCATCCCTGTTCTAGGAATCATGGTACCTTGGCGAAAACATGGCGAATATGCAGGCAACAAGATCCTAGAAGGCAATTAAGGCCACTTTAGCACAAGGTCTTTATTGGCGGGGGTGGTACCCGGCCAATTCTAGAGATTCGTGGTACCTAGCCTTCCGTTTTTTAGGAATCTGGGTACATTGGCGAAAACAATGGCGAATATGCTGGCAACAAGATCCTGGTAGGCAACTAAGGCCACTTTAGCACCAGGTCTTTCTCAGCGGGGGGTGGTGCCCGGCCAAGGCCTTGATCTGGCTAGCAACTATACTCTTACGTCCTAGACCCATATTAGCGGGGGGTGGTGCTCGACCAAGGTTTTGATCTGTCAAGCAACTATGCTCTTACGATCTAGATCTTTCCTAGCCGGGGGTGCTGCCCAGCTAGGGCAGCAGGAGTGCCATATGGCCTTTCTGTTGGAACCTAGGGTTACAGATTGCGCAGCGGAAGGTTTTAAAATTTTTTATGCAATCATTAAACTAACCCATTTGTACAGTAATAATCAAATGCAATAATAAAGTGAAGGAATTTATTCATACCTACGTAGGAGGCTCATTCACTTTGATACGAACTGCTCCTGATTTGAACCATGTGATCTTCCTCGCTATCTCCCGGAACTGGTAACAGCGTGTGGGCGCGTCACGATATTCAGGACCTGTATGGAGGAAGAAGAGAAGAACACACATACAAAAACAAACTCTAGAGGTGTAGCCCTTGCGGTCTCACCACACCCAAACTTTTTCTCTGTTTTGTTTGCTTTTGCTTTTTGCTGTTCCTGTTGTGATCACGATCACACTATTTCTCTTCTTTTCTTGTTTGCTATGTTAGTTTTTGTCTCATTTGGTTTCATTGCTTTTAATTAAAATATCTATCTGATATCTTTTAAAAACAAAACCGACATTCGGTTTTAAATTTAAAAAATATATATATATATATCTCATATATATTAAAAACAAACCAAAAATCTTATATTTGATTTTTAAAAATTTTTAAAGATATCTCATATCTTTTTTTAAAAAAAATAATTAAATATTTATTTTTGAATTCAAACATTTCAAATTCAAATTCAAATATTTAATTTAATAAAATAAAATAATCATATTATCTTATTTTATTCAAAATCAAATATCAACTAACACCCTCCATTTAGTGATTAACAACATAATTAAATAATCTTATTATTTAATTTATTTAATCACCATTATTCATTAATTAAATAATCCCATTATTCAATTAATTCCCGAATTAATACGTGTCACTTTCGTAACACAATTAATTGGACAATCCAATTAATTAACCGTGACCCTTGTTTCCTAAATCGATCGGGCTAGCAAGGGGACCTAATGGACCCACAGTATTTTGAGCTCCAATAATCCTTAGAAATTATTAATTAAACTCTTTAATTAATATTTCATGATTATTAACTTCGGTTTTATTCCACTAAAAACCTGAAGCTGCACTCTCTCAACTGTAGACGTTTTTACACAAACCAATAACTCTCGGTGTCCATCGATATAGCTATTACATATGGTATAATCCTCCACAAGTAGTTCATAATTAGAGCTGGGTCATAATGTCCGTTATACCCCTCTAATCATATCTTTCCACCAAGTACCATTGATTCTCTAATGAACCATAAATCCTACATTCCTTACGGAATTAGGAGAGCGCTCATATTGTTCAAGCCCTGAATCAACCCTTAAGGGAACTACCATTTACTTCTCACAAGAAGGAGTGGATTCCACTATTGTGTACAAACCTTCCCAGCCACAAGCCAAACCGCGATCCCAACATACGGAGTATATTGATCGGGAATGCAACTCCGACCTCACCCATGGTATATCAAAGACCACGATCTAACCTGAAGGAGTCGATAAGACACTCAGGATTAAAATCACCCACATATAGTCATCATTAGTTGATATATATGAATCTCATCGTTAAACGGATCTTAGTGAGAGATTCATATAGATCATGGCCCAGTCCTATATGATCACATCATACAAGGTGCCTCCATTCTCATATCTACATATGAATGATCCAGGATAGGATCACCGTACACTACGAAATGGACCGCAGCTGTAGATTAACCACAAATAAAGTACCCAGCTTTATTTGCTATCTACGGACTCTTTAGATTGCTCGTTTCAAACTGAATCCATCTA